>OX336393.1:487707133-488307133 GCA_946902985.2 Meconema thalassinum
GAACGAAATTTGGTACAGAGGTAGAACTAGCAAAGGGCACCTCAGTGTCACGTTTTATATCGCCGCCATCTTGACGGAAACGTAATGGCGGCCACCCAAATGTTCAAGGCTTAAATCAAATTACGACCAACCTAATCATCTCATCTCTACCAAATTTTGCAACATTATACCTTTATGTATGAAGAATCTTTTGACCAAACTACAAGGTCATCAGTTCAATAATTTGCGGATGGCGGCCATGTATTTGTGCAAATCGATTCCCCATCAATTCAAACCTGGTAAAACCGAATTGAACGAAATTTGGTACAGAGGTAGCACTAGCAAAGGGCACCTCAGTGTCATGTTTTATATCGCCGCCATCTTGACGGAAACGTAATGGCGGCCACCCAAATGTTCAAGGCTTAAATCAAATTACGACCAACCTAATCATCTCATCTCTACCAAATTTTGCAACATTATACCTTTATGTATGAAGAATCTTTTGACCAAACTACAAGGTCATCAGTTCAATAATTTGCGGATGGCGGCCATGTATTTGTGCAAATCGATTCCCCATCAATTCAAACCTGGTAAAACCGAATTGAACGAAATTTGGTACAGAGGTAGCACTAGCAAAGGGCACCTCAGTGTCATGTTTTATATCGCCGCCATCTGGACTGAAACGGAATGGCGGCCACCCAAATTTTAATAGCTTAAATCAAATTACGACCAACCTAATCATTTGATCTCTACTAAATTTTGCAACAACATACCTTTTTGTGGGAAGCATCTTTTGACTGAATTAAAAATTCATCAGCCTAATAGTTTACAGATAGCGGCCATGTATGTGTTCAAATCGATTCCCCATATCAATTCAAACACGGTGAAACCGAATTGAATGAGTTTTTTTTACAGAGGTAGCACAAGCAAAGGGCACCCCTTATTCATGTTTAATATCCGTATAGCACGTTGTATTTCAACAAACAACTACACCCAACATTCAATTATACTCCTTGTAAAGGACAAAGAGTTATAACAATACCCATGCATTTAGGAGAAAGTAGGCTATATGTTCTTTACTGAACATCTTGTTTTCCCATGGGAATTGACCACTTAGGTTCACGCAACAAATTATTTATTTTTCTTTTCATTTGCCTGGAGTTCCCTCTGTCTCCAATATTCCTTCATTCGATCTCTGGCGTGTTTCCTTTGATATCCTGTCCAACTTCGTCCACTTATCTTAGGTCTTTCTTCATCTTGAAATCCTTCCAGATATTTCACTTTACTCTTAAATTCACTTCTTTCTGGCATCTGAGACTCTGTGATGATCAACTTTTCTAAATCTTTCCTAACTTCCTTAGTCCACGTTGGAGTGGTCTTCTTCTTCCAGAGATAGTCGAATATTTGCTTTGCTAATCTATATTTGTGCATTCTGTATTGATGTCCCAGGAATGCCAGCCTCCTCTTCCGCATAGTCTCTGAGGTTCGTTCCTTGTTCTGGTAGACTTCTCTGTTGCTTCGCAGTTTCCATCCGTCTTCTGTCCGAACTGCACCCATGGTTTTTCTTAGAATTCTTCTTTCCAGGACTTTTAGTTTTAGAGGCTACAGCTCATCGAGATGCGTTCACTGGCAAAGAGAGATTGTTTTATTATTAGCAGTAATTCTCTTTGCCTTTCCATCCGACCAAGGACCTCGTTATTCGGAACTTTCAGTATCCATGATATACGTAGGATACGTCTGTTCAGATACATTTAAATGCCCCAATTTGTTTCTCAATATTTGGGTTCAAAGTCCAACTTTCACACCTGTGAAGGATGACAGAGAAAATGTAGCAAAGGATCATTCTAATTCTCAGAGGTAAGCTGAGGTCTGATCGTATGAAGAATTTTCTGATGTCGATGAATTGTTTCCGGGCCTGTTCAATTCTATAATGTGCGTTCAAAAAGTAACGAGCCGGAGGCTAGAATGCGCAAACCGGTGACGACATCGGTTAATCGTGGCGTGTGTAACGAGGTGTGGTTCCGATCAGAGCGTGGAAAGTCACAGCCCGTCGCTAGAGGGCATGCGTGCACGTCACGTGACGATACAAAGCGAGCAGCAGCATGCATCCATCGTCCAACCAAGACCAAGACAGTAGGCCATTCGACATGCTTCCTGGTGTGGTTGAAGACCTGTGGGGCACCCATTGGGAACACACTTTGCGCAAGTGCAGTCGATCCTTCATGATGGTGTGCACACTTCCGACGCTCAATCCGACCACGGCGGCTATGGCGTTCACTGTCACTCGGCGGTCCTGGGTAATGAGTGCATCAACCAGCTGGACGTTGTCATCGGTAATGCAATGGGGGGGATGCAGTATTCGCCATACACGTGAGACATTCGGCGATGAATGTCCGTTCTCCCTACTCCTTTCGCTGTCAGAAACCGAACAACACCTATTTGCTCTTCGGTTGACGCCGCCATGTCACTGTTTGCAATGCGAAAGGCTGCGTTGGACGATTGATGCATGCTGCTGCTCGCTTTTTATCGTCACGTGACGTGCACGCCTTCCGTCTAGCGACGGGCTGTGACCTTCCACGCTCTGGTCGGAACCACACTTCGTTACACACGCCACGATTGGCCGATGTCGTCATCGGTTTGCGCATTACAGCCTCCGGCTCGTTACTTTTTGAACGCACCGTATAGATTAATCTCCCTATTAGAGTTACATTGACTGTCCAAAATAGTGCCTGAGTATTTGAAGGAGGATAATTTTCCTTTTATTGTCAGGTTTATCTGGATGTTCCTTTTAGAGAATACCACAATCCTGGTCTTGGAAGTGTTAATGAATAGGCAGCTACATTGAGCTAGTTGGTTTATTGCTCGATTAAAATGCTGCCAACATAGAAATTAACTTTCGTAACCTTCGTAAGATCACATTGCAACAACATAACATAAGGCCAATTAAGAGGCGGGGCCTAGTTATAAGAATAAACTTTCATGCAAGCTGCCCTCTGGGTGCAAAAATTACAAAGCTTGTACCCGGTACCTGAGGCCATACTATATTATTCTGCTAAGGTCCCATTCCAGTTTTGTACCTAAAACAAGGTCCCATTAACACCAACCTACACATATGGGGTACCTACAGGTTCAGCATAACCCAATGCGTAAGCGAAACGCACTCACTTACACTTTAAATGCCTCACAATTAAATAAATACCTTAAAATGTATATTTACAATGGAATAATGAAAGAGTGCAACACGGTAACCATGGTAACAGAATCTCACAGATCCATCTATTTCTGTAAGACGCAATGCAATTCCAATTATTACATTACTGTGAAAGTTTCCAGACGGTTATAAGGTTATCACTGAACGAAATTAAGATGCAAAAATCATCAATACATACAGTATAATGCGATTAAGGGGGTCAAGGGGCACTCTAGATTTTTTTCACGCAAATTTCATGCGTGAGTGTGGTACGAAAGGTCTTTTTCACCCGTCTATAAAGAGTCTCCGAAAACCACATTTAAAAGCCCTTAAATTAACAGTGTCTGTGATATTCCCAGAAAAATAATTTCGCTCGGATATACCTATGAAGGAATGACAAACCCCTAACCACTGCACCAGTAGCTGAATTGATAAAGTCTGATTATTCATACCAAGGATAAATCAGTCATAGCATTCATGATTGAGAATTTGCTAAGTGTACTCTTTACAACTAGAATATTTGCGGGCGAATCCGCGACGGGTAATGCTAGTTATTATTATTGGTTAGATCTTAAATAACGATTGGAATGCATTCATTCTGCGCCTGGTATGTTGCAACTTAAAGCAAGTTTCTAGACCACCAACATCTAAGTATGTTACAGAACTAGGATGTGGAGTATCTGTTAGCTATTGCTCTTGACAGCTCTAGGAATTCCGAGCGATGCCCAAACATTCCGATTATGAACGAAAAATGCACAGGTGTGCTCGCAAGACGTATCAAAGACATGGAGTACTATACGGGCTCTTGGTGACTGTTAACTGGACAATTATTTCAAATGAAGTAAATACGAATGCTAATAAGTGGCGTTCATACGCTTGGGTATGACATATCTTACACCCAGGGAATATACGGGGCTGTTTATTGCAAACAGTCATAATTTTTTGTTAACCCTCTACTTGTGAGGTGGTATTACTGTATAATAATAATAATAATAATAATAATAATAATAATAATAATAATAATAATAATAATAATAATAATAATAATAATAATCGTAATAATAATAATAATATCGTATGGTCTCGGTGCCGGGTGCAGCTTTCTTATTTGACACCCAAAGGGTAGCTTGCATGTCGAATTTCGTTGTTCCTTGAAGCTCTATGAAAGTCAAGGAGGTTAGATATCTAATCTCCTTGAACACTATAGCGCTTTCTAGTAGAGAAATGAGGAACGTAGTGTTGGCGGAAACTCCCGAGATTAATTTTGCCATTATGAACACGGCCTACTGAATTCAAATGGGTTATTTGACATGCCAACATCGTGTGACATGCGAGTCGTAAATTTTTGCTGCCTTTCAAATATCACTTACTACGGCCAGGAGCGAACCTGCAAGCTTGGGGTTAGTAGACCGACACGTTAACCACTCATCCACCGTGTCAAGCTGGTATTACTGTGATGTACATTGTGAGGTGAGGTCTGAGTGACCGGTGATTAATCTTGCTTGTTCATACGCACACACAATGAAACTAATTACTGTACTTGTAATTTGTGGTGCTGTTACTTCAACTACTCTAACACACGATATAAACATTTCTTAAAATCAAGGTTTCTCTACTCATTAAATTTTATTAATTTCAAAAATGAAAACTTAACGAAATATTATTATACAATTTTTGATGTGTAACATCTTTCCGCTCGGTTGCTGGATAGTTTTGTGGGAGTGATTTTGAAAATTGGGGATGGAAGTTTGATCGGAACGATCGAACTGGCAGTGGTGGATCGAATGGAAGTATGCATTGCCCGCTCGATCAATCGAACGGAAGTGTACTAGCTGGCAGTGGTGGAAAACGGAAGTATGCACTGCCCGCTCGATCAATCGAACGGAAGTGTACTAGCTGGCAGTGGTGGAAAACGGAAGTATGCACTGCCCGCTCGATCAATCGAACGGAAGTGTACTAGCTGGCAGTGGTGGAAAACGGAAGTATGCACTGCCCGCTCGATCGATCGATCCAGCGAGCAGTGGTAAGGCCCAGCTGGCAGTGGTACGAGAAACAATGAGCACGCGGTTTCGGAAATTGATACCATGACGTAATCTCGGCCATGTGGAATGTATATGACATACTGAATGGAAAACCCTCATGCGAACTCTGGTGTCAAGTGATTGAAACAAATGACATGGTACATGTACGAAGTCTTCGTATCAGTATTTAAATGGTAAAATGCCTTAATATCAAACATTGTAAGTAGTCGGCATTGCCGGTATTATGTTTCTGCACAATGGCTATTCAAATATTAACCCACATAACGGCAATGAAGTCGTCAATATAATATAATCGTTGTGGTTATACGGAGTCGCCTCCGTAGCGTAGCGGTCAGCATGGTTAGCTGCCGCCCCGGAGGTCCTGGGTTCGATTCCCGGCTCTGCCACGAAATTTGAAAAGTGGTACGAGGACTGGAACGGGGTCTACTCAGCCTCGGGTGGCCCAAATGAGTAGAGGGGGTTCGATTCCCACTCAGCCATCCTCGAAGTGGTTTTCCGTGGTTTCCCACTTCGTCTTCGGGCAAATGCCGGGATGGTACTGCGCCAGAATTTATTTAAGGTCATTACCAAAGAACCAAACTGGATATGAACCAAGACCCCAGAAAAAATAAAAGAGTGGATAAAAAAATTTATTTATAAAAAATTCGAGAAATATGGGAAAAACTGTATGGAAATGAGTGAAATACTATACATATTATGCAATTATGAAAGGCAAGGAAGAAGGAATGATTTAAAGATGGACATGTATTCTATTATATGAATGTGGGAGGTCCATATTGCGAGAGACATCACGCCACATGAAGCGAGAGTTACGTCATGAAAGAGGAGAAGAGACGAAGGTCGAACTGCGGACTGAAGCGAGGAGAGGTGGTAGAAGTTACGTCACACCACGAGTGGGGAGGCAGAGAGACTGGAACTTGCCAAGTGAGGAGAACCGGACGAGAGAGTTCTTTCCAGCTTGAGATTTCATCGAGTCAAGACCTCGAGAAGCAACCAGTATTCTTATAACAGTGCTACGTTTCATTAGAGTTGAAAGCAAAGAAGAGTGCAGTACAGTAAGACTGTAACTTGAGGAGCAAGCTACATCTATAAAGCAGAACGGAACAGTATAACCAAATATTACAGTGCTTATGCAAAGTTGTTCCACATTGCTTGAAACATTTCGACAAGAAGATATTCAGTATTACTACGTGTGAACGCATATTTGAACATTACATTAAAAATGCAAGTCAGAAGTCAGCAACGGGGAAGTCTTAATTATATCATCAGTGAAATGAGAATTACTATGTGCTAAGCTAAAACATAGGGAAGTGGAGACTACAAAGATGTTCAGTTGAATTCCAGAATTCACTATCATAAAAGGCGCAACAGAATATCTACGTGACGCGCAACATCACCGAACAAAACTTATACTTTTCTACAAGAGTTCTAACACATCTTGAATATTCACAAACGCTTGCATAAACGACAATATTCAACCTGAGACGAGATGTCAATTCTGAAGAACCGAGATGTCAATTCTGAAGAAACGAGATGTCAATTCTGAAGAACCGAGAAGTCAATTCTGAAGAGATGGAGAGTCGAAGCCGGACTACTTGCAGTGCACGGGGGACGGAGTGTTGGAAGAGCGAGCTGTTTCACGGCGAGGTCATTCACCGAGGACAGCATCGACCTTGTTCTATTGGGAGACGAGGCCAGCTGGTTCTGACACAAACCGGTCTTCATAGCTGTGGGCGATGCGATGAGCTCCACGACACGTTTGGTTTGGCAGGCGAGACGTAGGTATTCTCCAGACCAGAAGTCAACTCAAGGTAGTGAAGAAATTGTTTTATATCATGTAGAATTGTAGTTATGTTCTGTGATTATCCAATTGACCAACGGCATTATTTCCAACGGCATTATTTTCAACAGCATTTTTCATCAGCATTATTTCAACCGTATAATTTTGTCAAAGTAATTAAATTTGTGTAGATCGTGTAATAGTAATTTTTGGTATTTTTCTTCGGAGTTATTTTTCTTGTTCTTGAAAATTTCAGTCACTTGGACGAAATTTTGGCATAATGATGCTATTAACACTAAAGTCATATCAGAGTAAAACCGTGTGGAAATTTTCATATTTGCGTTAGATTTAATCTAATTAAATCTGTTTTATCGCAGCGATGGAATGTAGAATGAATTGTTTAGAGGAATGTAGAATGAATTGTTTAGAGGAATATAGAATGAATTGTTTAAAGGAATGTAGAGTGAATTATTTAAAAAAATGTAGAGTGAACTATTTAAAAGGAGTAGAACGTTGAACGAACTAAAGAAGGAGTAAAAATTGTAAATGAAGTAAAAGAAGTTTATTGGAGCAAATTTAAGTACAGCATATTTAAGAAGTTATGTCACGAAGTGTAAAGAATATTTCGACAACTCATGATGTTGATTCGAGTGTCAGAAATTATTTTCAACTAATTATGAACGAAAGTATTACGAAAAGCTTATACACATATGTCTAATGAGATTTAGAGCATTAAAAAGCATAGATGAATTTGTTAAACAAATATATTCCTGGAAGGAAGTCAAACTTATATCATTTGTTTAGAATATGAATATTTACTGATATTTCTTGAAAAGTTGTAATAAAATGTAAAGCTGAATTTAAACACGCGAAAAAGAAAGTTAACAAAGTTAAATCACAGGGTGATCAGAAAGTGAAAAGTACAGAGATTTATTGCAGAAATGGAATTATAAGCACGAGGCGAAGTTATATCAGGATATAGAGAAGAATGTTAAAGTTAGGAAGTATATGTATTGAAGTGGAAGTTTATAGTTGAATTACCGTGCAAATTAAGGAGATATAAACGTAAATAAGTTACGTATTTTTACGAAGCGAGGCTGAGGAGTCTCTAAGTTATTCTAGTATTGATCGCAATGATTGTGAAGTTATGTGAGTGTATTAAAGGAAGATTCTGTACAGGGAGTTTAAGAGAGAAGGAAATTGTTGTATAATTATGGAAGAGGAGTGTGAGAACGAAGGTTAATGCCGTGCACTTCTAGTATTCACGTTTATCAGAAAATTATTAACACAGTAAAGAATTTCAGAACTTATTTCAGTATTTCATGATAAATAGATAAAGGTAAAAAGGAACAGTGCTTAGCTTAAATGTTTGTCACTTATGTTCAATTGATTAAGACGAGTATTTATTACTTTCAACACGATAGTTGCGGTGTATGTTTGTTATCTGATTATTAAGAAAGTTGAGTAGATGAAAGACTTATTTAAGGATAGAAAATTTAATCTTTTCGACACAATAAAGTGTACAATTTGTGAGAACCATAAATGAATGTATATATGCACATAGTTCATGAATAATTTTTGCTTAGATATGGAACTACGGTTCAGAGTTGAAGCGGATCTGTATAAAGTAGGGTAATACTTAGTATCACGCCGTTTCACTTTCCTAACTATATCAGTGCCACGTGCAAGATTATTTTTGGGGTTACTTTTGTTAGAGTGTCAGGGAGACACCATATTCAGGGAGGAAGCCAGTTTTTATACTTGTTTTTAGCTTAATAAACGGCTGGCGCTTTTTAGCGACTCAGTCAACTTTTATCTAAGCTGATACCGTTTTCATTGTCGCCATCGTCGAAAATAGTACTACGAGGTATAGATACAGGCGCTCACTATAGATTAGACCTCATCACCCCTCGAGATTGGAGTTTCTCGATTTGCTCTAAATGTAAATGATAGTAGAAATTTGTACCTTGGCTAGTAGTACTATTTTCTTTACGAATAACATTTATCCTGTATGTTCCTGAAATTCCCAATATTACTTAGTAGGCATGGTAAGTTTGTGAGCTGGGTAATTTACATGTCTGCAATCCTTTATAGTGCTGTGGATATAAGTACTGATGGGTTTCTTCGGGCGCATATAGATAGAAGTATATTTAAATGGCGTGCCCATCCGTGGGGCATTCGAAAGAGCATTCGAAAGAGCACTCGAGAGAAGAAGTTTGGAAGTACTCGAGAGTGAGGCCATATTAGTTTTGAAAAGAAAAATGCCGATCCCAAATTTAATGATTGTTGAGATGAACACAACATCAGCAGATTAGTGGAGTACATTACAGCTGTGAGGCATATTTTTAAAACCAGCTAACGACATTTGTCATGTGATATTAAATTTAAAAGTAAATTCATGTTGTTAAACATAGGTTAAGTGATATGATAGAATGTAACGATGTCAGTTCAGTAAAATGGGACGATAAGATATACGAGATAACTCGCGATTAAAATAGATGTAAGTAGGATTAAGATGTTCAATATATTCCATCACTGGTATAAAATGCATGCGTTGGTCAATCTGGATATTCACTGGTAATTTTTGTAGTTGATACTTCCCTTATTCTCAAGAAAGAAGAATTATGTCAGCGAATGATATGACGTTCATTCGAACGATGCTCGAAACCATGAAGGAAGGTCAAAGTACGTTGACCAAAGACCTTGAAGCCCTCCACCAATTGACACATAACAACATTAAACAGATGAAAGCCGAGATTCAGAAATCAGCAGCTACTGTAAAATCAGAAGTCAAGGCAGAGTTATCAGTTGCTCAAACACTTACTAAGGCTAGTATAACATTAGCACAGGAAGAAGCTAAGTTAGCTTTAGAGAAGGCCAGAAAGGAAGATAGACTAGCTAGAGAGAAGGAAAGGGAGGAAATCATGTTAGCTCAAGAGAAAGCACAGGAGGAGATTAGGCTAACATTAGAAAGAGCACGAGAGGAAGACAGGAAAATAGAAGAAGAGGCAAATAGGATAAGAGCAGAGATGAGATTAGCTCAGGAAAAAGCTCGCGAGGAGGACAGGTCAAGTCAGGAGCAGGCTAGATTAGAAGATAGAAAAATCCAAGCCGAAATAAGAGTAGCACAGGAGGAGGTTAGGAAAAATCAGGGCAAAGCTCAGGAAGAAGCTAGGAAAATACATGAGGAAGCTAGGAAAAATCAGGAAAAGGCTCAGAGAATTTTTGAAAGCGCAGGTAATGCACAGGAAGAATTAAAAGCTTCATTTGATCAAGTCAAACAGGATATAAATCTTACGAAGACAGAAGTAGGAAATTTAAGATCCGACATGGCAGGAAAAGTGTTAGAAGTCCAATTAGCTAACAGTAATCACATGATAGAGCTAGAAAAGAAATTACAGGCTAGTATTAGCTCCATTAAGGAAGAGAACAATACTCATCATGTACACATTTCAGGGGCCCAGAACAAACTCAAGGAGCAACTTGACAATCTAAATGACACTGTTGGTGAATTACAGGTCAAGTTGGAAGGTCAAAATAAACTGATTGAAGAGGGTATTAATGTGGATATAAATGCTTCCATTGTAAAGGCAGTTACGGACATGAAGGAGGAGGTCGTAACAGTCACAACTAAAATTGTATCAGAAATTCATCATAAATTAGCAAATGACATTAAAGCTATAGAGTTATGTTCCAATATAAATGTTAGTAAGGTACGGGAAGATCTATCTAAGCGGATAGATACATTGCAAATTAATAACGTAGCCACGCTAACAGATATTGTTAATAAAACAGATTTAACTAACTCAAATGAATTTGACAAAATTAAATGCACGGTCGATGAGATAAGCATAGAACTAGCGAAAATTCGATCAAAGCAGGATAAGGAAACCAGCGAAATAGAACAGCAATTAAGGTCACTTACGATAGGGGATGCTACATTTTCATCTACGTTAAGAGCTGAAGTCAGGGAGGACATCAGAAAGGACTTGACGAGATTTTTTCAAGCAAGAGATGAAAAATTGAAAGAAGAAATAAGGAAATTAGAGGCTAGGACAGACAAGATAGAAGAGGATAAGGAAAGCGAGATTAGTCAACAGCAGATTCCGAAATCCAATTTTAACTTCAGTCACTAGCCATTTCAAACAGAAATAGGGGAACTTGGAGGAGACTTTGAACCTTACCAGAGTAGGTCAAATGCCAATGTTATCGTGATCAAGAATAATGATGAGAAGCCGAATAAATTCAGCGGAGCAGGAAACATTACTGCTGTAGAGTTTCTGAGAGACATGAGGTCGTATTTAGAAGACAATAGAATACCTCGTGAAAGACATATGAGGGTCGTTGAAAAATACTTGGACTCAGAAGCATTAGTATGGCACAGAGCTTTCAGGTACACTTATCAGACATTTGAAGAATTCGCTATAGCTCTGCAGAAACGATTTTGGAGCAAGGAACTTCAACATGACATACGAGCCGAAATTTACTCTAAAAAGTATGCATATTCTAGTCCAACGAAATACGCAAGTTTCTTCACGAAACAATTAGCACGCTTGCAGTATTTGCAACCTCCTTTGGAGGAAGAAGACTTGGTTCATGCTATTTCATGCCAGTTACCAACGGAAGTTAGGAGGCACCTCATTTCGGCAAATGTAAAAACTTTAGAGGGAATGGCAGAAATTTTGAGGAGACTGGATCACACGTCTAATGTGTCCAACAACTCAACTGGAAACCAAAACCAGAGAGGTAGAAATCAGGAACAGAGAGAGATTCACACCATCCACATCGATCAAATGCAGCAGACTGAAGAGAACAAAAATGGAGTAGGTCCAACGAGATCAAGAATGTATGGACAAAATCGATTTCGACCAGATTATCAGAGACCTAGAGAAGGAAGACCATACCAAAATCAAAGATGGGATGAAAATCAAAGATGGAGAAATAGCTATCACAACAAGAACAATGATTATCGCAGAGAGGGATATTATAATCGAAATAACCCTGCGAATAATTATGGATATCGGGGATATCAGAACTGGAGGAACACGAATAATTATTCGAGACAGCAACAACAGCAGTCAACAAGATCAAGGTTGGAGGAATAATAACAATGTAAGAAGGTATTACGATGATAGGGAAAGAGAAAGTCAAGAATACCTAAGGAATCTCAGAGAAAGGAACGCGAGAGACCAAAATCAGGGACAGCATAACCAGAATCAAGAATCTCAACCTGGAACAAGCAGAGATCGAAGGAATGAAGACCCAGGAGGGGTACAAAAAGACACGTCAAATTCCAAAAAGTGAAGGAGGAAGAAAACAGCACCGTAACCAGACATGAAATCCAGATCAATGAGTTATATGAAGCCACGAATGAAGATCTCCTGTATGAAAGAGAAGAGACGAAAACAGATAGAGTAGCAAGATTACCCATTATAGAAATCATATGAGAAGGAGAATGCCTGAGAACACTACTAGATACGGGAGCAACAGCATCAATTTTATCAGAGAACTGTTTTCACAGATTGAAGGATGGAAATTCACTTATAGCAATGCCCGTTTCAACTATTAAAGTCAGGGGCGTATTTAACGACAAGACCATGAAATGTAAAGTCCAAGAACTAATGGAATTCTCCATAAATGAATACAAATATGAGCAGATATTCATAGTCTTGAGCCAGATAAATTTCGATGCTATTTTAGGCATTGATTTTATAACTAAGACTGGAGCTGTGATCGATTTACGAAATGGAGTCATAAGATTTAATGAAGGCCAACATCAACCAGAGGATACGAAGAAGGAGGAGAAGGAGTGTAGTCTGATTGACGAAACTACAGAAGAAAATCTTGTGAAGATGGTTATGGAAGTTGAAGCAGAAGAAATACCTCACTATGGCAGAAAAATTGAGAATTTTGAAGATCAGAGGGAGAAATTAGAAGAATTGTTCACGACTTATGCAGACATATTTGATAACAAGCCAGGCATTATAAGAGGATATAAATATCAGATCAAGCTCGCTGATGACACACCTTTTCAGAAGAAATTGTATCCAATACCGGAGAAGTATCAAGCCGAAGTGACAGAGCTCATAAAAGGCATGGAAAAAGACGGGATTATAAGAAAGAAAGCCACTCCTTATTTAAATCCACTCACTGTTGTGAAGAAAGCAGATGGAAGTCTTAGACTATGTTTAGATGCCAGGGGCATAAATACTCTTCTGCTGAAAGAATTCGACAGGCCACCAAAAATTAGAGAACTACTGAGGAGATTCAAGAAGAAAACCTGTTTCTCAGTAATTGATTTAACTGCAGCATTTCATCAAATAGAGCTTACAGAAGACATCAAATGTTATACAGGGTTCATGTTCAATCAAACCTGTTATGTATACCAAAGAGTACCATATGGATTGGTAAATTCAAGTCCAGCACTTATCAGAGCCTTGGATGACAAGTTGAGTGAAGAAGTGAAACAATTTGCCATTTGCTACGTGGATGATATTATCATATCTTCAGAGACACCAGAGCAACATTTCATGCATTTGACGAAGCTATTTGATAACCTCAGAAGTGCAAACATCAAGGTGAAATTGAATAATTGCCATTTCTTTCAAGAAATGATCAACTTTCTTGGGCATACTATAGACAGATTTGGTTACCACCCGAATGAAGACAAGATCGAAGCGATATTGAAATTCCCAAAACCCAAGAGAATCAAAGACATCCGAGCTTTTGCGGGTCTTTGTCAGTTTTTCAGTAGTCATTGTCCACGTTATTCAGAGATCATGGCACCACTACATGAGCTTCTAAAGAAAAACAATAGATGGAAATGGGATGCAGCTGCTGAGAATGCCTTTACTCAAGCAAAGGAAATGCTCAGAGATAACATCAAGTTGGAGTACCCAGATTTTGAAAGAACATTCATCATAGAAACGGACGCTTCACGAATTGGTATTAGCGCAGTCTTATATCAGAAGGATCAAGATAGCAATCCACACTATATTTCATTCAGCAGTAGGAAGTTACGCACGCACGAGCTGAATTACTTCACGACGGAGCTTGAAGCTTTAGCCGTCATAAATGCTCTACAAAACTGGAAGAAATTATTGCTGGGACACAAGATTATAATTAGAATGGATCATAAAGCACTAGAATTCATGTTGAAGTCAGACTTGTCAAGCGATAGGATGACCAGATGGACCATGTTTTTGCAACAATTTGATGCTACGATAGTTCATGTTCCTGGTAAAGATAACCTACTAGCTGATATTCTTTCCAGACATCCGATTTCTGAGAAAGATGTGAGAATTAATGTTATCCAGACAGATGCAGAAGATCAGGAAACGCTGGATAAACTGAGAAGAATTCCTCTTTTTCAAAAGAAGCATGCACCATTCAGGAACATTTATAGATTATTGTCAGGGAGAATGACAAGGAGGCACTCCTCATACTTTGAAACAAGAAGGAAAGCTAGACACTATATTCTCGTGGGAGAAACTGTATGTAAATACATCGATGCCAGACACACGAAAGTACGAGTTGCTATTCCACCAGAACTTATTGTGCCACTAATTTGGTTAGTATACAAAATTATAGGCCACGGAGGAGTTGACAAAACATACTATACCATGTTAGAAAAGTTCTATTGGATTAATATGAGAGAATCCATAACCATAGTAATCAGATCTTGTGAACTGTGTCAGAAAAATAAATATAATTCTGAACTATTGAAGGAGAGACCTAAAGCAATTATTCCTACGAAACCACTGGAATTGTTTAGTCAGGATACTTTTGGACCTGCACCTAAAGGAGACAGAGGAAACCAGTATGTGTTAGTCACAATGGATGTATTCTCCAAAATTGTAATGCTTAATCCCATGCAGAAAGCAACAACGAAAAATGTTTTATATCACCTGGAGAGGAACATTATTCCAAAGTTGGGAAAACCAGAGAGACTTTTAACAGACCATGGAACGCAATTCACCTCTGCAGAATTTCAGGGAGCGATGGATAGGTTGGATATTGTTCACCTATTTTCATCAGTTCGAAGCCCAGAGACGAATCCTATTGAAAGAACAATGCTTGAATTTTCAAAGTATATTCGCTTGTATAGTGCAGATAATCATGCGAATTGGGTGAAGATTGTACCACTAGTGGAATTTTGCATCAACAACACGAGACATGAGAGCACCAACGATATTCCAGTTATGTTGCATTTTGAAGAGAAACCCGTACGACCATGGAACGGAATCTTCAATATTCCGGAAGAAAACGAACCACCGATGGACCAGAGAATCGAAGAAGCGAGGGTCCAGTTGAACAAAGCGGCTGAGAAGAGATTAAAACGTTTAGAAGGGAAGAGATTCAGTGGACCACTACGAGAAGGTGACCTTGTAGTAGTCAGGATTCCTGTGAAGGCAGACGTACTGAAGAAGGTGTATATCAAATTCAGTAGCCTTTTCAGAGGACCGTTCAAAGTAGATACAGTCTACGGTAACAATTGCTATAAAATTGTAAGAGTTGAAGATAACAGATCCATTGGAAAATTTAACCATTCCAAATTGAAAAGATTTTACCCAAAGATACAGTAAAATAAATAAATTCAGTCTCAAGAACAGAGAAACTTACTGGTATTAAAGAAAGTACTGGCTATACTTTACTTTAAATTAGCAACGGGGAAATGCGCCAGAATTTATTTAAGGTCATTACCAAAGAACCAATCTGGATATGAACCAAGACCCCAGAGAAAATAAAAGAGTGGATAAAAATTTTTATTTATTAAAAATTCGAGAAATATGGGAAAAACTGTATGGAAATGAGTGAAATACTATACATCTTATGCAATTATAAAAGGCAAGGAAGAAGGAATGATTTAAAGATGGACATGTGTTCTATTATATGAATGTGGGAGGTCCATATTGCGAGAGACATCACGCCACTTGAAGCGAGAGTTACGTCATGAGAGAGGGGAAGAGACGAAGGTCGAACTGCGGACTGAAGCGAGGAGAGGTGGTAGAAGTTACGTCACACCACGAGAGGGGAGGCAGAGAGACTGGAACTTGCCGAGTGTGGAGAACCGGACGAGAGAGTTCTTTCCAACTTGAGATTTCATCGAGTCAAGACCTCGAGAAGAAACCAGTATTCTTATAACAGTGCTACGTTTCATTAGAGTTGAAAGCAAAGAAGAGTGCAGTACAGTAAGACTGTAACTTGAGGAGCAAGCTACATCTATAAAGCAGAACGGAACAGCATAACCAAATATTACAGTGCTTATGCAAAGTTGTTCCACATTGCTTGAAACATTTCGACAAGAAGATATTCAGTATTACTACGTGAGAACGCATATTTGAACATTACATTAAAAATGCAAGTCAGCAGTCAGCAACGGGGAAGTCTTAATTATATCATCAGTGAAATGAGAATTACTATGTGCTAAGCTAAAACATAGGGAAGTGGAGACTACAAAGATGTTCAGTTGAATTCCAGAATTCACTATCATGAAAGGCGCAACAGAATATCTACGTGACGCGCAACATCACCGAACAAAACTTATACTTTTCTACAAGAGTTCTAACACATCTTGAATATTCACAAACGCTTGCATAAACGACAATATTCAACCTGAGACGAGATGTCAATTCTGAAGAACCGAGATGTCAATTCTGAAGAAACGAGATGTCAATTCTGAAGAACCGAGATGTCAATTCTGAAGAGATGGAGAGTCGAAGCCGGACTACTTGCAGTGCACGGGGGACGGAGTGTTGGAAGAGCGAGCTGTTTCACGGCGAGGTCATTCACCGAGGACAGCATCGACCTTGTTCTATTGGGAGACGAGGCCAGCTGGTTCTGACACAAACCGGTCTTCATAGCTGTGGGCGATGCGATGAGTTCCACGACACGTTTGGTTTGGCAGGCGAGACGCAGGTATTCTCCAGACCAGAAGTCAACTCAAGGTAGTGAAGAAATTGATTTATATCATGTAGAATTGTAGTTATGTTCTGTGATTATCCAATTGACTAACGGCATTATTTCCAACGGCATTATTTTCAACAGCATTTTTCATCAGCATTATTTCAACCGTATAATTTTGTCAAAGTAATTAAATTTGTGTAGATCGTGTAATAGTAATTTTTCGTATTTTTCTTCGGTGTTATTTTTCTTGTTCTTGAAAATTTCAGTCACTTGGACGAAATTTTGGCATAATGATGCTATTAACACTAAAGTCATATCAGAGTAAAACCGTGTGGAAATTTTCATATTTGCGTTAGATTTAATCTAATTAAATCTGTTTTATCGCAGCGATGGAATGTAGAATGAATTGTTTAGAGGAATGTAGAATGAATTGTTTAGAGGAATATAGAATGAATTGTTTAAAGGAATGTAGAGTGAATTATTTAAAAAAATGTAGAGTGAACTATTTAAAGGGAGTAGAACGTTGAACGAACTAAAGAAGGAGTAAAAATTGTAAATGAAGTAAAAGAAGTTTATTGGAGCAAATTTAAGTACAGCATATTTAAGAAGTTATGTCACGAAGTGTAAAGAATATTTCGACAACTCATGATGTTGATTCGAGTGTCAGAAATTATTTTCAACTAATTATGAACGAAAGTATTACGAAAAGCTTATACACATATGTCTAATGAGATTTAGAGCATTAAAAAGCATAGATGAATTTGTTAAAGAAATATATTCATGGAAGGAAGTCAAACTTATATCTTTTGTTAAGAATATGAATATTTACTGATATTTCTTGAAAAGTTGTAATAAAATGTAAAGCTGAATTTAAACACGTGAAAAAGAAAGTTAACAAAGTTAAATCACAGGGTGATCAGAAAGTGAAAAGTACAGAGATTTATTGAAGAAATGGAATTATAAGCACGAGGCGAAGTTATATCAGGATATAGAGAAGAATGTTAAAGTTAGGAAGTATATGTATTGAAGTGGAAGTTTATAGTTGAATTACCGTGCAAATTAAGGAGATATAAACGTAAATAAGTTACGTATTTTTACGAAGGGAGGCTGAGGAGTCTCTAAGTTTTTCTAGTATTGATCGCAATGATTGTGAAGTTATGTGAGTGTATTAAAGGAAGATTCTGTACAGGGAGTTTAAGAGAGAAGGAAATTGTTGTATAATTATGGAAGAGGAGTGTGAGAACGAAGATTAATGCCGTGCACTTCTAGTATTCACGTTTATCAGAAAATTATTAACACAGTAAAGAATTTCAGAACTTATTTCAGTATTTCATGATAAATAGATAAAGGTAAAAAGGAACAGTGCTTAGCTTAAATGTTTGTCACTTATGTTCAATTGATTAAGACGAGTATTTATTACTTTCAACACGATAGTTGCGGTGTATGTTTGTTATTTGATTATTAAGAAAGTTGAGTAGATGAAAGACTTATTGAAGGATAGAAAATTTAATCTTTTCGACACAATAAAGTGTACAGTTTGTGAGAACCATAAATGAATGTATATATGCACATAGTTCATGAATAATTTTTGCTTAGATATGGAACTACGGTTCAGAGTTGAAGCGGATCTGTATAAAGTAGGGTAATACTTAGTATCACGCCGTTTCACTTTCCTAACTATATCAGTGCCACGTGCAAGATTATTTTTGGGGTTACTTTTGTTAGAGTGTCAGGGAGACACCATATTCAGGGAGGAAGCCAGTTTTTATACTTGTTTTTAGCTTAATAAACGGCTGGCGCTTTTTAGCGACTCAGTCAACTTTTATCTAAGCTGATACCGTTTTCATTGTCGCCATCGTCGAAAATAGTACTACGAGGTATAGATACAGGCGCTCACTATAGATTAGACCTTATCACCCCTCGAGATTGGAGTTTCTCGATTTGCTCTAAATGTAAATGATAGTAGAAATTTGTACCTTGGCTAGTAGTACTATTTTCTTTACGAATAACATTTATCCTGTATGTTCCTGAAATTCCCAATTTTACTTAGTAGGCATGGTAAGTTTGTGAGCTGGGTAATTTACATGTCTGCAATCCTTTATAGTGTTCGAAAACTTTACACCGCAATCGCCCGCACCTAGAGCAGCACTGAGCTTTGCAGTGACTCAAGGCCATGTGCTGGGAAGGTACACAAAAGAAAAGGTGGGAAGTAGCAATAGACGGGATAACAAAAAGTTCCGTGAGGAACTAAAGAGTCTACTTTTCTTAAAATTTAAGATTCATTCCAATGCTTAATCTATATGGACCTATCTAGAATAATGTCGAAATTAAGTTGGTAATATCGACATTTCTAATTAATTCGAAATATACCTGCCATAATGTAGCCTAATAGAGCACTACAGTTGGCTGCACTGGTGACTGCATACATATTCTTAGTCATCTCTTAAGGTACAGAATACAAAATTTTGTAGAAGTCCAATGGCTATTATGGACGTTACATGCAGTGGGACATTGGATCTATGACGGTGCGTAAAATCATGTTGGCAGCAATGTCGTGCATGTGTTGGTCAGATATAATCTGTAATATCATGATCTATTGTTGTGCCAAGTTTGGATGAAATCTATTTGTTAGTATAGAAGTTACTTGAATTTTAAAATTGGACCTACATTAGGCTTAGAATCAAGTTGGCAGCACTGACGTATATACTGTAAGTTACTCCAAATTAATCAAGAATGTCAGGTACTATACGTGTGCACAGTTTAGAGCTGTTGGCTTGCATACTTTCTGATATATTGATATTACGAAAAACAAATAAGAGACAGCATTTATTAACAGTTGACAGCCCTGGTTGCTCTTAAGAATACGCATAGTGATATCGGTTATGGTACACATTGTACATACGAAATTCGGTTGAAATCCAATTGATAGTATGGAAGTTACATGTATTTAAAAGTTGGTCCTATCAACATGAATATAATCATGTTGGTAGCACTGACGTATATTAGTTACACCAAATTAATCAAGAATGTCAGGTACTATACGTGTGCATAGTTTAAAGCTTTCGCCTTGCATACTTTCTTAAATATTGCTATTGGGATGAAAACATAGAGAGTGCATTTATTAACATTTGGCAGCCCTGCTGGCTCTTACGAATATGCTTAGTCATATCTATTTATGTACACATATTACATACGTAATTTGGCTGAAATCCAGTTTATAGTGTAGAAGTTATATGCATTTGAAAATTGGATCTATCATCAGGCTTAGAATTATTTTGGCAACACTGTCATGTATGGCCACCTGGAAATTAAACTGAAATATTATTATCTATATGTGTGCGAATTTTGGAATAGCTCCCATGCATAATTTCTAAGATATCCAACATGAAGCTCAAATCTCAATTTTGTTTTTTCCGCAGTTGGTAGCACTGACATCATTATCAAATATGGCGTTGAGATATTCAGGTATAGATCTTTACTCATACCAAATTTGGTTTCGATTGTTGCAGCTGTTTAGGAGCTGATATGGGGGTACACACACACACACACACACACACACACACACACAGCCAGCTAGACAGAAGGACAGACATACAGATAGACATTTGCCCGGATCGATCTCATAAGTCTACTTTTCCTTATTTTTGCAAAATGTGAAAAGTAGGCTAAAAATAACGCATTAAACTATTCTGGCGGTCACCTTGACCGCACCACACAAGTTCAGGGTTAAATCTCACTTCTGTTTGCAGAGCTTCATTTCAATAATGCAGTGAAATACCACTTTACTGTAGACATACAAATTCCCCGTGTAATTCTCTATTACACCCACACAGAATGCACTAACCAGAAAGGTATGCAACATTCTCTTGTCATTGTGTAGGCTAATAATAAATTCTGGAATTATGGCAATTAATTCCATAGCAGCTTGTTATCACGATTGTTTCTCTATGTGGTCCATATCACCTGAACCGCATGATTGAATTCAGCACAGTACAGTTGAGGAATTCACTCAGGCTGGTATATTGCTAAATACATCAACATTCAGCAGGTATGTTTGACCTTTGGCTATCCCTAGCTCAATTCAAATACAGTAAAAACAACAAACCTTTCAGGGAGAAGCAGCTCTATGAAAACAATTCCAAGCTTTCACGTGATCGGCTCTTTCTGACAGAGTTGTGTGTGCCTGTGTAGGTCACAATCGAATTGCACCCTCGTATAGAAATGGGTTGCAAAATGAATTCGTTTCAGAATAACTTCATCTATACTATCATACATCAGCGATACACGTTTCGGCTTATTTGCCTTCTTCAGTCTTGCGTTGTCTTAGAACATAAAATACATTAAATAAAGTTATTTCATTTAAAACAGTCTTTTTTTCTTAAAACTAAATTATGGATAAAACTGTAAAACTGATAAAACCAGAATGCCAATTAAGTCAACATAGAAATAAAATTCTTAAAGTAATGGAATAAAATCGTGATAACAATCCTTTGTCATTTTTGTATTATTAAAAATCACAAGAGAGCAGTTGAAATCTTCTTAACACGATGAGGAAATTTTTGCCAAGTCCTATTAGATCGTGAAGATAAGGAATCTTCTATTATTGAATTACGATCACCAAAATCATTATCTTCAAGATCTAATTGGACCCTTGAGTTTTTTAATAATATAAAGAATAACAAAAGAGTGTTATCCAGATTTTATTATATCACTTAAATAATTTTATTTCTATGTTTACTGTAGTTTATTGACATTCTGGTGTTATCAGTTTGAGAGTTTCATCCAGTAAATTATTTTTAAGGAAAGAAAAGGATTGTTTTAAATGAAAAAATAATAGTACATTTTGCAACTCACCTATAATGGTAATCAAGACACTCGTTTTATAAACATACGACTGCTTATGTTCGACGATAATTATAACTATTTTATGTTAGAACATAAATATTCATAAATATCTGTCGAGATTTCACCAGTTTTATGTAATGAATAGAGCGCATGGGACGCAGAGAATACCATGTATTTGAGCATGGCCTCCTGGAATACCTCACTATGACACTCGCCACGCAGTGAAGTTTAAAATAGGGGGCGATGGAAGTGAGCGCAGGTGCGATGCTATCGTCACCTAATTGGGTCACACAATTGCTTCTTGAGCTCTGATTGGTGGGAGAAACTGTATCAAAATGTAAACTTGTGTAGTACAGTGTTCTGACATAATATTTACATTTCGCCAGGGTCGAACATAAATCATTTTATGTTCTAAGACATTGCAAGACTGAAGTAGACAAATGAGCTGAAGCTTTTATCGTTGATGTAGGGTAGTAGGCTATAGGTGAAGTTATCGTATTGAAAAGTGACATATACTCGTAGATTCAAAGATCTAGAATTCAATACAGGAAAAATGATGATCATGACTAAAGCCATAGACATACACTGTCAGAATTGCCTAGCTGCTTAAGAATAAGAATATCCTCACCATATTCTGTTAGAAAACTTCACCCAGCCCCTAAAACATCAGACTAGAAATGGTTTCTGTTTGTAAAGTACCATTCGATTGTGACCAGGTATAATAATAATAATATCGTATGGACTCGGGTCCCGGGTGCAAGCTTTGTTATTTGACACCCAGAGGGTAGCTTGCATGTCAAATATTATTGTTTTTTGAAGCACTATGAAAGTCAAGGAGGTTAGATATCTAAGCTCCTTGACTCTATCTAGTACTGTAGAGATATGAGGAACTTTGTGTTGGCGGAAAATCCCAAGATTAATTTTGCCATTATTAACACGGCCTACTGAACTCAAATGGGTTCTTTAACATGCCAACATCGTATGACATGCCTGTCGTGATTTTTGCCGCCTTTCAATAAATCACTTACCACGGCCAGGAGCGAACCTGCAAGCTTGGGGTTGGTAGACCGACACGATAACCACTCACCCTCCGTGGCAAGTGTGTATGTACAGTAGTAATGATGGGTCGAACCATTACCACCAGATTAGTGCAATGCTTATGATATGCAAGTTCACGCCTTAACCTTAACGAGATCGGGCGCGGTGTATCAAAATAATCACCCAACACATTCAGTTGTTGATTAATTTAGGAGCTTTGCGACGTCATGGTCGTGTAGCCCCGTGTCCTTAGGTGTGTGGGTGGGATTTGTTGATAACCTGTGTTACTGCATGGCTGTATTAGTGTGTGTATTTGTAATACAGATGGGGAATAGGAAGGAGGTGACCGTGGCCTTAATTTAGGAACCATCCCGGTATTCGCCTGGAGGGAAACAACGGAAAACAACTTCCTGGACGGCAGAGGTGTGAATCGAATCCATCTCTTCTCAGTTTAGAACTCACTGAGTAGAGGTACGTTCGATTCCCACCACTGCCATCCTGCAAGTGGTTTTCTGTGATTTCCCACTTCAACTCCAGGCAAACATCAGGAAACGGCTGTTTCCTACCTAACCCTAGTCTCAGTCATACACACACACACACACACACACACATACACACACACTTACACACACTAATACAGCCATCAAAATAACACAGGTTATCAGACAAAATTCGACATACACACACCCATGCACACGTAACTAAATGACCACGATATCCAAGCCGTTCAAACGAAACAACAACAACACTAACAGGGACTAGAAACTCAACTGGCAATTCAAAGTCACCTGGACGCTTTGCTGAGATGAGAGGTACTCTTGTGTGCTCAGTACACGTTCTGGCCACGGTAGCCGAAAGCTCTAACGCGCTACCTCATGCTTCCCTGGCATCGGGAGAGCATGGGTTCGAATATTACCTCGGTCGTCCTGGGTTGCCATTTTCACCTCGAGGCAAATGCCGGGACGATTCCTTTCAATAGGTCCACGGCCGATTTTCTTCCAAAATCCCTTACCTGACTCGTCCTGAGAAGAAAAAGATACAGTCAGTCTGAGTGACCAGACTTTATATAATTTCAAATGACGAATGCTACAAATGCTACACATGTTAGAAAGACTCAGGAGGGATTCTCGCTTCACTCGAAGCCCCAGGACTCTTTCAACAGACTTAATCACCCATTAACTGAAGTCACGTACTCGCCGTCTCCGTATCGCATAACGCCAGACCGCAGGAGTAAACTCAGACTCAACAGACTCCATTACCCTTTAACTTAGGCTCCCGCGCGGGGAACGGAGAGTGGGAGCTGCACTCTGCTGCATGACGTCACGCACTCGCCGTCTCCGTATCGCATAATGCCAGACCCCAGGAGTAAACTCAGACTCAACAGACTCCACTACCCTTTAACTTAAGCTTCCCGCGCGGAAAACGGAGAGTGGGAGCTGCACTCTGCTGCATGACGTCACGCACTCGCCGTCTCCGTATTGCATAACGGCAGACCCCAGGAGTATACTCAGACTCGGTGCATATGCACTGAACTACGTGATGACGTCATACACGCCGTAACCGTAACGCATAACGGTAGACCCAAGCATAACGATGAAGTCGACAAGATCATTTGAAATGATAAACTACATTGGCTGCATTAATAATTTCTTTTAATAAACATAATAATACCCTTAACGACAGCCCAAGAGGACTGCAAGCCATTCAGCCATTACCAAGTCTTCTGTAATGATGGCGAAACGTTGGTTCTGAAGATATACCCCGAGACACTCCTAGACCTAACACCATCAGCTCCGGTTGTGAAAGTCAACGACACATAGGTCTTACATTGCCCCAAACAGGGTGTACAGAAGATGACACACGAAATATATCGGCATCTCTTACAGTGACTAATATTTCAAGGCTCCCTGATTTATCACAGAAGATCCAATTTTCATCTTAATTGGATGATACTCTATTCGTTAATGAAGTTAGGAAGAGTCGCACCTGTTGCAACGAGAGTGATCCATTAGCTATCGCGGTCTGCGCAGGAAGATTAATACAATGAAATTAGAATATAATTGCATTTAGAGCACATTTAAAGTTGGTAAGCCTGTGTGAAGACGCTGCGCCCAGGGAGAAGCTAATGGAAGCTGCCACTCCATTACTGGAATGTAATAGGAGAGTGGGTACGCATAATCGTGATGCAGAATGTGTTGAGACATCTTAGAATTTCATGGGTTGTGTTATTCGACAAGAATCCTTAATGTGGCTCCCTGCTGCCACTCGGCAGATATCCCACCTGTACGGCAGTTCATCCCAGATACGCGTGAGTTACCTGAGTTACCGCTACGTTGATGCGTTGACGAAGCTCATGGAGAGTTGTAGGACGTGAGTGGATGTACATGGTATCTAATTGTAACCCCACAGAAAAAATTCCAGCGGCGTCAAATCAGGAGATCGTGGCGGCCAAGCTATTTTCACACCATTCCCATCCAAGCGGGAGTGGAGTGGGATAGGAACATAGTGACCTAGTGGTGGTAATGAGGAGGTGCTCCATCTTGTTGGAAAATAATATAAAAATGGATTTCACTCCATGCGCGCGGGAACCGCAAGTTTGTTTGCACTGCATCGCCCTTCCCGTTTTCCCACCAGACGAGCAAGGAGAGTGCACTGGGCGAAGTCTACCGACTAGGCCTAAAACTTGATGATATGACATGAGGTTTGACAAATATCTGAATGAATTTGGGGCAATAGTTTCGAAATTATTCAGTAATACTTTCAGGTAACTAATTTAGAATAACCCTGTTCATAGTTAAGCGATAATAATTATTTTTGGTTTAGATTTACAGCGTGACTGTACCAAGAAACAAGTGCGATCGAACCCGCAATTCCCCGGCCTGCATTTGTAAATATCATTCAATTGTGGATATTTATGCCTTGTAACACACGTTTCATCAATCCAGCATGGCGGCTGCGCGAAATATTACACTGGCATTCTTTATCTCCACAACTCCTGATTTTTTTTTACGGTGATAAAGGGTACTACTAAAAGTTTATCTGTGTGACTTTCATAAGCCTGTTATGTACAAAAGCAATATGGCGGCCAAGCGAAATTGAAACATTTAAATAGAGTTTTCACGCGATTGAACCTTCCGAGCGCAGTGAAACTTGGTACAACAAATGTTTTGTAATGCACTGCCATCTAATGTAGTTCAATAACCTTAAGATTGCGAATGTGAGAAATTTTAAAATTATGATTTTATTTATTGCGTCCTAATCATGTGATTGAAGTAGAAGTTTGAATAATGAATCTACGCAATAATCTTTATCTAATGGTACATAACTTTATGGCCTTCATATACACGGTGTTTCAGGAGGAACAGTAAATATTTTAGGAGGTGGTAGTATAGATGAATTGCAATAAAAATTCCATATAACATGTTTCCCATTTGTATTGCGTAGAGAGATACAGCTGGTGGTATTTCACCCAAATTAATCCAAGGCAGATGAGGACGCTCAATGTTGATTTTCAAAAATTCCACCACCGACTTCAATGCATTTTGCACTTCTCTTGATAACACCCCGTGCAGCTCTTCCCAGGGCGTCTTGGCGTTCTTTGATGAGGGCTGCACTATGCGTAATCCGGATGACCAACTCAGCTCTTGTGTTAACTTTTTCCTTGAAAACTTTGCTTTTCAACCATCCCCACAGGCAAAAATCCACAGGGGTAAGATACGGGGTCATTGGTGGCCAAGAAACGTGCCCATAGCAACCGGCGTGCCAACACACGAAACTACAATTGCCCTGGTTACAAACCAACATCTGTATCTCGGTATGCAGTACAAATGAGAGACATGTTATATGGATTTTGTTATTGCAATTCATCTATACTACCACCTCCTAAAATATTTGCTATTCCTCCTGAAACACCCTGTTTAGCAACCCAACATGGCGGCCATCTGAAATATTTAGATGGTTCTGAATGTCTACGAATCAATACAGCAATGAAACTGAAATGCTGTATGTTGATAGAGGCTAAGCTCACCTAGGGATCATTCAATAAACTGGTTAGAACAACATGGCGACAACGTGAAATTTAAGCTTTCAAATGGATTTTTCTCGCGACTCTTCATCCGAGCGCTGTGCAACTTGGCTCGGTATATCTTCATACAATCCTTAATATACTGACGTAATGTCAATGTGGCAGATACACAAATGGTACACGGTTCTAGACCTCGTAGTTCCGCCCCTTAAAAGAGCAATAAGTAACTAACTGGTATGAGGTTATGTGAACTTAGCTGGTATGTGAATCCTGAGCCCTATACGGCGTCAGATCTCGCTCACTGCTCACCCCGCCTAATGTAATTGGGCACAATTGCTCTTGACCGACTGGAACTAAGCAACAATAAAAGATGGCTTCTATTCCAGTACTTGGTTGTTTTATTGTTTTACCTGAATCATGAAAATGAAATTCCACAGTCTGCTTCCAGTCTCCGACCGGGTCAGGAAATGGAATGAATGAAGCCCCCACCTAGAGCCGAGGATATGAACTGTGCCAGCTGATGAATCCTGTCGCACTCCTCTGGGGCAATGATTAAATGAATGACAGATGAAATGAAATGATAGTGAAGAGTGTTGCTGGAATGGAATTGTGACAGGGAAAACCGGAGTACCCGGAGAAAAACCTGTCTGCCTCCACTTTGTCCAGCACAAATCTCACATGAAGTGACCGGGATTTGAACAACGGACCCAGTGGTGAGAGGCCGGCATGCTGCCGCCTAAGCCACGGAGGCTCTTTTTTCAATCATAAAAAGCAAAAACGTTTACCATTATAGGAAAATGTGAGAAAATGTCCGTATTGATTAAAAAATAATTAATTAAAATGCTCCAACAATCAATAAAAATTATATTCAAATTAGCACATGTTTCGGTCAACAATGGGACCTTCTTCAGCAGATTACAATTATACCTTAAAAATCAATTTAATAAATCTAATGAGAAAATAAATTAAGTACAATATACACAGGATGAAATGAATAAACTGGAAAAACAATGAATATTAACGATGAAAGGGCCGGCCCCGTGGTGTTGGGGTGAAGCGCCTGCCTCTCACCCGGAGGCCCCGGGTTCGATCCCCGGCTCCGTCAGGGATTTTAAAACTGATGTGAGGGTTGGAACGGGGTGCACTCAGCCTCGTGAGGACAATTGAGTAGCTGTCTGACAGTGAGACAGCGCCCCGATCACGAAATCCAAGATTAACGGCCGAGGGGACCCGACGTGCTGATCACGCGTCACCCCAATATCTGCAGGCCGAATGGCTGGGCAGCGGTCGCTTGGTCGGCCTTAGCCCGTCATGGGCTGTGTAGTGCCAGGTTTTTTTTTTGACTAACGATGAAAATATAAAATCTAAAGGATAAATATTGTTGTAAAATGTAAAATAACTTGAAAAAAATAAAATGGATACCCTTACAAATTATTTGGTTAAATAAGGGTTCTAAATATTTGATATTAATTTCAAAACATTCTGAAGATTCCTTTTCAAACTTGTTATTTTATTTCAAATTGATTCTATTTTTTCTTTTTTCATTTTACAAGAATACTTATCCATTAGATTTTATATTTTCATCGTTCTTATTCATAATTTTTCCACTTTCTTCGTTTCATCCTGTATATAGTTTACTTAACCTGGAGAACTGGCGTGAAACAAGAAGTTTCGTGACGAACTGAAGAATCTACTTTTCTTAAAATTTAAGAATCATGCCAATGATTAATCTAAATGGATCTATTTAGAATAAAACGAAATTAAGTTGGTAATATCAAAATTTCTAATTAGTTCGAAATACAGTATACCTGGCATAATGTAGCCTAATAGAGAACTACAGTTGGCAGCCCTGGTGACTGAATATAATCTTAGTTCCATCTCTTAAGGCATAGATACACAATTTGGTTGAAGTTCAATGCATAGCACGGACGTTACATGCAGTTAGACATTGGATCTAACAGCGCGCGTAAAATCATGTTGGCAACAATGTCGTGCATGTGTTGGTCAGAAAAGATCTGAAATAATGTGATCTATTGTTGTGCCAATTTTGAATGAAATCCATTAGTTAGTATAGAAGTTACATGCATTTTAAAATTGGACCAATCAGTAGGCTTAGAATCATGTTGGCAGCACTGACGTATATTAGTTACTTCAAATTAATCTAGAATGCCAGGTACTATAGGTATGCAAAGGTTAGAGCTATTGGCTTGCATACTTTCTGATATATTGATATTTTGATAGAATGAATTTAGAGCACTCATTAACAGTTGGCAGCCCTGGTGGCTCTTAAGAATACGCTGAGTCAAATCTGTTTATGCATACATAGTACATACGAAGTTTGGTTTAATTCCAATTGATAGTGTAGAAGTTATATGCATTTAAAAATTGGACTTATCAGACGAATTAGAATCATTTTGGCAACACTGCCATATATGGCCTCCTGGAAATTAAACTGCAATATTATTATCTATACGTGTGCCAATTTTGAAATAGCTCCCATGCATATCTTCCAAGATATCCAACATGGGGCTCAAATTTCAATAGCGATTTTTCAGCAGTTGGTAGCACTGACATCACTTTCAAATATGACATTGATATACTCAGGTATAGATCTTTACTCATACCAAATTTTGTTTCGATAGCAGCAGCCGTTTAGGAGTTGATAGTGGATGGGGCACACGCACAGGGAGACAGACAGACAGACAGACACACATTTGCCCAGATCGATCTCATAAGTCTACTTTTTCCTCATGTTTGCAAAAATGTGAAAACTAGGCTAAAAATATAACACGAGGACTGGCGCCGGGTCATTTTGACTCATAGTGGGTCACTCCATTTGTAGTAGTCGTACAGATTTTAATGAAGTAAATTTGCGCCTGGTATCTTCCTGTGAACTATCTATACTTAGTATAAAACTAAGTCCCCGATTCTTGGATGTTACGGGTACCCTCTAGAACCACTGGATGGATATTGGTGCGGTTTTAGCCATTCTGTAAAGGATATCTCGATGATGATTTCTGTAGAAAATAATTTATTAAGATCAAAGGAAGCCGAGCAGTAACGATTTCAGTGGAAAAGTCGAGAAAAACCTGGCGTCCGAGCGCTATGTAAGCTTACGCTGGACAAACCGTTAAACCTATCTAAATACCATGAGTGTAAGAATTTGCATATTAAGGCTTTCACGGCCCGGATTATTATATAAACAATTCATGCTTTTGGGCTAATGCCGTGTGTATTTTTAATTTAAACCATACGTTTCGGAGAAACCTTGCCTCCTTTTTCAATGGAAATAAACAATGTGGCCAAAGAAAGTATATCAATGAGATTACAAAAAAATATAGATAAATTCCTCTGTTCGTCACCAGAGAGCAGCTGCCAGAAATTACTGTATGGACCATGGTGGAACGGCGGACAAAGTAGTAAGTAACCAGAAGGAATTATAACAACTCTAGCCAAAAGAGCGGAACGTATTTGTGAGGCATCAACTCTTCAGGAAGAGTTACATGCCTTACAAACCATGTTTAAGGGTAATGGCTGTAATGAATCCACTATATATAGGTAGGGTTACCATCCGTCCGGATTTAGTCCGGACAGTCCGGATTTTTAACATGTGTCCGGTTTGGCGTCCGGATTTAAAAATTGTCCGGAAACCGAATACGTGGCAAATATTTGGGGAAATTTTACTTCACACCGCATATAGGTTGGTCACATTGAGCACCAGGACTGCTCAGGTGGCTGCACCTGTTCTGTGTGCCGCTCCTGTTGCCATTTTATTTGGAAGGAGTGCGTTCAGTCAGTTTAGTGCTACTGTTTTGTTTGCTGGACTGCGTCCATTTCTAGACGTTTTATGCTATTAGTTTTCAGTGTCAGTAGTTTTTAAGTACATAACAACAAAGTAGTGTTATAAATTGGGAAAATGCCGAATCGTAAGTGTGTTTTTAACGACAAACTTAAAGAAGAATATAAGTTTCTGAGACAGTGCCAAAATAGCAATGATCGCGTGAGGTGTACGGTGTGCAATTCAGAATTTTCGGTGGAACATCGTGGACGCTATGATATAGAAAATCATTTGCAGACTGAAAGACATAAGAAGACGAATCAAGCAGCGTCCTCGGCAAGTATTAAAACATTTTTTAAAAATAATGATGCCACTGATGCTGAGCTGCAATGTTCAGCAAAAGAAGCTACTTTTGCCTACCATACTGCAATGCATGGACTTAGTTTCAAAACGTCTGATTGCAATGCCAAACTGATTAAAAAGCCTTTTGAACCGAAATTCTTGGGAGCTCGTACTAAGACCGAAGCCATCATTGTAAATGTAATATCCCCTTACATATTTGACAAACTTCTCAAAGATCTGAAGGATGCAAATTTCATTACACTAACAATTGACAGTTCAAACAGAAAAGAGGTTAAATTGACTCCTGTTTGTGTTCGTTATTTTAACCAAAATGAAGGTGTTAACGTGAAGCTGTTATTTTTTTATGAACTTCCAGGTGAAACCTCTGATATCTTAGTAGAACATGTTTTAAAATGCATCAAAAAGTTCTCTATTGACTCCAAGGTCGTATGCCTATGCGCTGACAACACCAATACCAACTTTGGTGGTGTTAAAAGGCAGGGCCAAGGATATGTATTTCGCAAACTTCAAAATGCCCTCTCAAGGCCAATTCTTGGCATTGGCTGTTCGGCGCACATTCTGCATAAGTCAGTGCAGCATGCCTGTGATGCTCTACATGTGGACGTCGAGGCAATCGTTGTGAAAGTGTACAAATACTTCTTCCAATATTCTGTTAGAGTGACTGCATTGAAAGAATTTTGTGAATCTGTAGAAGTAGAGTACAAAAGGATCCTTTCCCACGGCAATACGAGATTTTTAAGCTTGATGCCAGCAGTAGAAAGAATATTGGTTTTGTTTGAGCCCTTGAAAGCATATTTCTCATCACTTAACAACTGCCCTGCAACAATTCAATCATTTTTTGAAGACCCAGTCAATGAACTGCTTTTAACATTTGTTCACGGATGTCTGCAAATGTTTCAACTAACAATATTGAAAGTCGAGTCTGATCAAATATCAGCTACAGAAGCGGCGCAAGTATATGAAAAATTACTTGAGAAACTGGAAGAAAGGAAGGCTGACAATTACATACCATTTGCTGCTAAACAATTACTAAGGAAATTGAAAACTGATGAAACTATTAATGACAGCAAGGAAGAAGGGTTTTTAAAATGTGCCGAAGGTTTTTATCAAGCTGGCATTAGCTACTTGAAACTTTGGGAAAGCAGTTTTGACAAAGCTGAACACTTCAAGTGGTTGACACTACAACATGTCCCTTCTTGGGATGAAATGGAAGACAGAGCTCTGACAATAGTCAGTGTCATACCAGATTCAATAAATGTGGATGAGCTATTTGATGAACGTTCGGCACTTATTCAAGTTTTGAAGAATCTGAGACCCGAATGGGACGCCCTGCCATAAGAAGAAACCCCTAAAACTCATGAAAAGTGGAGACAATAGTTTGAAGTATTTTCCAAGAGCAATGTGTCCTTGGCGAATATTTACAAACTTGTAGAATTCGTCATGTGTCTGCCTGGAACTTCAGCTCCAGCTGAGCGAATTTTTTCAATGGTGGGAGCAATATGGACAGCTGAACGAGGACGATTATCTCTTGCAGTTGTCAGGGACCTGCCAGTTATCAAGGCAAATAGTGATATGACATGCTCAGAGTTCCACGACCAAATAAAAAATAACAAGCCATTTCTGAAGAAAGTCAGCTCTAATGAAAAATACGATGCAAGGAAAATTGAGGAACCTGCCCCTGGACCCAGCACAGATTAATCTAAGACGAGAAAAAATTGTTCAAGGGATCAGTATGATATATGATGAACACTGATTGATGTTTTTGTATATTCTTATGTAATCATGTTATGTAATTGTAAAGGGATTGTAAACCTATAAAATCAAGTTCAGTTCATTTCATTTTGTTCGTCCATACCCCCCAGACCCCCCGGAAGATCCGACGTCCGGATTTGGCCTAAAAATATTATGGTAACCCTATATATAGGTCCCTACATCCCAGAAGGAGGGATAGACAACCTTCTCAGAGCTCCGACGTGAGAGGAACTGCTTACCTCCCTTATATTCACAACACCACTGACCGCGTTGCTAAGATTCTCCGCAAGCACAAGATAAAAACAGTTTTCGGCACTATGACGAAAATTGGTCAACGTTTAGCATTAAACAAAGATAAATTGTCTCCATTACTACAACCTGGGGTGTATGAAGTCCCTTGTACTTGCGGAAAAGTCTACATTGGACAAACAAAACGTTCCATTGCAACTCGCATCAAAGAGCATCAAAGGAACATCCGTCTAAACCAACCTGACAAATCAGCTATAGCTGAACATGCCCTGTCTTCAGGGCACGATGTATGTTTCAAGGATGCTCATGCGCTTGCCCTTGTTAAGCACAACTGGTCTAGAATTATAAGGGAGGCAGTTGAAATTCGTAAAAATCCCAATAATTTTAACAGAGACACTGGATATCAGCTAAGTGACACTTGGCTACCAGTTATTAAGGATCTAGGGAGATAGTTCCTCTCAGTCTCTCTGTTCTTCACATATTTAAAATTGTACATTTTCCCTCTAGGGCTCAGAGCCTGGATTTGATCTCCTTTGTTCGTCACTGGAGGAGTTTCCATCTGTTTTTTTGCCGTTGACTGTATGACGTTAGGTATTGTTCAGATACACTTCCCTTTTGTTTATGTTTCCTTATATCCATCTAACCCCCCCACCTCCCCCCCCCCCCCTCCTCATTCTTCGAGGAGTTTCTATATTTTCACACCGACCCCTTTACCTTCTGGTTACTTACTACTTTGTCCGCCGTTCCACCATGGTCCATACAGTAATTTCTGGCAGCTGCTCTCTGGTGACGAACAGAGGAATTTATCTATATTTTTTTGTAATCTCATTGATATACTTTCTTTGGCCACATTGTTTATTTCCATTGAAAAAGGAGGCAAGGTTTCTCCGAAACGTATGGTTTAAATTAAAAATACACACGGCATTAGCCCAAAAGCATGAATTGTTTATATAGTGTAAGAATTGTTCAGCATGAAAAGTTCTACAAAAAAAAAGTCCGGAAGTGCATGTGTCTATCTTCAATACATCGCCCACTAGAAGTGTTTTAGGTAGATTTCATTAGAAAGCGAACTATTGCAATGGGTCCCATGTTTCGACTTCCGGAAAATTTCGACATATCTTCGCGTTTCACATCCCCCAGACCCCAAAACCACCGTCAGTTCAAAAGTTTATATATAATTTATGTATGCATATATGTATATATATGTCGTAGGCAGATAGTGAAATCCGTCATTTCATGAAGATCCTAGGCACTTCATGAAAAGCCGGCATATGATGTAAAATGAGATAGTTACACTATCTGACGCGTGGTTTCATGAAATGACTAAATTTAGCCGTCACATAGTGTAATTGTTTTTTACACTATCTGACGGAAAGTCCAGCCCGTCACTTCATGAAGAACCGGTAGCGTTGTCCTCGTGGTGAGATAAGTATGCTTTCCAAGAATAAATAATGGCAATGCGATATGGAAGATACCGTGGAAGTACAGAGGCAGTTGTTTCTTCAGAAAGATAATGAGTATTATGAAGAAAAGCCTCATAAAAAACCTTGGTCTCAAGAAGAAATGGATAAGGTAAGAAAGACTTGTTTGGTATATTTTAGGTTATGTCACTTGTAGCCTGCCTGTTTTAATAATTTACAAGTGTTCTATTCGTCTCATTTGGATGAACATGATACTGGTGGCTGATTAACAGAGGATTAATGGGTGTTTACGCAAATACCAGTATCATCGCAAGTCTGAGAATGAACGACATGTGTCCAGACGAAATATCACACTTTCTATTACATGGGGTTAGTTAAAAGGCGGGATGCCAATAGTACAATGCGATGTTTATATTAATGCCATTATTAAAACATTTTAGGACATAGCCTACACAATAGTCAGCTTATTTCGTGTTTCTGAAGTCTTACCGCAATGAAGAAATCAGGGCCGTACCCAGAAAGTAATTTCGGGAGGGTTTCTGTATTTTCATTTTTTCAGTCTGCACATTTTAATATAGTTGTAGTTGTTTTATTATTGTAAAAACGGGCTAGGTGCATCTTGGTCACCAGTATACTAGGTGTATGTTGTCTGATAACGTCATCAGCCCAGTATATTAGGGTGCACAGTATGTTGTCTGATAAGGTCATCAGCCCAGTACATTAGGGTGTACAGTATGTTGTCTGATAAGGTCATTAGCCCAGTAAATTAGGGTGCACAGTATGTTGTCTGATAAGGTCATCAGCCCAGTACATTAGGGTGCACAGTATGTTGTCTGATAAGGTCATCAGCCCAGTATATTAGGGTGCACAGTATGTTGTCTGATAAGGTCATCAGCCCAGTACATTAGGGTGCACAGTATGTTGTCTGATAAGGTCATCAGCCCAGTATATTAGGGTGCACAGTATGTTGTCTGATAAGGTCATCAGCCCAGTATATTAGGGTGCACAGTATGTTGTCTAATAAGGTCATCAGCCCAGTATATTAGGGTGCACAGTATGTTGTCTGATAAGGTCATCAGCCCGGTATATTAGGGTGCACATATGTTGTTTGATAATGTCATCAGCCCAGTATATTAGGGTGCACAATATGTTGTCTGATAAGGCCATCAGCCCAGTACATTAGGGTGCACAGTATGTTGTCCGATAAGGTCATCAGCCCAGTATATTAGGGTGCACAGTATGTTGTCTGATAAGGTCATCAGCCCAGTATATTAGGGTGCACAGTACTGTATGTTGTCTGATAAGGTCATCAGCCCAGTATATTAGGGTGCAGAGGATGTTGTCTGATAAGGTCATCAGCCCAGTACATTAGGGTGCACAGTATGTTGTCTGATAAGGTCATCAGCCCAGTATATTAGGGTGCATAGTATGTTGTCTGATAAGGTCATCAGGCCAGTATATTAGGGTGCACAGTGTGTTGTCTGATAAGGTCATTACATTACATTAAGAAAACGTTTATTGCACAAATTGGGAAAAATATAAGCTTCTACTAAAAGAAGACAGAGGGAGAAAAGTGTACCTAGTATTCCACGATTAGGGTTTCAGTCTTACGTGGAAATTAATTACGAACATCATAATAAACAAGCATCAATTTATTTCTCGGAATAATTCGTGTATTACACATAAAAATTAATGTACGTCTCCACTGTGGCAGTCATTTAATTCAGATTAGAAAAGGATTAATTCAGGTCTACAAATGGAAAAAATATATAAACATACACAGAAGAAAAAACAAGAGAAAAACTTACCCAGTGTTCCAGGATTAGATTTTAGGTCGTACGTGGAAATTGATTTCGAATTCCATAGTAAACAAGCATTAATTTATTTTTTGGAATAGAACAATTGAAAGAATTAATGTACGACCTCGTCGCGTCAGTCATTTCATGAAGAGCCGAATCAAAATATGCCGGATCTTCATGAAGTGCCTCGGCAGATAATGTAAAATGATTTCTTACACCATCTGCCTAAGGCAGTCCGTCACTTCATGAAGAAACGCGTCAGATTGTGTAACTATCCCATTTTACATCATATGCCGGCTTTTCATGAAGTGCCTAGGATCTTCATGAAATGACGGATTTCACTATCTGACTACGACATATATATATATATATATATATATCAGTTTCTTGTGGACACGATAACTGCCGTAATTTTGCACCAATCACTTTGAAGTTTTTATCGAATATGTATACCTATAAAATCTCGGTCGAGTTCGTTACTGGGCTAAATCGGTCGAAGGGGGTGAAAATGGGGGGCTTTTTTTCGAAAAGGGGAAATATTGCTATAACTCTCTTAATATGTGAAATATCGAATCCGTTCAACGTTCATATAATGTGTCGGATAAAGCCCCAAAATTTATGTTTGAAGAGTTTTTTTATAGCACCAACCATTGACCAAAGGGGTGGGAAAAAGTGTTTTTTTCGGGAAACATAAATCATATCTCTCTTAATAGGCACAATATCAAAACCGTACAAAATGGACAATATTCCGCTAATAATTACCTAAAACTTTTGTCTGAAAGAATTTTTGATATGACCCACCATTACGCCAAGGGACGAGAAAAATGATTTCGGAATTATAAGAAAATGCCAAGAGCTATCAGTGGTTGCCATGGCAACACTACTAAATTGACGAGGCATGAGCCATCAGACGTTGCCATGACAACGCACTTGCACGAGATCAGATTCAATATTTTCATCTGACTAAGTGGTTGGTTGGTTGGTTGGTTCTTAAGTTTAGGGGCTGCGACAACGCGGTCATGTAGCCCCGTGTACTTTGGGTGTGTGTAGAATCTGTCTGATAACCGGTGTTAATTGTGATGACTGTATTAGTGTGTGTTATCTGTTTGTTAATTTAAGTACTGCAACTAACAATTTTTCAGATAGTTCCTTCTTTTGCCGCCAAGCGCCACTGTCAACGACTACGAGGCCAAGTTCAGAACTGAGCTACTAGACGCCGCCGCAGTCGGCTCTTGGCAACGAATATAGATACCTAAGAGCGTTGTATACATTCTTAACCTATCCAATTTAGCTTCACACAGGTGCAATCAGTGGAAGGATCTTTAACATGCCATAAATCTATGACTTGGGACCGCCGGCTTTACTTCCCCTCCGAAGGAAGGCATACTGAGGGATTTTTAACGCTCTTAAAAAATCCGACGGATTCGGCCGGGTTTGAACCCGTTATCTTGGGCATAGAAGCTCAGCATGCTACCGACTACGCCACCGAAGCCGCCTGACAAAGTAGGAAGCGGCTTCGGTGACGTAACTGGTAGCATGCAGAACTTCTATGCCCAATGTCGCTGTTTCAAAGCCGGCCGAAGTCGTCGGATTTTCTAAGAGCGCTAGAATCCCTCAGTATGTTTTCCTTTGGAGGGGAAGTTCCAACGTTCGTTGCGAGTTGCTGGTTGGGGTGGCATCTAGTAGGCAAGTTCACAGCTAGGTGTCGTTGACGGTAGTACCTGGTAGCAACATTAGGAACTACTGCTTGAAATTGACCGTCTGCAGTCCTTACCTGAATTAAGACTAATACAGCCATTACAATTCACACCGTGTATCAGACAAATTCTACACTCACCCAAAGTACACGGGGTTAGATGACCGCGTTGTCGCAACCCCTAAACTGAGGAACCAACCAGAGGTAGATTTCATTAGAAAGCTAACTATTGCAACTTCGACTTCCGGAAAATTTCGACATATCTTCGCGTTTCACATCCCCCAGACCCCAAAACAACCGTCAGTTCAAAAGTTTATATATAATTTATGTATGTATATATATGTATATCAGTTTCTTGTGGACACGATAACTGACGTAATTTTGCACCAATCACTTTGAATTTTTTACCGAATATGTATACCTATAAAATCTCGGTCGAGTTCGTTACTGGGCTAAATCGGTCGAAGGGGGTGAAAATGGGGGCCTTTTTTTTTCGAAAAAGTGAAATATTGCTATAACTCTCTTAATATGTCAAATATCGAATCCGTTCAACGTTCATATTATGTGTCGGATAAAGCCCAAAAATTTATGTTTGAAGAGTTTTTTTTATAGCACCAACCATTGACCAAAGGGGTGGGAAAATGTGGGTTTTTCGGGAAACATTAATCATATCTCTCTTAATAGGCACAATATCAAAACCGTACAAAATGGACAATATTCCCCTAATAATTACCTAAAACTTTTGTCTGAAAGAATTTTTGATATGGCCCACCATTACGCCAAGGGACGAGAAAAATGATTTCGGAATTATAAGAAAATGCCAAGAGCTATCAGTGGTTGCCATGGCAACACTACTAAATTGACGAGGCATGAGCCATCAGAAGTTGCCATGACAACGTACTTGCACGAGATCAGATTCAGTATTTCCATCTGACTAAGTGGTTGGTTGGTCGGTTCTTAAGTTTAGGGGCTGCGACAACGCGGTCATGTAGCCCCGTGTACTTTGGGTGTGTGTAGAATCTGTCTGATAACCGGTGTTAATTTTGATGACTGTATTAGTGTGTGTTATCTGTTTGTTAATTTAAGTACTGCAACTAACAATTTTTCAGATAGTTCCTTCTTTTGCCGCCAAGCGCCACTGTCAACGACTACGAGGCCAAGTTCAGAACTGAGCTACTAGACGCCGCCGCAGTCGGCTCTTGGCAACGAACATAGAAACCTAAGAGCGTTGTATACATTCTTAACCTATCCAATTTAGCTTCACACAGGTGCAATCAGTGGAAGGATCTTTAACATGCCATAAATCTATGACATGGGACCGCCGGCTTTACTTCCCCTCCGAAGGAAGGCATACTGAGGGATTTTTAACGCTCTTAAAAAATCCGACGGCTTCGGCCGGGTTTGAACCCGTTATATTGGGCATAGAAGCTCAGCATGCTACCGACTACGCCACCGAAGCCGCCTGACAAAGTGGGAAGCGGCTTCGGTGACGTAACTGGTAGCATGCTGAACTTCTATGCCCAATGTCGCGATTTCAAAGCCGGCCGAAGTCGTCGGATTTTCTAAGAGCGCTAGAATCCCTCAGTATGCTTTCCTTTGGAGGGGAAGTTCCAACGTTCGTTGCGAGTTGCTGGTTGGGGTGGCATCTAGTAGGCAAGTTCACAGCTAGGTGTCGTTGACGGTAGTACCTGGTAGCAACATTAGGAACTACTGCTTGAAATTGACCGTCTGCAGTCCTTACCTGAATTACGACTAATACAGCCATTACAATTCACACCGTGTATCAGACAAATTCTACACTCACCCAAAGTACACGGGGTTAGATGACCGCGTTGTCGCAGCCCCTAAACTGAGGAACCAACCAGAGGTAGATTTCATTAGAAAGCTAACTATTGCAACTTCGACTTCCGGAAAATTTCGACATATCTTCGCGTTTCACATCCCCAGACCCCAAAACCACCGTCAGTGCAAAAGTTATATATAATTTATGTATGTATATGTATATGTATGTATATATGTATATATATGTATATCAGTTTATTGTGGACACGATAACTGCCGTAATTTTGCACCAATCACTTTGAATTTTTTACCGAATATGTATACCTATAAAATCTCGGTCGAATTCGTTACTGGGCTAAATCGGTCGAAGGGGGTGAAAATGGTTTTTTTTTTCGAAAAAGTGAAATATTGATATAACTCTCTTAATATGTGAAATATCGAATCCGTTCAACGTTCATACTATGTGTCGGATAAAGCCCAAAAATTTATGTTTGAAGAGTTTCTTTATAGCACCAACCATTGACCAAAGGGGTGGGAAAAAGTGGGTTTTTCGGGAAACATTAATCATATCTCTCTTAATAGGCACAGTATCAAAACCGTACAAAATGGACAATATTCCCCTAATAATTACCTAAAACTTTTGTCTGAAAGAATTTTTGATATAACCCACCATTATGCCAAGGGATGAGAAAAATAATTTCGGAATTATAAGAAAATGCCAAGACCTATCAGTGGTTGCCATGGCAACACTACTAAATTGATGAGGGATGAGCCATCAGACGTTGCCAAGATAACGCACTTGCACGAGATCAGATTCAGATTTCCATCTAAGTGTGAAGCGGCTTCGGTGACGTAACTGGTAGGATGCTGAATGTCTATGCCCAAGGTCGCGAGTTCAAAGCCGGCCGAAGTCGTCCGATTTTCTAGGAGCGCTAAAAATCCCTCAGTATGCTTTCCTTTGGAGGGGAAGTGCCAACGTTCTTTGCGAGTTGCTGGTTGCGGTGGCATCTAGTAGCCAAGTTCACAGCTAGGTGTCGTTGACGGTAGTACCTGGTAGCAACATTAGGAACTACTGCTTGAAATTGACCGTCTGCAGTCCTTACCTGAATTACAGACTAATACGTCCATCCCAAAGTACACGGGGTTACATGACCGCGTTGTCGCAGCCCCTAAACTGAGGAACCAACCAAAATCTCTGCGGGAGATATAATTTTGCGTGAAGAAGTAACAGACCGTTACATAGTTACACATCAGTGTCGAAACCTTGCATAAGGATAGTGTGACCACAAGTATAACAAGTAGTTCCGTGAAGAACTATACAGCCTATTTTCATATATCCTAATCATGTTAATTGCCTCTATCAACATACAAAATTTCAGTTTAATTGCTCTAACAGATTCGTAGATATTGAGAACCGTCTAAATATTTCAGATGGTCGCCAGGTTGGATTTTTATTTTTGTACTATTACATTAAGATTATTGTGTACGTGTGGTATTCAAACTTCAATCGCATGATTAGATCACAAGAAGTAAGAATGAGATTTTAAAATTACGCACAGCAGCCATCTTGTGATTATGCAAACAATTGAAATAAATTAGATGCCAGTGGATCAACATTTGTATAATCATTTAACGTGCAACGTTTCACGGCACTCGGATAGTTAATTCGCGAGAAACGTCCATTTAAATATTTATACTTCGCGTCGCCGCCATGTTGGATTTGTGCTCACCAGGTTATTTAAAGTCCTATAGGTGAACTTAAGTTCATTTCCCCAATGAACATAAAAAAATTCAGTTTGATTGCTATAATAGATTCGTAGATATTCAGAGCCGTCGAAATATTTCAGATGGTCGCCATGTTGGATTGTTAAATGTATAGGCCATAGAGTCATATTCCATTAAAGGAAAAATATTGCGTAAGTTCATTATTCAAACTTTCACCTCGATCGCATGATTACGACACAAGAAATAAAAAACTTAATTTTAAAATTTCGCACAGCCGCCATCTTGAGGTTATGTAAACAATTGAATTAAGTTAGATAGCAGTGCATTACAATCTGCAAAATCATTTACTGTACCACATTTCACGGCGCTCAGAGAGTTAAATCACGAGTAAAGTCTATTAAAATATTTCAAATTCGCTTGGTCGCCATGTTCGTTTTGTACTTTACAGGTTTATGAAATACACATAGGTAAACTTATATCAGTACCCTTTATCACCGTACAAAATTGCAGGGTGATATCTGTAATAGTTTCGGAGATATAGAATGTCAGTGAAATATTTCGCACAGCCGCCATTTTGAGGTTATGTAAACAATTGAACAAAATTAGACTTCAATGCATTACAATGTGTATAAACAATTGCTGTACCAAGTTTCATTACTTTTGGATAGTTGAATCGCGAGAAAAGTCTATTTAAAAGTCTCAACTTCGCTTGGTTTTGTAGTCACCAGGTTTTTGAAAGTCTCATAGGTGAACTTCTAGTAGTGCCCTTTATCACAGTACACAATTTCAGGGCGATATCGGTGATAGTTTCGGAGATATTGAATGCTAGTGAAATATTTCGCACAACCTCCATGTTGGATTGGTGAGACGTAACAAAATTTGAAGGGCACGGCCGAGGTCGCCGGGAATAGCGCTATGAACTTACCGAGTTTCATTGAAATCGCTCCAGCCATTTAGATTTCATTAGGGGGGGGGCGGACGGACACACACCTCACACACACACACACACACACACACACACACACACGGACAAAAGGTGATCTCATAAGCCTATTTTTTCAAAATTGAAAATAGGCTAAAAATGGACCCCAAATGACAAGAAGGTTACCGTTCCCAAAAGACAATAAAATGTTTAAAATAAGCATAAAATGACGAAAAACAAAGTTAATTAAGCTCCAATTATAAAATACCTTCTCGCAATAAATGAGGTCTGATCCTTCTACGAAAATCTGCATATTCTGCCTATTATAGCCTATCCCCAAGTTTGTCCGGTGAAATCTACCTACGCCTTCCGGCGCGCCGAGAGGACTTTCTACGTTCTAATTTCATCCAACCATGCCCATTCAACTACTGAGGCGACAGTTTACGATTTAGCTAAGGGCGAGTCTATCATCCCTGTTACAGCCTAGCTAGCGGGCGAACCTATTGCCCCAGATACAGCCAGCAGCAAACCGTTGAGTCGTGTTGAGTTAAGACTTCTGAGAAGGGTGGTTGTGTTTGGAGTTTCCCTGGAAGTGCAACTCGGGTTTTCTTCATTTCGCCTGTGAAACACTGTCAAGTTAAGATTGGACGGAATGGGGATTTGAGTTTCATTCACCTTGCCATTCCCTGGAAGTGCAACCCTCATTTCGCCTGTGAACCTTTCGTTCCGCAAAATTCACCGTCAATTTAAGATTGGACGGAAGGGGGATTATCTATATATTTAAAACAGTAAGGTGATTTTTGTTACCACGAGATTGAGAAAACGACAGAACCGATTTACTTCGTAGAGCACTCTAACAAAAGCTCTTGGCCTCTAGATTTGCAGAGTGTCTCTAAAATAAACAAATATATTACGGTATATTTTTAAATTAATATAGAAAATAGCAGAATTCTTGACCCTCACGCATGCGCACAATCCGCCTGGTGTCATGACAATATGGCGGTGAAAAGTCCATTAAAATATAAGTTATTTAATAAGCTTCCATGTAATTGAAAACATACATTAACCAAGTTCTGACAATAAAATATAATAACAGTATGAACGTATACGAATGTGCAACATTGATTTATTTGGATAATGAAGTTGATTATTTCCTTCAAACAGCGGCTTTTGAATATAATCAATGGCTGCGTCTGCTGCTAAATATGAGTGCGAGAGTAGCCATGTGATTAAGGCGACCGACTGTGGTTCCAAGAAGCGCCGGTTCGATCCTTGCCCTCGCCAGTATTTTTTTTTTTTACCACTGAAATATTGTTTAATCAAGGAGTATTAGTAAGGTTTTATGTCTGTTAAAGATACTTATTTCTACATTCCCTCTAAATACGTTTTATTTTCGTTTTACCATTGCATTGCAGCATGTGATCAAAAGAGCAAACTATTGTCCGCAGTACGCCGTTTAAATATCTGCAATCAGTTCCTATAACTGACAACAGATGGCAGTACATCGTCCATATAGTTCCATTAACTGACAGCAGATGGCAACACCATTGCGTCGATATATTTAAAACACAAGACATGGCATGTTTTCACGTGATGGAAAATTATAAAGGAGGGGAATATTTAAGAAGGGAAATGTTTAGGAACATTAACCGACAGTTGAATGTGTAGGCTAGGTTGTTTATGTACCTTAATATTGCAATTTCTTCCCAATGCTTCGGTGGTCAGGTTATTAGCGTCCTAGACTAAAAGTTATAATTATGCATCGTCGATATACTCTTAAATTATTAAAGAAAAAAGTGCCGTAGTTTTCCAGGCACTCGCGCGTGTCCACAATTGCTTTCGCCATGAGAGACACTTGGCAAATATAATTCGTTTGAAGGGCTCCGACATCTTGGTCACTCAGCCCCGTGTACTTGGGTGTGTATGTGTGAAATTTTCTCTGATAACCTGTGTTATTGTGATGGCTGCATTACTGTGTGTATTTGTAATTAAGGTGGTAAATGGCAAGGAGACGGCCAAGGCCTTAAGTTAGGAACCATCCCGGTATTTGCCTTAAGTGGAAGAGGGAAACCACGGAAAACCACATCCAAGATTGTCGAGGTGGGAATTAAACCTTCCTCTTCTTAGTTATACCTCAAGAGACTGAATGTGCCCCGTTTTTGCCCTCAGACCAGAATTAAATTTCTTGGCAGAGCAGGAAATGTAACCCGGGTCTCCGGGGCGATAGACAAGAATAGGTGGGCCTCCGTGTGTTAATACGATTTTTGACATGCACGGGACATAGAATTCAAAAACTGCCTCCATTAGGGTGACTGCCGAAGTGAGTATTGAGTATAGGCCTATGGTCATTCCAGTAGTTGGCGAAGTGATTCTATGTTCCCCTGCAAAATGTACTACCATAACCTATAACAGGTGATGGAAATTGCTTATTTAGAGCAGTTTCGTACTGTTTATAACAAAATGAAGAACGTCATTCTGAGCTGCGTTTTCAAGCTATTGCAAAAAAATTCGCTGGTAGGAACAATTATAAGGAATTTATTTTAAGCCATCAGTCTCATCGCATTCTCCTCACCAACCAACTTGAGTATGAAAGTCTCTGGACGGTCATGTTGAACTTCATTGTATAAGACAATTGTTAATGATTATTTGTTTAGAGTACTGAGTCTAACTACGCAGTTGATTTCGGCAATGGAAGTATTATTTGCCATTTGATATTTAGCGGCTCCGTTATTGCAGGACACTATAGTGTTATCGAATAATACGAAGCCACATTTAAAATCCAATATAAATAGGCCATTTCAGAAACAATTCCAGATATTATGCAGTACAGTGTACTGTAAGGTCCTTGACGATCAAATGTAAACATTGTTCTACATTGTATTTCTCTTGCGTAAAATCTATGCGTGGTTACTTTGGTCTTTACTGTTGTGAGGGTAAAATTGATCTGCTGGAATATAAAATATTTGCCAAGCTGCAACAATGTAATGATATTAATTTAAAAGTCATTGAACTTATATCCAGTAGTTCAAACACATACATCAGCGTTAACAGATTGGATACTGAAGATGCAAGCCAGCTACTTCATTTCCCTATTATTGAATTTTTCAATTCCTTGGAATTAAGAGATTCGCCTCCACATACTTCGAACGTTCGAGCCGTAGATATGCTTCTTAGAAATCTGAACGTTTCCCAAGGACTCATATATGGTAATATATTAATTGTAAGAAATCGCTTGGATTCGGATATAATAGGTGCAGTAATATTAGGCAGAGAGCTCAAATCCTACGACTTGATTTAACATCTTCCGATAAAACACTTACAGGTACAGTACATTTTATTTTAATAGGCAACAATGTCCTATTCGCTCGGCCTACTTTATCAAAATCAATCAAGCTCAAGGAGAAACTCTTGAACGTATTGGGCTATTTACCTCATCACGTTTTCAGTCATGACCAGCAGGATAGTGAAGGTGCAAAAAAGGTCCTGTTTGGGATGGTAAAGAATAAGGGGCGGAAGGATCCTACGGATTATGTTAGAATGGTGAACAAAAGGGGACAAGAGATAGAAAATAGGGAAGAACTGAAGAAAATGTGGAAAGAATATTTTGAAGAACTCCTGAACCCAAATGGAAACCACGGCGAGGAGGAAGAAATCGGGGAAGAGGTACAGTAGATGAACTGCAAACAGAAAAGGACTTAACATGGAAAGAAGTGGAAGATGCAGTGAGGAAGATGAAAGGAGGGAAGGCACCGGGTGAGGATGAGTTGAGTGTGGAGATGGTGAGAGCAGCAGGAGAGGTGGGGATACAATGGTTGTACCGAGTGATGAAGACAGCATGGAAGGAAAGGAAGACCTCAGAGGACTGGAAAAAGGGAATAATTGTCCCAATCTTCAAGAAAGGTAGTAGAACAGAATTCAGAAACTATCGGGGAATAACACTGATGAGTCATTGTGCAAAGTTGTTTGAGAAAGTTTTGGAAAGGAGAATTAGGACAAGGATAGAAGGAGGGATGAGGGAAGAACAACATGGCTTCAGATCAGGAAGGTCCACAGTGGATTTGATTTTTGCTGTAAGGCAGTTACAAGAACAGCACTATGAGTATGGAACAGATCTACTGATGGCCTTCCTGGACATTGAGAAAGCATATGACAGTGTATGCAGAAACAAAGTATGGAAGTCCCTGGAGGATAGAGGAATATAAAAATGGACTATAAGGAAGATAAAGGAGATGTACAAGGGAAGCGTGAGCTGTGTGAAAGTGGGAGGAGAGAGATCGGACTGGTTGGAACAGAGAAACGGCCTGAAACAAGGAAGTGCACTGTCACCGTTACTTTTCATTGTGGTGATGGATGACATAATGACCCGAGAGGCACAAGTAATTGGGGAAGGAAAGATGAAAGCAATGGTGCTTGCAGATGATTTGATGATTTGGGGAAACAAGGAGGAGGAGGTACAGGAACAGTTGGACGTGTGGGAAGGAATAATACAAGGTTATGGGATGAAATTTAGCATAAATAAGAGTGAGATGGCGATCACAACAAGGAAGAAGGAAAGAACCACAACAGGAATAACAATTGGTGGGGAACAGCTGAAGGAAGTGGAGAGTTTCAAGTATGTGGGAAGCCTGATACAAGAGAATGGAAGAAACGATAGAGAAATAAATGAGCGGGGGAGACAGGCAGAAGCATTCCGGAGGAGTGTGAGAAGCATGTTATGGAGCAAGAATGTCCCTCAGAACAGCAAAAAGATCATATATCGGACGTACTATGTCCCTATCCTGACGTATGCCTCGGAGACCTGGGTTATGAAAGGAAGGGAGAAGAGCAAAATACAGGCCAGTGAGATGAGGTTCTTGAGATGCAGTATTGGAGCTACAAAGATGGACAGAATAAGAAATGAGAGGACCGGAGAATTAATGAAGGATGAACCATTACAGACTGGTATAGAGAAATCTAGACTTAGATGGTATGGACATGTAAAACGAATGGAGGAGAAGAGGATACCCAGGGGGATACACGAGACGAAGTGGGAAGGAAAGAGACCAAGAGGGAGACCGAGAGACAGGTGGCTGAAGGGGGAGGAAGAAATCGTGAAGAAGAGAGGAGAAGACTGGACAAGGGTGGAGGCTGAGAGATGGTGGGAAGACAGAAGACGTTGGAGAGACTTGTGTTCCAAACAGACCCGACCAGTGGCTGGAAATTATGCAAGATGATGATGACCTCATCACGTTTTCAGTCATGACCAGCAATATATTGCAATGCTGAGAGTGCTATCTTTTGACGCCCTTAAAGTTGCAATAGTGCTAAAAAGTAATCGTACAAAGAATGTAACTTATATAAGTAGCTTCTTCAGTAATTTTGTTTTCCATTGTCCGTCATGTTTTGACGGGTTTCATCTAGTATTATATTAAATTATACTGATTGGCGTATAATCTCTACTTATTATAAAACAAACTCCCCGATTCTTGGATGTCATGGGTAATGTCGAGAACCATTGAATGGATTTGATGTGGTTTTCACCATTCTGTATAGGATATCTCGAGGAAGGTTTCTGTAGAAAATAATTTATTTATGACCAAAGGAAGTCAAACACTAACGATTTTAGTGAAAAGGTCGAAAAAAATGGCGTCCGTGCACTTTTTAAGCTTACGCTGGGCAAACCGTTAAAACTATCTATATACTGTGAGTGTAAGAATTGTTCAGCATGAAAAGTTTTACAAAAAAAGCCCAGGAGAGCATATCTCTATCTTCAATTTCATCCAACCATGCCCATTCAACTACTGAGGCGACAGTTTACGATTTAGCTAAGGGCGAGTCTATCATCCCTGTTACAGCCTAGCTAGCGGGCGAACCTATTGCCCCAGATACAGCCAGCAGCAAACCGTTGAGTCGTGTTGAGTTAAGACTTCTGAGAAGGGTGGTTGTGTTTGGAGTTTCCCTGGAAGTGCAACTCGGGTTTTCTTCATTTCGCCTTTGAAACACTGTCAAGTTAAGATTGGACGGAATGGGGATTTGAGTTTCATTCACCTTGCCATTCCCTGGAAGTGCAACTCTCATTTCGCCTGTGAACCTTTCGTTCCGCAAAATTCACCGTCAATTTAAAATTGGACGGAAGGGGGATTATATTATATTAAATTATACTGATTGGCGTATAATCTCTACTTATTATAAAACAAACTCCCCGATTCTTGGATGTCATGGGTAATGTCGAGAACCATTGAATGGATTTGATGTGGTTTCACCATTCTGTATAGGATATCTCGAGGAAGGTTTCTGTAGAAAATAATTTATTTATGACCAAAGGAAGTCAAACACTAACGATTTTAGTTAAAAGGTCGAAAAAAAATGGCGTCCGTGCACTTTTTAAGCTTACGCTGGGCAAACCGTTAAAAATATCTATATACTGTGAGTGTAAGAATTGTTCAGCATGAAAAGTTTTACAAAAAAAGCCCAGGAGAGCATATCTCTATCTTCAATACATCGCCTACTATAAGTGATTTTACGTTTCCATTTCTTCCAACTATCTCCATTCAGTTACTGAGGCGACAGTTTACGAGCTAGTTAGGGGCGAGTCTATCAACCCAGTACAGCTTAGCTAGCGGACGAGCTTATTGTCCCAGATACAGCCAGCAGCAAACTGTCGAGTCGTATCGAGTTAAAAACGTTAGAGAAGAGCGGTTGGGTTTGGAGTTTCCCTGGAAGTGCATCTCGGCTTTTCTTCATTTCTCCTGTGAACTTTTCGTTCTGCAAAATTCACAGTCAAGTTATGATTGGACGGAAGGGGGATTTGTGTTTCATGCACCTCACCATTCTTAAATTACGTCTGACAAGAATTTGTTGCACATGCATCTCCATGATAATATAATTAATAGTCCAGTCAGTGATTTTAACCTATCATGCCGAGACGTTAAACGGATATTGGTCGTTGTTCATTTACATTGGAAAAAAATGCGCTTATCACGTAATGCATTCATAACTGTTCCCGGGCGAAGCCGGGTCGTGTTGCTAGTTCCCAATATAAAATGTGGTTTCTTGATATTTTTCAAATTTAACATGCAGAAAAATGACAGTAATATCGTAACAGTATCATTGGCCTTGAAAGTGGCGGCAAATCAGTCATCTTAACTTTTTGAATAAAGAAGCTGATGACCAAGGTGTTCCTACACCCTAAACATGGACGAACAAGAAAGCGAGTTATTTGATTGTGCTGCACCAAAATGCGTGGAATTTCCCTCTTATTTTTTACAGATTATCCCGACTAATGTAAGCCAGAAATTGTCACGCGAGCACTGGCGCCATGGGTAAATCTGACCCGACCGTAAGTAATATAGAGAAAACTTCAGTGTTCAAAAAGCTATTGGCATGTTTCATTTTCAGGGTGAAATTCAAGGCTTGGAAGGAGGTTACAGTAGCGACAGGAAATGAGGGCGGACCAAAACGAAAATATAGACATTAATTAATGAAAATGAAAATCCACAGCCTGCTTCCAATCTCCGACCGTGTCAGGAATGGAATGAATGAAGCCCCCATTAATTAATTAATCCTCGGGTCAAAAATCCCCTTGCGCCAGTCCTCGCGGGTTAAGTTAATTGTCGGAGCATTTGAAATAATTATCTCAATCCAGGCAAAGAAAGTCATGTTACCACCACAATCAGGGCTAAAAATAAAATGGGGTTTGAGCGACGCCATCGATCGAGCTCCGTCGCGGCACCAGACGGCGTCAAAGTTGTTGCATAACAAAATCTTGTCATATTATGATTTGCATCTGCGCGCAGTCAACACTGCATTATGTGTTATTGCATTGCCGTCTGATGCAGATGCGCCTCATCTACGATAACAGTACCATCCACTCAAGTTTAATCTTAGACATTTCCAAGATTTGTCCAAAATAAACAACTAACTGTCCTGGTCTTTCTTCCGTGTTCGTGCTGTTGTTGTTGTTGATTATTTTAGGGGCTTTGCGACAACAAGGCAAGGTAGCTCCAAGTATGTGGGTGTGTGTTATTTATTTTTATGTTCGACCCTGACCATTAGGCTATATGTCTGAAAACTGTATCATAATGATGGTCATTATAACACTATTTTTCATTATGAAACAGTTTCTCCCACCAATCACAGCTCAAGAAACAGTTGTTTGACCAATTAGATAAGGATACCTTCACGCATGCGCTCAAAATCCAACATGTCTAGATAAATTACTGAAAGTGCACCGTCCATATGTTCGCGTAAATAAACTGGTGAATATCAGACAAGAAGTAGCACTGTACCTTAATATCCCCAAATCCAATTTCTACACAGCGCGTGACATTTTGGTGACATTTTTACTGAATACTGGTGCTCAATCTGCACATATGGCATTGAAGCACACAGAGCGCATGCGTCGGTCGGTCGGTCAGAGAGCTTGGAAATCAGAGATATCCTACCCAGCGCAGCACACGATCACAAAATTCTAGTGACAATCTCAACAGATATTTATGAATATTTATGTTAAAACATATAATAAAGTTATAATTATCGTCAAACATAAACAGTCGTATGCAACTCGCCTATAACGGTAATTAACACACTCGTATGGAAATTATAAAACTCGCATACGCTCGTTTTATAAACAAACTCGTGTCTTATTTATAGCCATTATAGGCTCGTTGAATAATGTACTAATATCGTGTGGAAAAACAAGGACACATTATAAATATTAATATCTTACAGTTACATATACAATTATTATACAGGTCAACATTCAAAGCTTAATGTCCAGACTTTTCAGCCAGTCCACTGCCTCTGTAGAGGCACTATGCACTTCTTGAACAGTTCCATTGAATCTCCTTTTTGGGCAGTCCATAACAACGTGCTGAATGGTCTGGGGCACATTATCGCAGTCGCAGAATGGGTCTTCAGAACTTCCCCACTTGTGAAGCCAGAATATACACCTGCTATGATTTGTCCTGGTTCTGTTTAGAGAAGCCCATTCCCTTCTCGGTAAGTTGAAACCAGGAGGAGCTCCACAAGGATGATGGATTAAACCCATGCGGTCAGGATTTGAAGAGGTCCAATCTTCATGCCAGATCTAATCAGCATCAAAATGTGTTTCCAGGAGCTTCTCACCCAGCTTTCATGATGGGTTTCCGGACATTAATCTCTCCCTTTTCTGAGGGTTGCAGTCCTGATGTAAGGGCAGTTGAGGGTTGCTACGACACTTCTGTTGAATATGCCTGATAATCTGTGCCATCGTGATAGCCGTACCAGTGTGTATATTTGTAATATGGGGCTAGGCTTTAGGGCAGAAGGCGGCAGTGGCCTTAACTTAGGAACCATCCCGGCATTTGCCTACTGTAGAGTAGAAGTGGGATGCCACGGAAAACTACTTCTAAGATGCCTGAGGTGTGAATAGAACCACCACGTTTCAGTTTTCCCTAACGAGGCTGAGTGGATCCCCTTTCCAGCGAACAGACCAGAATTATATTCCTTGAAAGAGTCGGGAATCGAACCCAGACCTGCGGGGCGACAGCCAAGAATACAAACCGCTACACCAAGAGGAAGATTCTAGTATTTATACTGCTTGTTTTACGGAACCACCGTAAAATGAAATGCTGCAGTGCAGTATGTTGGACTACCATTGTAGTTTGGGCAACAGACGCCTCCTACATATAGGTATATTTTACCAACATTCGGTAGTGATCGGATGATTAGTTCAGTCGGAATTTGATTTAAGCTTTGAACATATGGATGGCGAATTAAAACATGACACTGAGGTGTTATTTTCCAATAACCTCTTTACCAAATTTGGATCAATTCGGTTTCGTAATATTTGAATTGATAGGAGACACACACACGTACGTTTGGTCCGTGTAGATCTCATTATCTACTTTCATTTTCTGCAAACATCCAAAGTAGGCTAATATACGGATTATTAAAAATAGAATTTCAATTAAGAATAGTACAAGTTCTTTGAGTTAAATAACAATTGAAAATTTGGATTGCTGGTCCTAACTCAATCTCTCTTATAAAGCGGATGACGCGATCAGCAGTACTAAATCACACACACACACACACCATTGTATTTGGAGACCTAAACTAAAAACTCCCCAATTGGAACAATGGACTCAGCCTACTCACAAACCAACAATACTTCATAACAGCAACCACAGAACCCACACACTACTGTATGTGTGACGGCCGACTAAGCGACGATATCTTAGACATAGCACTCCTCAAAAACATCCCCTACAATGCATAAATACAAATCATACAGTCACTCTCATCAGACCACCTGCCAGTCATATTAGACGTCGGTGCAGACCTTTCGTACCTAAATACCCAAATACTAATAAACCCCAAAGGAATAAATTACGACAAATACCAGGAACAATTAGACAGACTACTCCCAGATGAGCTACCACAAATAACAATACCAAGGAACTCAACAATCAATTAAATATATTCAACCAAACACTCATAACGGCCGCCAAGGCAAGCACAGTACCCCTAACACAATCACAATCAGCAGCCACCACGTCATCGACTAAACAATAACAACAACAACAATTACTACTACTACTACTACTACTACTACTACTACTACTACTACTACTACTACTACTACTACTACTACGACGACGACTACTACTACTACTACTACTACTACTACTACTACTACTACAAGACAATAGGTGGTTATGTTGATCAGTTTAATGATAAAAGCATGTGGCTCACAAGACCTACAGATGGCGATATTAAGCAAATTATAGATAAAATGAGAACAAATAAGTCTGCGGGGTTGGACAGGATACAAATGAAACATTTAAAAATGGGAGGGGAAAAAGTGTATAAAATCATTGCCAAACTAATAAATTTGATAATTTCAGAACGTTCATTCCCTGATATTCTAAAAACATCAGTAGTTAGACCAGTTTTAAAGGGAGGGATAGGCACAGATGTAAATAACTACCGCCCTATTTCCATTATCTCTGCAGTGTGCAAGATAATAGAAACATTTTTAACAGATAAAATTATGGGGTTCTTGGAGGAAAATAAGTTGCTATCAGATGAACAATTTGCATACAGGAAAAGCATGGGAACTGGGACATTACTTGGAAAATTTGCTGAACTAGTAAATAAGAAACTTGATCAAGGGAAACAAGTTTTGGTAGTCTTCATTGACTTCAGTAAAGCTTTCGACACCCTTCGCCATGAGATTCTTATAGAAAAACTAAGAAAAATTGGTATACGAGGCCCAGTACTTGAACTAATGGAAAATTATCTAGAGGAAAGGCACTTTCTGGTGAAAATTGGTGAAACATATAGTGAAGAGAAAAGAATAAGAATGGGTATTCCTCAAGGTAGTAACCTGGGACCTTTGCTGTACTTGATATATGTAAATAATCTTGCTCAGCATATGAAGAACACACAAATACTACAATATGCTGATGATACGATATTGGTATCAGTTCATAAGGATTTTAAGAAGGCAGAAAATTTCTTGCAAGCAGATTTCAATGTGCTACAGAGATGGGCACATGATCATGGCTTAATAATTAATAGTGCGAAAACAACAACAATGCACATTTATTACAAAAGGTACATTTAAAAATACATGAATGCGATTGCATGGCAAGTGACAACAATAACTGTAGAAACTGTACAACAGTAAGAAATGTAACTGTTCAAAAATACTTAGGTGTGTATATTGACTGTAATTTCAGATGGGACACGCATATTAATCAAGTTACTTCCAAACTAAGAATAATTTTAAGTAAATTTTTCCATCTGAGGCAAAATATGCCTACCTCAGTGCTAAGAATGACATACTATGGATTAGTGGAAAGTATAATTCGATATGGAATAAAGGCTTGGGGACTTGCTTCAAATACTTATATTAATAGAATTACCAGCATTCAGACACGTTTCCTTAAATTCTTTGTAAGACATGGTGATAGGCATGGATTAAACTCACCAGTGATATTGTTCTCCAATTGTCATATAATGCCTTGTAGGGGCCTAATATATTTAATGATAATTATGGATAATTTTTTTAATAGCACTTTCAAAGATCATTTAAAACATCAAAAGGATACAAGATTTAAGAATTCACATTTTGTAATTCCAAAAACAAATAATGAATTTGGCAAAAGAACATTAGCTTACATGGTACCTTTTCTATATAACAAGCTACCACATTCACTGCTGGCCTTTGAGAGTATGTCAAAAACAAGAAAAGATATAGAAAATTGGATACTAAATAACTCCTTAGACTAAATGGACAACTGCTTTTATATGTATTAGACTATGAACATGATAGTAACATATGTATTTTAAGTTAAGTTTTTACAATAGTAACGACATAAGTGTTGTTTTAAGGTGGGTAAAACATATTATAATTTACTACAAATTCTTTATTATATTAATATTAACATATTATAATAATTTTAACCAATATTAATTGTTATGAGCTGATTGAATATCATTGTGAAATATTATTAGGGGCACTATATAAAATAATTGGAAGGTGAGAGATTGGACTGTATATTGTGTTTGTTAACATATATATTGTAACCATAATTGGCACCTACCGACAAGCATCAGCTTGGTAGGACCAAAAAATGTAATATTGGGCATAAATAAACAAACTGTAAACTGTAAACTGTAAACTACTACTACTACTACTCTCTTCAAGTGATCAAATATTTCACACATGCCTTACACTGGAGATATTTGCGAACACCGAATCAGAAACGCATTCATAGGACAAGCGGTTATTTTCAGATAAGAGAAGAAGATAAAGACTGATTGAATGCCGTACGTGTTCTAATTATGGAGACGTAGTAGATCAGTTAATTTCAAATGTCTCGCTTCACTAATAAAGGGCTGGCGACGTTAGAAGTGTTAATTAAAACGCTTCTCGAGGATCAATACGTGTTTTGTGTCTCCACTCTTCTCCACTGTGAGCGCTCATGGGTCATTAGTTCCCTTATCGACAGCTAAAGAGCACTCAATTTAAATACTGCACGGTGTGGGCAGAGATTCGCTTGTTCTGGAACAGTCCACTTATATTAACACCAGAGAGAGGATTTGAAAATCCTGCAGGCATCACGGAAATTTTGGTATTGGGCAGTTTATTTATTTAGCGTATGGCATTTCACATGAAACACAAAAAACACAATAATAATAACAAAAAAGATACAGTCAGTCTGAGAGACTAGACTTTATATAATTTCAAGTGACGAATGCTACAAATACTACACATGTTAGAAAGGCTCAGGAGGGCTTCCCGCGCGGGGAACGGAGAGTGGGAGGTGCACTCTGCTGCATGACGTCACGCACTCGCCGTCTCCGTATCTCATAACGCCATAGCCCAGGAGTAATCTCAGACTCAACAGACTCCATTACCCTTTAACTTAGGCTTCCCGCGTGGGTAACGTCACGAACTTTGGGCGGGCTATTTCTAGTCCATGTTTCACGCCATTTAGCTGCAATGTTGAAATTACTATCAGCAAGCTCTTGAGCCAGTCGCAGGGGTGGATTCCTGGACCGAAACCGGTTTATTGCCATAGTGGGAATGATGTCATGGATTGGAAGTGCAGGGTTGCTCATTATTTTAGAATATTCCTTCATCAGTGCATCTTGTCTTCTTAACACCGGAGGGGCTATGTGGCTGAGTGTTGGGAGCCAGTACAGTGGAGTAGTCCTTATACAACCGGAGATGGTTCTCATGGCTATGTTGAGCAGAGTGTCTACCTTCTTTACGTGGGAGCTCTTCATCCATACTGGCGCACAATATTCCGCTGTAGAATATACAGGGTGTCAGGGAATGTTCTCCGCAGTGCCTAGGCACAGCTACGTTAGGTGAGAGCCGGAGTTAAGTTGGAAATTTCATCACGTTTTTCATCTGTTAACAGCGTAGGCCTGCCTGTTCCTGGTAGATCGTGAACTGAGTCGGTCACACGAAATGTACTTATCAAATCCCGAACGGTATCCCGGTTTGGACACTTTGAATCAGGAAACTGCGCCTAAAATTTTAGTTTTACATTTTCTGTAAACCGATCGCCTTCACGTAAAGTGTATTCCACCAAAAACGCTCTCTCTTCAGTAGTAAACATTACCGCCTGTATCCTGTTGCACTATTCCAATAATCTAAACGCTCCCTTACAGCATTCACACTGACGGTTTCCTCAACACAGCACAGCACAGCACAGCTCACACGTATGTTTTGATATCCTGTCGACCTTGGAGAAGACAAGCTAGTACCTGGCTGTCGGCGAGTGAGCGAAATGTCTGACACCGCGCTGCCAACTTAACTCCGGCTCTCACCTAACGTAGCATTGCCTAGGCACTGCGGAGAACATTCTCTGACGCACTGTACTAAACTGAGCGCAGAAGCTCGATGCGTATCTGCCGATGCTCCCCAACTAGTGCTGCATAGTTTTTGGATGAGGTTGTTTCGTGTGCTTACTTTTTGAGATGAAATTTCCAAATGTTTCTTGAGGGTTAGAGTCCTATTCATTCAACTGGGTATTCTAAAGTCCTTTGTAGATAAACTCCAGTCATCGTGTTTTCCGCTCAGCAAAGATATGAATGATGCGTTCTTTGAAGATGTCATCCCAGGAAAGATAGTACACCAAACTCTTCTCAATAGCCAGAGTACTCAAATTGCTCAGTCTAGAATCTGACATGGAGTTCCTTAACCCTTTCGCTTTCAAGCTCGCAGCTGATGGATGTGTGAAAACTGTCAGCCTTATTTACCACACTATGCATACAGTTCATTAAAATTACATGGAAGTTGGTAAACATTTAGAGTATAGGTACATCACTTACTATCACTGCAAGTAAGTCATGTCCCTAAACCAAAAGGGTTTAATGCAAAAAGAATAAGAAATGTGGAAACAAAGTTACACGTTTCAGGTTTTTAAAGTTTGGAAGTAATTCTAGGAAATGGCATTTACAGCCCAAGAATGTTATTCATGTTAGTAGGAACGCTAGATTATTTTTAACTAGCATGGTAAATATCAAGATTCTATGTGCATTAGATCCAAGGATAGATTAACATTTTTAAAGTGATGTAACACTGAAACATGTCAGCCATTTTTGTATAAGACACTCATCGCTATCCACACCAACATCACTGTCTGGAGGTGCTAGATTATTACTGTATCATCATCTACACTTTCCGATTCAGACAGAGTAACATCATCATAACTTGAATAATTGTTAAGAAATTCAGTGATAGCATCGTCAGCTAATTGAACTGTACTCTTCTTATTCCGTAAAAAAAGCTGCTATCTGGCGCGTAAATAATGAACTAATAATAATAAATATGGGTAACGACAGATCGTTACCGTGTCTGTTTTCGCAGAACCCGTGGGTACCGATGGATTGTTACGTTGAAAACGAAAAGGTTAAAAATATCTTAACTATTTTCAGAGCACTGATACTTCGTTCACTCGAAGCAGTAGAAACAGGAAAGGTAATACTCAGTCTTATGAGGTGCACTGTTTTTTATATATGTTTTCTAGGCCGTTAATCAAAAAATTTTCAATAACAAACATAGGACATAGGACAACGAAGAAAATGGTCTTGATTTGAAATAACGTGCACTATTAAATCACTACACTGATCCATGTTTTAAAACTCATAAACGAACATGCAGGCGGTGAGATACCACCCGCCTCACGAGCACACCGCTTGGAGCCTAGGCTCTCTGCTGACTCATTCAGCTATCGACCTTCCGCTTGGCGCATGCGCAATTGCCTTCTTCACCCACAGAGACTTGAGGCTGTTTCAAAGCAGACTCACTGGATGCTCAGTCCCGCACTGAGAAGCTGGCGTCAATCCCACCGTGACTACAGAGAATAATACCAAAAACTAGAGATTTAATTTGCCTATGCCAATTAAAAATAGGAAATTTTAAATGTGCATATTCCTTGAGAATGAAATGGGTTTTCTAAGGCTCAAAGATTCCCCTCCAGCTTCGCCTCTGGTATTGTGTCACAATTAGTTGCTCGCGTAATGATTTCTAGTGAGGGGCAAGTTCATATGTTCAACAGGAAATTTGTAGTAAAACTGGGCAACATGGTAGGCAGTGGCGTAACTACTCAGGGAGTGATTAGGGGGATTAACGGAGCTAGATAATTTATTTTTAATTTACCCTTTATAGGACAAAACTATTTGTTATGTATGTGTTTTTACATTTTAATTTGTTTTAATTTTTATCATTATTAATAACGTTATTCTTTATATCTCTAATTTTAATCTTTATATATTTGTTTTAATTTTCAATATGTCCTTATAGATATAATTTTGATATTTTTATTGAATTAATTAATTAACTAATTTAGAATTGATTTTTACAATTATTTTCATAACTTTTATAGTTATGTTTATTATTTTAATTTTTATGTCTCTTTTGTTATTGTAATTTTACTTTTATGATTTTATTTCTATATTTATATTTTATTTGTACACTTAAATTGTTGATGATTTTAGTTTGGTTTTCTTAACTTTTATCCAGCACATTACGTTAAGTACGTAGATACGTATATAATATTTGATCTTTAGAAATACTCGCACTTCGGAATGAAAATTCCATTAAATTTGACTTAAACCTAAAGATTCAACCATCAGCATATTTGAAAGCATAAACTGTGCATATAGGGACCAGTATCCCATAAAGGGTTAACCAATCTTCGGATTGGTGACAAATGACTGGATTATGCGAACACATGTACGAGAAAAAATCACAAATTTACAAACTTGGAGACAGATTTAGGAAATTTACACAATGATTCAAAAGAGTTATTGACATCGAGGAGTCGATCGAAATACATATTGACAAGGAGAAAAATCCGTCAAATTTGAATCACCACATTTTTCGAAAACTACTTTTGTTTAATGTTGCCAGATGGAAATGAAAATGCTGTTAAAATTATGGATATTCAAAAAGACTCAAGAAAATTCAAAATTCATTTATTTTCAAAACGCCTTTGTCAAAGTACGAAGAGAGTATTGAAGAACATCCCTGAATAAATTCGATTAGTTCCTGTTGATAGTTTCTGAGAAAAATGTAAATAAGGAGCTAAAATTACCGTGGGCGATACCAGATACTCCAGAGTTGGGTAGATTATTGGCTGAGGAATAACCTAACCACCAAGGGAAGATGATAAAGAGAAGGAGATGGGTTTCGGACCAAAGAAAAAAGGATGGAGAAATAGGAGGAGAGTTTGACATCAGTTATGCCTAAGAGTTCTTGTTTAAATGCAACAAGTGGTGAAAACCCTATAAATAGATTTATTTGCATTAAGTAGGGCATGAACCTAGGAAGAGTTAGGAAAGCCAGGATCTTGCCTAACTGTAGTACTTGCGAAATGATAAATCCAAAAACAAATATTTAATTTATTTAACAAGGCAAAAGAGCGTAATGAATTTAACAAATAGGTAGTAGTTTTTGCCAAATATATAATTTAAACCTTGTAACAACTGGGGTCACAGACCTCCGAAAAAACATCTAAAGTTTGCGCCAGGCAATTAACAATTCATTAGGTTTCAAACCTTTATAATGTCCTCGCAAGAATTTGAAATAGCGAAGAAAAATTACACAATTTAAAGACAATTAAAGTGATTAAAGTTTGAAAATAAATCGAGTGCAAGGTGTGTACTTTAAGAAATTCTTGGTAAATATCTTGAAAAGAGTAACAATTTCGAAAGTAATAATAAACAAGATATTCGGTAAAGAACATATAGCCTACTTTCTCCTAAATGCATGGGTATTGTTATAACTCTTTGTCCTTTTCAAGGAGTATGATTGAATGTTGGTTGTAGTAGTTTGTTGAAATACAACGTGCTATAGGGATATTAAACATGAATATGAGGTGCCCTTTGCTAGTGCTACCTCTGTACCAAATTTCGTTCAATTCGGTTTCACCGTGTTTGAATTGATATGGGGAATCGATTTGCACACATACTTGGCCACCATCTGCAAACTATTGGGCTGTTATTCTTGCAGTTTGGTCTGAATATGTTTCCCACATAAAGCTATGGTCTTGCAAAATTTGGTAGAGACTAGATTATTAGGTTGGTCGTAATTACATTTTAGCTTTTAACATTTCGGTGGCCGCCATTACGTTTCTGTCAATATGGCGGCGATATAAATCATGACACTGAGATGCCCTTTGCTAGTGCTATCTCTGTATCAAATTTCGTTCCATTCGGTTTCACCGTGTTTGAATTAATAGGGGGAATCGATTTTGACACAAAGATGGCCGCCATCCGCAAACTATTAGGCGAATGACCTATTAGATTGGTCAAAGAATGCTCCCTCCATAGAGGTATGTAGTTGCAAAATTTGGTAGAGATCGGATGATTAGGTTAATTGTAATTTGATTTAAGCTTTGAACATTCGTGTGGCCGCCATTACGTTTCAGTCAAGATGGCGGCGATATAAAACATGACACTGAGGTGCCCTTTGCTAGTGCTACCTTTCTACCAAATTTCGTTCCATTCGGTTCCACCGTGTTCGAATTAATAGGGGGAATCAATTTTGACATAAAGATGGCCGCCACCCGCAAACTATTAGGCTAATAACCTATTAGATTGGTCAAAGGATGCTCCCTCCATAAAGGAATGTTGTTGCAAAGTTTGGTAGAGATCGAATGGTTATGTTAGTCGTAATTTAACTTAAGCTTTGAACATTTGTGTGGCCGCCATTACGTTTCTGGCAAGATGGCGGCGATATAAAACATGACACTGAGGTGCCATTTGCTAGTGCTACCTCGGTACCAAATTTCGTTCATTCGGTTCCACCGTGTTCGAATTAATAGGGGGAATCAATTTTGACATAAAGATGGCCGCCATCCGCAAACTATTAGGCTAATAACCTATTAGATTGGTCAAAGAATGCTCCCTCCATAAAGGTATGTTTTTGCAAAGTTTGGTAGAGATCGGATGGTTATGTTAGTCGTAATTTAACTTAAGCTTTGAACATTTGTGTGGCCGCCATTACGTTTCTGTCAATATGGCGGCGATATAAAACATGACACTGAGATGCCCTTTGCTAGTGCTACCTTCGTACCAAATTTTGTTCCATTCGGTTTCACCGTGTTTGAATTAATAGGGGGAATTGATTTTCACACAAAGATGGCCGCCATCCGCAAACTATTAGGCTAATGACCTAGTCATTTGGTCAAAGGATGCTTCCTCTATAAAGGTATGTTGTTGCAAAATTTGGTAGAGATCGGATGATTAGGTTAATCGTAATTTGATTTAAGCTTTGAACATTAGTGTGGCCGCCATTACGTTTCCGTCAAGATGGCGGCGATATAAAACATGACACTGAGGTGCCTTTTGTTAGTACTACCTCTGTTCCAAATTTCGTTCCATTCGGTTGCACCGTGTTCGAATTAATAGGGGGGGAACGATATTCACACAAAGATGGCCGCCATCTGCAAACTATTACGCTGATGGCCTATTGGTTTCGTCAAAGGATGCTCCCCCCATAAAGGTATGTTGTTGCAAAATTTGGTAGAGATCGGATGATTAAGTTAGTCGTAATTTGATTTAAGCTTTGAACATTTGTGTGGCCGCCATTACGTTTCCGTCAAGATGGCGGCGATATAAAACATGACACTGAGGTGTCCTTTGCTAGTGCTACCTTTGTACCAAATTTCGTTCAAATCGCATTCACCGTGTTCGAATTGATAGGGGGGGGACAGACATTCAGAGTACACACACTCACACACACACAGACACACACACACAGACTCACACACACACATACACACACACACACACAGACTCAAACACACACATACACACACACAGACAGACACACTTTTTTCGCCCTGTGTTGATCTCATAAGTCTACTTTCATTTTTTGCAAAAATCGAAAGTAGGCTAAAAACAGCAGGAAGAATAAAAGAGAAGTTCCTATAACTTCCTATATTTATAATGGATTACTTTTAGGAGTTACACAAATAGGGCAGGTCACTTACTGTGAAACCTGAAGATAAAGTCAAAAGGAAGGTTCTAGACCTCCTATGTTTAAGTAGGAATCACGAGACAAATGGGGCAAGTTTCCCTTTCGTGAAACATAGAAATAACTCACTCATGAGTTGAAAGAATTATATTCCCTGATTAAAAGGGAGAAACAAGATAATTAGAAACGTGTACAAGACACGTAGTTATACAGAAATTAATTAATGATATGTAAGCAAGTTGGGCGGGCACGTCTCTAGCGTGACACCTCATTGAGAAAGACCTAAAGTAACAATTTTTATTATGGTTTGTTAGTAAGGGGTTTAGGAAAGATCAACTGGGATGGAAGGTAAATGTTCATGGCCGTATTTATAATGATCGAACGAGCGCGACGCGGTAGAAATGGTGAACAAGCACTGATTTTCACTATAGTTTGTTGAAATGGATGAAAAGTTCACTGTAGTAGCACGAAAGTTTATGGCAAAGAAAGTTATTGCAATCGTGGAAAATGACTAGTTGCACTAGATAGGCGAAAGTCTATTGCTTGAGAAAGTTGTGAATTACAATTAAATGCGCCATAGAACATTCCCACGGTGGAAGAAAATTAGCTATTGAGCATTAATTCATAAGGAAGATTCCTCATTTAAAATAGTATCCCCACATGTGAGTGGAAAATACATGACGGCACGACTTGTAGATAGAGTACAGAATCTGGAAGGTTCCAGAACGATCCTAATAGAAGAATAGGGCCAAAGTTAATCCAGCGGTGGAACGAGCTTAATATTTTATCGACAGTGGGTAATTCCCGCGTTGTGAGAAGATTTCTCATGAGAAATGCTGCTTTCCATTAAGATTTGCTTAGACAGACAAAAGCTTAACAAAGAAAATCCCGCGAAGGATGATTATTTCCCCAAATAAGTAATCTCACACTGCCAATAAAATGATCGTTAAGCATGTAGAATTAAAACCGATGAAGATGAGGTTAAAACTTGAAGTCTGTACTTATCTTTGCTGCATGGCGAAGGTGAAGTTCCATTTGACGATTAAAGTTCCAACATGGCGTGGAATGAAGAGAATGCCTCTTGGTTTGAGGAGACTAGCTCTAGTTGAGCCTTGACTGACTAAGTCGAGTGTCGACGTGCAAGTGGGACCCATTCAGCGAAACGCAGAGGGACCAGGAAGGGGGAAAGAGTGGGGGTAGGAAACAAAAGGAATACATATCAGAATAGACAACTTTGAAAAAATAAATGTTTTTCTTGATGAATGGTCTTCAAAGAGTTGATAGTAGGCGACGCTAACGCAGCCTGGTGGGTGAAAAAGTAGACGAAGTTCTCTTGATCACGGAGATGATAGCTGGCGATGGCGACGAGATCTGGTGGCCAGATGGATAAGGAAGTCCTCTTGTGCAGGGAAGAATTGAGGAACTTCTCAGATTCGCTGCTAGATGACGCTAGGTGGGTCATGGAAGATATATATCTAGAACAGACTCACAAATTACATAAGAGACATGGCCACCAAAGAGAAACTAGAAGATCACTGTTGGTGTTTGATAAAAAGAAAGGAATGAACAAGAAAAGAGCATTAAAAATATACTCTATCATACCGTGTATTCCAAGAATGCACCAAGAGTCCCTTAAATGGCGATAGATTTTCCCTTTCATCCTCCATGGACCAAATCGTTGACAGGAGCATGCTCAAAGAAGTAAGGGAAAGCAAACACAACTATGACAAGCGATGTCTCCTTCCATGAACATGCAGGGAGATAAGACTCTACACGTGAGGTAATGTATCACTCCTGTGTACACATACGGCGCTGGGGGAAACTGTTCTCGCTTAACGAGCAGAAATTAACCAGTCAAAACAGGATGATGTTGTGCTGCATTTTATCATAAGACAGGGCATTGTAAGTGACATTATCTCTATTAATAACTATGTACAAGTCTTCTGGGCTTGTAGGCCGTGGTCCAGGCAAGATGTGGATCCGGCCCTTACGACCATCATCACGCTCATATCAACCAGAAATACTCTCCCGTCACAGTCGGGCAGTTGTCAAGGGAACACCCGATCTTCAGGAGGTCGGTCACCACAGTCGGAGAGCGCACCGTCTACTAGTCTTATGCAGTGATATTATCCTTAGAGGATACTAGGTTTTTAGAGTCTGGTGCCCCTTGCTGGACTCCTTTACTCTGTTGGGTCGAGTTGCGTCTTGTGTTGGATTTAATTCAAACTGTTTTTTTTAAATTAATTACTTACTCTGCCTGGCAAGAAAAGTGTCTAGGCAGAGTTTTTATTTGTGCTGTGTTATTATTTTTGTGCGTCTGACGTATTGTTGTGTTCGTATTTACTGTGGGGACGTATGGAAATATAACACATATAGGGAGGAATTATATCTAAAAATTTCAACTTAGTGTATTGAAAGTTCACGAAAAAAAGGGAAATTTTACATCTAGAAAAATATTTTAGCAAGAAATTGGAATATAAGACTTCCCCAGTTTTTTGAAGATGCTTTTACCATAAGAGTCCTCTTCTTCCGTTTGAAGCACTAGCATAAATTTTGCTGTTGTTTCAAGTCCCTTTTCCGTAACTTCTAACGTAACGTCATTCAAAAAAAATGTATCTATTGTCTCATCATCATCATCATCATCATTTTATCATCCTGATGACCGGTTTCCTCATGGTCGGTCTCTCCACCTTATCCGGTCTTCAGCAGCACGTTTCCTCAGCTCATAAGATTTATCAATCTTGATGGAATCCAGCATCTGAAACCTCCTCCTTCCTCTTCGGATTTTCCCTTGGACTGTCCCTTCTAATGCACTTTTCGCCAAACCATCTCCTCTTAGGCAGTGTCCAATCCAATTCATTCTCCTTTTCCTTATCTTCTTTAGCATCATTCTTTCTTCTCCTACTTTCTGTAATACTTCCTCATTTCTCACTTTGTCCTTCCAACTTATTCTCTCCATTCTCCTCCATAACCATATTTCGAAAGCCTCTATTCTTCTCTCGTCCAAGTTTCCTCTCCATACATTGCTACACTCCAAACAAAACATATCACTCATCTCTTCCTTAGGCTTACTCTCATTGTTCCACAAAATAATTTTCTTTTCTTACTGAAGGCTTCTTTAGCTATTGCATCCTTGTTTTTTATTAGCCTATTTTCAATTTTGAAAAAATAGGCTTATGAGATCACCTTAATAATAATGTTATTGGTTTTACGTCTCTGTTAACTACTCTGGCTTTTAGAGACGCCGGGGTGCCGGAATTTTGCCCCGAAGGGGATCTTTAACGTGCCAGTAAATCTACTGAGAAGGCTCCCTCGCATTTGCGCACCCTCAAATGCCAGCTGACTGCGCCAGGATACGAACCTGCAACCTTGGGCTCAGCAAGCGAGAACGTTACCGCTGAGCCACGCAGCCAGCCAAAGAGATCACCTTTTGTCCGTGTGCGTGTGCGTGTGTGTGTGAGGAGTGTGTGTGTGTTTGTCCCCCTAATAAAATCTAAACGGCTGGAGCGATTTCAATGAAACTCAGTAAGTTCATAGCACTATTCCGGACGACCCCGGCTGTGCCCTTCAATTTTTTTACGTCTCACCAATCCAACATGGCGGCTGTGCGAAATATTTCACCACCATTCAATATCTCCGAAACTATTCCCGATATCACCCTGAAATTTTGTACGGTGATCAAGGGAACAACTAGAAGTTCACCTATGGCTATTGTGACTGTTAAAAATCTGGTAACTACAAAACCAACATGGCGGCCACGCGAATTTGCGTCTTTTAAATAGACGTTTCTCCCGATTTAACCAACCAAACGCAATAAAACTTGGTACAGTATATGATCATACACATTGTAATGCACCGAGATCAAACTTAGTTCAATTGTTTACATAACCACAAGATGGCTGATGTGCGAAATATTTCACCGGCATTCTATATCTCTGAAACTATTAGCGGTATCACCCTGAGATTTTGTACGGAGATAAAGGGCACTACTGGAAGTTCATCTGTAAGACTTTCAAAAACCGGTTAACTACAAAACGAACATGGCGGCCAAGCGAATTAAAAATTTTAATAGCCCTTTCTCGCGATTTAATGTTCCAAACGCAATTAAATCTGGTACAGGAAATGTTTATACACATTGTAATGCACTGGTGTCCAATTTTGTTCAATTGTTTACATAACCTCAAGATGGCGGCTGTGCGAATTTGAAAATTAAGTTTTCATTTCGTGTGTCGTAATCATGCGATCGAAGTGAAAGTTTGAATAATGAACCTACGCAATAATTTTCCTTTAATGGTACATGACTCTATGGCCTATACATTTAACAATCCAACATGGTGACCATCCGAAATATTTAGACGGCTCTGAATATCTACGAATCTATTATAGCAATCAAACTGAATTTCTTTCTGTTCATAGGGGCTATAAACTTAAGTTCACCTATAGGACTTTCAATAACCTGGTGATCACAAATCCAACATGGCGACGACGCGATGTAAAAATATTCACATGGACGTTTCTCGCAATTTAACCATCCGAGTGCAGTGAAACTTGGTACAGTAAATCCTTATACGAATGTTAAACCACTGGCATCTAATTTATTTCAATTGTTTCCATAACCACAAGATGGCAGCTGTGCGAAATTTTAAAATCTCCTTGTTACTTCTTGTGTCCTAATCATGCGATTGAAATTTGAATGCTACACGTACACAATAATTTTCATGTAACAGTACATAACTCTAGGACCTACTTATATAAAATTCAACGTGGCGACCATCCGAAATATTTAGTCGGTTCTCAATATCTACGAATCTATTACAGCAATCAAACTGAAATTTTGTATGTTGATAGTGGCAGTTAACATAAGTAGGATATATGAAAATAGGCTGTATAGTTATTCACGGAACTACTTGTTAAATTTAGTCTTATAATTTCATTGTAATTTTTCCACCTATGACCATCCTTTTTGTTTTTTCTCTCGTTAATTGTCTAAGAGAAATAAACACAAAAATGTTCTTTAGAGTGTTTACTAACTGCACGCACGATTGAGGGAAAATATAAGCCAAGTAGCCTCAAGAATGTGACATGAAAACTATATTCCGTTAGACAACTAAAAGTTTGTAGATTAATATGGCGCAAGAATAATATTTTGAAAATGTAGAACATTTTGAGCATTGCGAAGTCTGTTAAATCATTAAACATTACTTTTCTTGGCAGAGCCGGGAATAGAAACCCAGAACTCCGTGATGACAGTCAAGTACGCTAGCCGCTACACCACGAGGTGATCTGGATACGACAGCACAAGTTACAGGGAAACTGTTCGTTCCCTTGTCTTAATCAGCTCATATAGCTCTCAAGTAGAAGATAGGGATTTAAAAATCAATCCCACATGTATGCCAGGACACTATATGAAATAATTGAGGAGCTTGTTCTCAAAACGGAATATCTGCAAAAATTAAAAGAAAAGTTTTATAGTTGATTCGGTAACATTTGCCTCAGCTGCATTGGATGGTAAAATATGTTTTGATCAAATGTTAATATTTCCCATTGATAAGGTTGTGAGAAAACATGCATTTTGTTCAAAACTGAATATATCCATCACTAATAATAATAATATCGTATGGCCTCGGGTGCCTGGTGCATGCATTGTTAATTGACACCCAGAGGGTAGCTTGCATGTCGAATTTCGTCGTTCCTTGAACGCTATGAAAGTCAAGGAGGTTAGATATCTAAATTCCTTGACACTACAGCGCTTTCAAGTAGAGAATGGAGGAACTTTGTTTTGGCGGAAAGTCCCGAGATTAATTTTGCAATTGAACACGGCCTACTGAATTCAAATGGGTTCTTTAACATGCCAACAACGTATGACATGAGTATCGTGATTTTTGTCGCCTTCAAAAATCACTTACCATGGCCAGGGGCGACCCTGCAATCTTGGGGTTGGTAGTCCGACACTATAACCACTCACCCACCGTGGCAAGCTATCCATCACTTACAATATATTGAACTAAATGAATATATTTCTTTTAAATTAAGTCATTTAATTTCGAATTGTACCTATTAATATTAAGTTCAAAATAAATGGCAAGAATCAGGATAAATATTTGAGATTATGTGAAATATCCTGATTTCCATAGCTAAATACAACCACTATTTGTTCTCGAAACTAAATATTTCCAATCACTTTTATCAATAACTTTTTTGTACTATATATAATTTGGTGCACTTTGGGTGATAGAATCTTTCTTTCTAGCTATCATTCGAACTATATATTACTTCATTCTGATAATCCTGTCTGAAGATATATGTTTCTCCTCTCTTCTGTGAAATTTATGAATGTGGAGATATTCAGTTTTGAAAACAAGCTTCTCAATTCTACCTGAAAATTCATCCAGCGTGTGTTCATTACTGGCTCCAGTAAAAATAGACTAGCATTGCGTCAATATTGAAAACTAATTTACGGATAAGCTATCGTTATTACAAAAGAGATCCTTGTTATAAATTCCATATTTTTAAAATTAGAGGTAATTTAATTCAGCAGAGTACAGAATAAAAATGAAGCGTCCAGAACCAATCTGTGCAAATTTTAAACTCTATTCTATTATGTACATTACAAGAGTGCGCTATGCGGGCCACTTACAATGCATGGATGGAGATTCCATTCCGCATATTGCTAGTGCTGCCTGCACAATACCTGAGGCAACTATGTCGTGCTCTGGTACACGTTAATGGCTGTGTACATTACCACTGAGAGGGAGGAAATAGTCATGAATAGTCGCCTGAGGGAGTCTCCGTGGCTTAGGCGGCAGCACGCCGGCCTCTCACCGCTGGGTCCGTGGTTCAAATCCCGGTCGCTCCATGTGAGATCTGTGCTGGACAAAACGGAGGCAGACAAGTTTTTCTCCGGGTACTCCGGTTTTCCCTGTCAAAATTTCATTCCAGCAACACTCTCCACTATCATTTCATTTCATCTGTCACTCATTTAATCATTGCCCCAGAGGAGTGCGTCAGGCCTCGGCAGCCGGCACGGTTCATATCCTCGCCGCTAGATAGGGGCTCCATTCATTCCATTCCTGACCCGGTCGGAGACTGGAAGCAGGCTGTGGATTTTCATTTTCAGTCGCCGAGCTCGAAATATGGAATCGTTTATACGGCGATAAATTTGTTGAAAGAACATAATTTTCACTCGAAGTTTTGTTGAGAATTGAATATTAATAGGCTACTCATCAAGATTTAAGTCGCCTCCATGGTGTAGTGGTCAGCGTGCTTAGCTGCCACCCCAGAGGTCCAGGTTCGATTCCCGGCTCTGCTACGAAATTTGAAAAGTGGTATGAGGATTGGAACGGGGTCTACTCAGCCTCGGGTGGTCCAAATGATTAGAAGGGGTTCTATTCCCCCTTCAGCCATCCGCGAAGAGATTTTCCGTGGTTTCACACTTCGTCTCCAGGCAAATGCCGGGATGGTCCATAGAGTAAGACCATGGCCGCCTCCTTCCCTTTCCCTTGCCTATCCCTCTCAATGTTCCCTTCCCTCATAAGGCCTCTGTTCGCTTTGCAGATGAGGCCACCTTGGCGAGGTGCTCATCGCATCTCCCCAGTTATATCCCTCGACTCGGTGTTTCAAGCCCCAGGACACTGCCCTGGCGGCTGTAAAGGTGGGATCCCTCGCTGAGCCCGAGGTAAAGGCCAACCCTGGCGGGTAAACCGACTAAGAAAGAATCAAAATGTAAGATACTTCGTATTCTACGGACTGTGAATTTGTAGTGATGCGATACTCAAAGCCTCGGTTTCACAAACACATCTTGTAAAACGTTTCACACTATAGTTGATATAAGTTGCATCTCTTCCTGAGTACAGCAGTGTTGGAGTATCCATATAATGATCACAGGAATTCCCAATCGTTGGGACGTGTGTACCATGAAAAGTTTCCAATGTGCCTTGGAATTTCATAATTTGAATAAAGCCAATCTTGTGTGTGCAGGCAATTTTTGGTATTGCAGAATATACAATCAAATCGGAAGATTCGTTTGTTTAATGCTGAAGCTGATCTACACTTACATGTTCAAACGTTTGTCCCAGTATTAACAATATTTACAGGATACATCAATCTCAATCATCAATCATCACTGAAGGAATGCTTGCCACGGCGGGTGAGTGGCTATCATGTCGGTCTACCAACCCCCAAGCTTGCAGGTTCGCTCCTGGCCATGCTAAGTGATGTGTGAAAAGCGACAAAAATCACGACAAGCATGCCATACGTTGTTGACATGTTAAAGAACCCATTTGAATTCAGTAGGCCGTGTTCATAATGGCAAAATTAATCTCGGGATTTTCCACCAACTCAAAAGTTCCCCCTTTCTCTACTAGAAAGCGCTATAGTGTCAAGGAGCTTAGATATCTAACCTCCTTGACTTTCATAGCGCTCCAAGGAACAACAAAAATTCGACATGCAAGCTGCCCTCTGAGCGTCATGTAACAAAGTTTGCACGCGGCTCCCGGAAAAAAAAATTGAGTAAATTATTAACCTAATTTCAGTATTTGTATAAAACGAAAATTGACTCATGAGATCTACATGGGGCAAATACAAATACCCGTGTGTCTGTCTGTGTGTAAATGTATGGATATATGTCCCCCCAACTAAGCCCCAAACAATGAAACTTAATTGTATCAAATTTGGTACAGAAATAGCACCAATAAAGGGGAGTTGAACGAATTCAAAATGGGGTGAACCGAGTGTTGAAAGTTTAAATCAAATACTAACTAAACTATTCCTAGGACCTCAACCTAAATATGAAAAGAACTATAATGTGCGAACCGCCATAGGCTCAAACCAAAAAGGCATTAGGTGAATAATTTCAAGATAGTGGACGTGTATAACCCAAAACGTATCGTCCCACGAAGCCATGCTCACAGTAGTTAGCAATTACGTAGTTTTACGTATGGACCTTGTGCTAACAGTGTCATGATTTTGTGATTTGGAATATTACGCACAGAAGCCATCTTGAAATTATAAAATTAAAAAATGAAGTAACTCTCAAACTTACAGCTACAATGACACGGTAGGAATTTATAAGTGACAAGAAATTGCTTGTCGCAAACGTTTCAAGACTTCAATGTAAAGAGTTTGGTTCAATGTTTGACCAGGATTCGACGTCACCACCCTGATTTGTGGCATTCTCAGGACTGGTTCTTACTGCATGACAATGCAACACTCCACACTGCTTTATCTGTTACCGAGTATTTGACCAAACATTATGCTATTGTCATCCCAATGCCGCCATATTCTCCCGACCTCTCCCTTTAGGAATTTTTAGCCTACTTTTCACATTTTGCAAAAATGAGGAAAAAGTAGACTTATGAGATCGGGCAAATGTGTGTCTGTCTGTCTGTCCTTCTGTCTGTCTGGCTGTGTGTGTGTCCCCCCCTATCAACTCCTAAACGGCCGGTGCAATCGAAACAAATTTTGGAAGGAGTAAAGATCTATATCCGAATATCTCACGGCCATATTTGAAAATGATGTCAGTGCTACCAATTGTTGAAAAATCGCAATTGAAATTTGAGCTCCATGTTGGATATCTTGGAAGGTATGAATGGCAGCTATTTCAAAATTGGCACACGTATAGATAATCATACTGCGTATGTTTAGGAGTTCTCCTGACCACATACGCAATTTGCCTAACAGTGGAGGCCAAACGGTCGGATATCTTACAGGGGAGTCTTCACTCTCGTTTACGGGTCGGCGGCAAACTTCTATGAAGAAGGTATCCAAAACCTTGTGCCACGCTATGACAAATGCCTGCAAAAGTTCGGCAGTTATGTGGAAAAGTAGTTTAAGAGGTGTAGAATGTTGTGCAATAAATAAATTTTCTGTATCTGTACACAATTTAATTTTATTACCAAACGGAACTTACTTTCTGGACGTGCCTCGTATATCAGTGCCATTAACCGTAGGAGGTTTAGCTCCTTTACCATTACAATAATATCGAGAATAATTATATTAATATAATATTCTTGATCCTAAAAATTCCCTCGTTCTCAAAAAATATCGGTTACGGTAAGTAAATATTTTTCTTAGCAATTTTTCTAGCAAGTTGAATAATTGTGACGGAAATTTGTATCAATTGTCAAAATTTCACCATGTATTTTGTTCAAATAATTTAATTCTTGACACATATTCTTGTATTTATTATTATTTCACGCTCTCATTCCCTGCATGATGCATGCTGACAAACAGACGCGCTAGAATGTTTGCCCTCATAATATATCACGAAGCTGTTAAAGTGTAGAGCTGTTTTCGCGGGTAGTAATTCCACAGACAGTGATGCATTTCGTGGTTTACGCAACTTTGTTTTACACGCTAACTAAGTTGTATACGTTTAGAAGCTGATATAGAGCAGCGGGAATTTATCTTGTTTATTCCAAACGACTACATGAACATCGCAATTAGTATTGCACTGTTAAGCTCAGTTCAAGGGAGGTACATTAACTTTAGTTTGTGTTTTAAAGGTGAACATTGTTTGGGCATCAAGTCAGCTGAGAGGAGACAGAAAGAAATGAATACAGTAAACAACTGTAAAATACTCTGTAGTACATTCCATATAAGTTAAGTTTAGTTCAATTCTTGAATCTACACATTTCTACTAACTTGTGTATACAACAACAACAATAATAATAATAATAATAATAATAATAATAATAATAATAATAATAATAATAATAGTAATAATAATAATAATAATAATAATAATAATAATAATAAGACTCAACTGGGAACTGGAAAAGCAGGAACGAAAAATTCTCCGGAAAATCTACGGAGTAATCAACAGAAACGGCATTTGGATGAAGAGACCTAGTACTGAACTCTATCAAAACACCATTACGATCATCATCATCTTCCTAGCATTAATCCCGCTTTATTGCAGGGTCTGCTTTTCTGCACTTTTTCTTCCATACTGCTCGATCTTGAGCGTCTCTAGTTGTGGCATTCACTAGTTGCATGTCCTCCCGCATAGTATCCAGCCAGCGCTTTCTCGGTCGCCCTCGTGGTCGTCGGCCTTCTGGACTGATGTCAAGTGCGGTTCTCGCGACTGAAGAGTGATTGCTACGCAGTACATGGCCATACCAACGCACACGGCTCTCCCGCATTTTTTCATGGATTGGAGCCACACCAAATGTAGCTCGAACATTGTCATTCCTGATGTGGTCCAGTCTAGTAAGTCCCTGTGTCCAGCGAATCATCTTCATCTCCATGACATGTAGTTGTTGTTCATGTCTCTTCGTTACTGGCCAGCATTCAGTACCGTACAGTGCTACTGGTCGAACGACGGTTCTGTAAATTTTCGACTTCAGATATAGTGGCACATTCCGGTCAAAAAGGACTCCAGTAACTTGGCGCCATTTCAGCCATGCAGCGTTGACTCTGTTTCGGACATCTGGGAGTGTTCGGCCATCTGAACAGATAAGCGTACCCAAGTATTTGAATGCAGATGATTTTCGGAGTTCAGTGCCATCAATGTGAATAGATCCTTCACTTGGTACTCCACACTCCATATACTCTGTCTTTCCAATATTAAGTCGTAGGCCATGGGTGTCTAGTGCAGTTTTCCAACATTGAACATGTTGTTCCAATTCTTGGCGAGACTTGCAGGCTACAATGATATCGTCAGCATAGAGCAAGGTCCAGGGATGTGGTTGCAGTAGTTCGGCTGCGATGGTGTCAAGACAGATGATGAACAGGAGCGGGGACAAAGCTGACCCCTGATGAACACCAACTCGGATGGGAAAATTTGCGGAGTTTCCTGAAGCACATCGGACATAGCTGGTGACATTCCGATAAAGAAGCTGAACCCATTGAACATATGCTTCTGGTACCCCATGCTGTCGTAGTGCATACCATATTAGATCACGAGGTACCCTGTCGAAGGCCTTTTCAAGATCCAAGAAGGCTATATGGAGTGGTTTCCGCTTTTCTAGGTGCCTTTCCATCAAAAGACGAGCGGCGTGAATAGCATCGATTGTCCCTGTACCTTTCATAAAACCACACTGGTTTGAGGCAATCTTGATTATGTCACGAAGGCGTGTATCCACGATACGCTCAAATATCTTCATAGTGTGGCAAAGCAGGCGAATCGGTCGATAATTTGAGCAGTTGTGCACATCTCCTTTACCTTTCCATATAGGTATTGTTACACTGCTGAGCCAAGTAAGAGGAGCTTCGTTTTCATTGATGATCTTGTTGAAGAGATCTACTAGAAACTGAGCTGCTTGTGATCCAAGCATCTTCCACACCTCCGATGGGAGATAATCCGGTCCAGTTGCCTTTCCATTTTTCATTTTCTTCATAGCGGTCTCCACTTCGGCAACCGTGATGGCTGGTACTGGACCAAGTACAGGATCCACAGCTGGTAGTGGCGGATGCGGAAATTCTTCGTTGCTAATATTTTCGAAGTGCTGTTTCCATCGGTTAAGGATCTCATTAGGTTTCCGTAGAGGTTGTTGATTTTCATTCTTAATGATCATAACATGTCCAACATCTTGAGTGGAACGATGGCGATTCTTCGCTAGTCTGTAGATATTATTTGCTCCTTCTGGTGTGTTGAGCTCTTCGTACATGCTCTTGTAATGGTCTGCTTTAGCCTTTGCCACTTCCTGTTTTGCCACCGACTTCAATCTTCTATATTGCTGACGATCAAGATCCAGTCGCGATTGGAGCCAGGTCTTATACGCTAACTTCTTCATCCTGATGGCATCTTGGACATGAGAATTCCACCACCATATCTCTTTATTGATAAAACTGCGTCCAGGTTTTGATTTACCCATGATGTCAGTAGCACAAGTCGTAATATGTGTGGAGGCCTTTGCCCAGATTTCATCAACGTGTTGACCTTGTTCTGGCATAGATAAAGAACCTATAGATCTTTTCAGCTGGATGTGATATTGTTTTAATTTCCACCATTTAATTCGTTCCGATGTAGATTTAAGACTTTTCTTGCTGAGATCAAGGCGAATCCTAAAATTGAGGAGAAGCAGATGATGTTGGGGTGCAATAATGTCTGATGGTATGACTTTTACATCAGTGACAAACTTCAGATCACTCCTTCGTACCAGCCAATAATCAATCTGCGTATTTCTTCCACCACTACTGTAGGTGATGAGGTGCGATGGTCGCTTTTTGTAAAAGGTGTTAGTCACAGCTAAGTCTAAGGCCTCAGCAAATTCCAGGATTCTGTTTCCATCCTCATTTCGCTCTCCAAAGCCTTGTCCACCATGTACTCTCTCGAAACCATTTCTATTCCCTCCAACGTGGCCATTTAAGTCACCACCAATGAACAGGAGTTCTTCTTCAACAAACTGTAGGTAAGTTTCGAGGTTGTTCCAAAATTCATCCTTCTCATCATCCGTGCACCCAGTTTGTGGAGCATAACATGAAACCACACGTAAGGTTTTCGTACCAGTGTCGATCTTAATAGACATCAATCGGTCAGAAAGACGGTTTACTTCAGAGACATGATCTCTGAACTTTGTACTCACAGCTATAGCTACGCCATTCCTGCCTCATATCTTTCCGTGGTAGAATAATTTGTATCCTTCACCAATATCCTTGGATTTTGAGCCAGACCATTTGGTTTCCTGGATGCAGGCAATATCTACTTGTTGGTTCTTCAAGGTATCTGCAAGTTCTCGGCTTCGACTCGTAAGAGTACCAATGTTAATGGTTGCCATTCTGATTTGTTGGACTCGCTTCTTTAGCCCACCCCGTCCTTGAGTGGGGAGCCCTTGCACATTTCTCACACCATTCGGGTGATGATGATGCGCGTCGCCTACAGCGGGGAACGCCCTAGCAGTTTCATCCATAATATTTATTCTAGTCAGTGCATTGAGATACAACAGAATTTGTTTTACCGACCGGCTTGCTGTTATGTCTGCCATCGAACCCTCCTCCTTTCTCATCCCGGACTTGGGACCGGACCATTACGATAACAGACGAAATTAGAAAACGCAGAGCCAAATTTTACACTCACATCCACAGGATGGCCACCTCCAGATTGCCCAAGAAACTACTCAGTATCATAACACAGAGCAAATGCGGCACAGAATGGCTTAAAGAGGTACAAAGAGACTTACAAATTATCAGTATACAAAATTTCGTAGACCGAACTGAGTGCCAGACGAAAATCAAGAATGTTAAGTTCGAACCAAGATCATTACGACAACCTGGAAAAAAGAGGACGGATGAGAGGAAGAGGGAGCATTCCGCGAGAATGAAGAGGTTTTGGGAGGAGCGGAGGAGACACACCTCCAAACGACATCATGTTATCAAGTTTAATCGCTCTCCTGTAGGGGAATTTTCGCTTAAATAAAAATAATAAGACTCAACTACCAAAGTTGAAAGAAGTTTATCAGGATCTTAAAAAATATGGCATTGAGGTGGAAGATATTGCAAACAGAAAAGTGTTCAGAAGGAAAATTGCGGAGGTGACAGATCTGTCCGTAGAGAAACCCAAGAGAACTGGAAGGGTGTTCTCGGTCGAGGAACGAGCAAGAGTGAGCCAACGAATGAAAGAGTATTGGCTAAACAGGAAAGAACATCAACAGTCAAGGCAGTTGTGTAATCGTAACCCATAGGAGGTTGAAACGATCCTAAATAATAATAATAATAATAATAATAATAATAATAATAATAATAATAATAATAATAATAATAATAATAATAATGATAGTCTTACTTAATAGATTAGAGAAACAAACAGACCACCTAATCGGAGATTATCAGGCTGGATTCCGAAAAGGGAGATCCTGCGCAGAACAAATCCTAAACCTAAAAACCATAATTCAGATTCGCAAAACCAAACAAACGGTAATCACATTTGTTGTCTTCAAAAAGGCGTATGATTCCATAGATTGGCAGACACTGTTCAACATATTAGAGGAATTCCAAGTCGACCGCAGAACGAGGGAACTGATTAAACAAACTCTGACCAACACAACATCAAAAGTTAAGTTCTTGGGAGAAATTTCTAAACCGTTCGATATCAGAACTGGTGTCCGACAGGGAGATGGACTATCCCCATTACTGTTCAATTTCGTTTTGGAAAAAGTGATTCGTGAATGGAGAAAAGAAACTAAAGGTGCAGTATAACCATTGGCAGACGTCTTAAAGACAGAATTCACCTTGATTGCTTAGCTTACGCAGATGACCTTGCAATCCTTTCGAACAACAGAGAAGAAGCAATCCACTCCATAGGAAGATTCCATGCAATAGCCGCAAGAACCGGACTTCAAATATAGTTTGAATAGACGCAGTTTATGGAAGGCACTAAATCAAGATTTGACAATCATCCACTAATCACCAAATACGGAGTAATTTCCCAAGTAGAAAAATTCAAGTATCCAGGTGAAATTATTCAGCCAGCAGGGTTAAATCAGGAAGCTAACAAAGAAAGAACTGCTAAATTGCAAAGGGCTTACAAAATCACATGGAACAGGGTACAACAAAATATGTATCTCAAAGAATGCGAATTTACGACACTACAACAGTCATCAAACCAGAGGCACTGTATGCATCCGAAACACTGATAATTGTGGCAGGTCACAAATGAAGCACTAGCAGTGGCTAAGTACTATCCCGGCATTTGCCTGGACAGAGTGTAGAAAAACCACACTCAAGATAGTTTCGAACCTACGATGTCTGGACTTGCTGCAGCTGCCCTCGCAGCCGTGGTGCACGATTAAACGATCACAACTACGGTGCGGGACTCTCAAAATGACGACTACACACAACATACGAAGAGTTTGTGTCCGGAACAAAGTTATCGCCGGAAATCACGTAAGACAATCATCTCACCTAACTCTGTCTCACGTAAACTCGGGAAATGAAAGCACACCTCCTGTGGGGGACCAAGGGTAGTTGAATGCGATATCTACCATCGGTACTTGCAACTGGCATGTGTAATACCATTGTAATTTTTTTTTTTTTTAGCGTATGACTTTTAGTGCCGGGAGTGTCCGAGGACATGTTCGGCTCGCCAGGTTTGTAGCTGCTTCGAGACGGACACCCATTGGGCGAGCTACAAGTACCGTTGGGGAGGAAATTTGGAAGGTGAGGACGAGGAGTTGGAAGGTAGCGGCTGTGGCCTATAGTTAGGGACCAACCCCGGCATTTGCCTGGAAGGAAGATGGGAAACCACAGAAGACCATCTTCAAGGTTGCCGGCGTGGGGATTCGAACCTCATCGCCTCCCGGATGTGAGCGACTGCCATCAGTCATGCCGTAACCACCACGGCTAACTCAATTGTAGATATGTTTTGTTCTCTTTGATAATAGATTGTTATTAAGGGAAATGTCGACGTAGTTTTTCTATACGTAATTACAAACAACATATTGGTGCCGAAAACTCAATTACGATCACGTACCACTACGACACGCTACGAAAGGTTTTCTGAATTACTCCTGACATACTATATACGAGCTGAAAGGAGTAGTGACGTGCAATATCCTGCATGACATACGGCACTTAATAACTACGCACGGGGATGAACGACGTAATTTACCATTCAATACAGGTTCTATTTTTATAACGTAGCTTATTACGAGGTAACAAATGGCATTATTTTTCTTGACTATACAATTGTGGTAAAATTTTGATTGATAACCTCATTGTTCACGAGTAGCAATTTCCATTGCCATTAGCAGTGCCATCTACGATTAAGCACGTGACAGGTGCTACCATCCGTCGGCAACTACTGAAAACGTCTCCATTCTTTCAGTAATACAGGTCTTCTTTGACTATTCCCCATTTTCAGTCATACAAATCATAAATCGCTTTCAGCTATTCACATATTTTCTCTCACACAAAGACTGACCACGAACAACAACTCAAAACTCTTAAACGGAAACGTGCCACTCAGCGCACTAATTCTACACGTTTCGCAACATTTTCAAATGACAGTAATACTACTACAGCCACTGCTGAGATCAAGCATATCCGCGATCGTCTTCAGGATACTATAACATTATTGCTCACCTTAGATGATTCTATCCCTGAAATGCTACAAGATGAAGAATACGAACTAGACGCACATACTTGTGTAGAATACCTAAACATCTCAAAGCGCGCCATTCAAAAAGCCAATAGCCTCCTTACAAAGAAGAAAGAGGAACATATTATGCTTTTTACTCCTACTTCCAGTTCTGACGATCAGCACACGATTATGCAAGGAGTCAAATAACCAACGATCCGACTCGAACCGTTCTCGGGTGATGTAAAGACTTGGTGCAGATTCTGTGAACTGTTCCAGGCTTCAGTCGACAAGAACCCGACAATATCAGACATTAATAAGCATGTGTTCCTCAGAGGTTACCTCGAAGGCGAGCCAAAGCGGCTCATAGATGGCATAGCGGTAAGCGCAGACACATATGAGCAGACGATGGCGATACTTATAGCCCGATACGGAGATAAGGACAGAATAATCCAGGCCCAGCTGGACTTCCTAGAGAAATTAAGGCCTGTTTTGTCGGAATGTCCTCATGAATTGAACTCGACGTACGTGGAGTGTCATCGCAGAGTGCAGGCCCTCAAGGCCCTAGGAGAAGATGTGAATTTGTACGGACGTGCATTAGCTCCAAAAATCCTGCTAACCTTTCCAGCTGAGATATGTAGACGCTGACTCATACACGCAAAGAGAACAGGATGGTGGGAAAGGATGATAGGTTCCACCAAACCCTGTCTCAGAAAGGTACTCGGTCGATCGCAGGTCGATGAAGAAAGACTCAACACTGTATTGATCAGTATTGAAGCCACCCTGAATTCACGTCCCATTGTGCAAGACGGGAGCAACCTTGAAGCTCTTACACCTTCTCACTTTCTGAACAGAGAGAAACTCACGACCCTTCCAAATGGACCTGAGCCTGATGGAAGAAGAGATCTGATTAAAGAATTTCGATTATTTGAAGAATTCTGGCGAAGGTGGAAGAGGGAATACCTCTTACAACTGCGGAGTTACCACGAGGTTAAGTGTCCTGCTGGTAAATGCCCGAAACTGCGGGTTGGAGACCTTGCCCTCTTACAAGAAGACATCCTGACTAGGCGTATGTGGAAGAGAGCCCGAGTCAACGAAATACTGAAAGGGAGAAATGGCCGAGTGAAGACAGCCATCCTGCGTCTCCCCGATGGTTCTAGAGTCAGCCGACCGGTGCAACTGGTTATTCCTCTCGAAATCGACCAGTGTGGGGAGGATGTGGGGGACCAAGGGTAGTTGAATGCGACATCTACCATCGGTACTTGCAACTGGCATTGTAGACTTGTTTTGTTCTCTTTGATAATAGATTTTTTTTAAGAAAAATGTCGACGTAGTTTTTCTATACGTAATTGTGCTACGACTCCTCTTATGTTCTTCCTATTTAAAGTGCAAAATGACAAACAACAGTATGACATACTGGATTTGAGCAGCGGCGTTCATACCATAGTTTAAAATGTACCCCAGTATTTTACAATTTCATCAGCAAACACTCCAAACAACGTAGGAATTCAGTATATTAATACTGACTACCTACAATAATTGAAACTGAAACGAAACTTCGATGTTCTAAACGTAACACAGTGAGAAACACATTTAATAAACCTATTGATCAGCTGTTTACTAATCGCGCCTATACTTGGGTGGGAGTGCGTTCTATCGGCAACTAGTGGAACATTTTCAATTACACGTTATGCATAGGATCTAACTGGGACGGAATGGCAAGGTCGGTATAGAGCGCAGCTGGCATCCAGTCGGCCGTGGACGAGACCACCAAGTTTCCATCTATCTCTGTAAGAGGCCATGCCACTCCACTTTATCCACGGTGACAGTAGTTCAAGCTATGACCACCAGGTTTCCATCTACCTCTGTGAGACACCATAGCACTCAATTTTTTACCTTATGACGAAAGGTATAACGCGTAATATATTGTAAGTAATGTCTACTAGAATCGAAGTTTTATACTCTCCGTTAAGGTGTGTTCTACTACTGATATGATGACGTTTATATTTTATTAATCATGATGTCCTTATACCGCATTTTTTACTGTTGACCGTGTCTACGTCTACCAGCTGTCTTTTGTATTACAAATCAGAAATACAGTAACTTTTGCGTGATAATGCAGACTGTTCTATGAATAATATTTCCTTCTGTTATTCGGGTTATATTGTAATTGGTAATTATCCTTTCCATGACTATGCTAATTTGTAATGGAGCCGGATGTTAAATTATGAATTTAGTTGATAGCATGTCAATAACATACGGTAAACAAACTATTAGGCGATGATTTTCTACAAGAACCAAATAGTACGTAATGATACTTTGCCATAAGAATAGCGGACCCCATTGAATCAAAAATAAACACTATCAAGAAAGTAGTTGTGAGACTGAGTTCTCGAGGAATTGTGTGTATACATCCATTTTTAGCCTATTTTCAATTTTGAAAAAAAAAAAAAAAATAGGCTTATGAGATCACCTTTTGTCCGTGTGTGTGTGCGCGCGTGTGTGTGTGTGTGAGGTGTGTGTGTGTGTCCCCCTAATAAAATCTAAACGGATGGAGCGATTTTAATGAAACTCAGTAATTTCATAGCACTATTCCCGGCGACCTCGACCGTGTCCTTCAAATTTTGTTACGTCTCACCAATCCAACATGGCGGCTGTGCGAAATATTTCACTAGCATTCAATACCTCCGAAACTATTACCGATATCACCCTGAAATTGTGTGCGGTGATAAAGGGGACTACTAGAAGTTCACCTATGAGACTTTCAAAAACCTGGTGACTACAGAACCAACATGGCTGTCAAGCAAAGTTGAAACTTTTAAATACACTTTTCTCGCGATTTAACTATCCAAACGTAATGAAACTTGGTACAGCAAATGTTTATACACATTGTAATGCACTGGAGTCTAATTTAGTTCAATTGTTTACATGACCTCAAAATGGCGGTTGTGCGAATTATTTCACTGACATTCTATATCTCCGAAACTATTACAGATATCACCCTGCAATTTTGTACGGTGATAAAGGGTACTGATAAATGTTTACCTATGTATATTTCATAAACCTGTAAAGTACAAAACGAACATGGCGACCAAGCGAATTTGAAATATTTTAATAGACTTTTCTCGTGATTTAACTCTCTGAGCACAGTGAAATGTGGTACAGTAAATGATTTTGCAGATTTTAATGCACTAGTATCTAATTTAATTCAATTGATTACATAACCTCAAATGGCGGCTGTGCGAAATTTTAAAATTACGTTTTTATTTCTTGTGTCGTAATCATGCGATCGAAGGGAAAGTTTGAATAATGAAACTAGGCAATAATTGTCCCTGAATGGTACATAAATCTATGGCCTATACATATAACAATCCTAAATGGCGAGCTTCCGAAATATTTAGACGTTTCTCAATATCTATGAATCTTTTACAGCAACCAAACTGAATTTTTTAATGTTCATAGAGACTATGAACATATGTTCACCTATAGGACTTTCAGTAACCTGGTGAGCACAAATCCAACATGGCGGCGACGCGAAGTATAAATATTTAAATGGACGTTTCTCGCGAATTAACTATCCGAGTGCCATGAAACGTTGCACGTTAAATGCTTATACAAATGTTGATCCACTGGCATGTAATTTATTTCAATTGTTTGCATAATCACAAATTGGCTGCTGTGCGTAATTTTAAAATCTTGTTTTTACTTCTTGTGTTCTAATCATGCGATTGAAGTTTGAATACCACACGTACACAATAATCTTAATGTAATAGTTCAAAAATAAAAATCCAACCTGGCGACAATCTGAAATATTTATACGGTTCTCAATATCTACGAATCTGTTACAGCAATTAAACTGAAATTTTGAATGTTGATAGAGGCAATCAACATGAGCAGGATATATGGAAATAGGCTGTATAGTTCTTCACGGAACTACTTGTTACTATTGTTGCATTCTCCGATACGTTATTGAACCCCACAGTACTGCCCCTTTCGACTATTTACAGTGATTTAATATTGAACTTGAAGAACATCAGAATCGAGGAGAACCATGTTCTAAACTCACTTAAGGGCAAAATGAATACACACTGCGAAATATATTGGCATTGTCTATCTATAACATATAAAGATACCTCCCGGGCAACACTGTGTACAATAGCTAGTTACAGATAATGTTTACATGAGCCATGCGCTAATTCCCTATATCCCTATATCTTATACTAGCAGGTACCTGCGGCTTCGCTCGCGATCAAGACAATGGGGACGATGCATCATTGCTGATAATTGGTCTATTCTATTACAGCAATCGCGACTACAGGTGGGTAAATTTTAATTCTGAAAATTCTGATACATACAGTACATTGATATGATCAGCAAGGAGGAAATTTCATATAGTTGAGAAAGTCTGCAGGGTACGATGTTACATTATGTGAACACATTTGAAAATTACGTTTTTGGTTTTGCCATCTTCTGCTGAGACATAACGATTTTGTTGTCCGGATACTAGTGATGACGCCATATACAGTTGCCCATGGGAAGAAATGGTTTTGTCTAAATATAAACCCACCTGCTGCTGTTAAGTATGTGTTATTGCGCTTTGTTAATAGAAATTGTGAATATAGTTTGAAGAGGGAACTGCATTCTTGCACACTGGAATGACAAATCTAACGGAATAGGCTATGAGGAATTAAAAGTATTTTCCTTAATCTATTCAGGGTGTAATTTTGCCACAATTGATTGATTTTGAACGTCAACATGTCGCTTTAAATAGACCTACAGGAAAACATCTCTCATCTTGGTCGCTGATGTACATTATTCAGTCTCTTCCAGTGTTACATCCCAGGGATTGAAATTCTCCAACAACCCTTTTGCCTGATTGTTGTTGTTTGAGTCTTGAGTTTTTTGACTGGTTTGATGCAGCCCTCCATGCTTCCCTCTCCTGAGCTAATCGTTGCATTTATACATAGCTACCACACCCTACATCCGAGGCAATCTGTTTAACCTTGGTCTACCCCTGCAATTCTTGTCCTCTACCCTCCCATCCATAACTAAGCTTGCTATTCCTGGGTGTCTTAATATGTGTCCTTCCAACCTGCTAGTATAAGATATAGGAATATAGGGATATAGGGATTTAGCCGGAAACATCTCTCCTCTCCCACTCGTCTTACTACCTCTTCATTTGTTACCCTATCTACCCATCTGACCCATCTTCATCATTCTCCTGTAACACCACATTACAAACGCTTCAATTCTCCTCTTTTCTGTTGCACCAACAGTCAAAGTTTCACTTCTTTATAGTTCCAGGCTCGAGACAAAAGCTTTCAAAAAAAACTTCCAATACTTAAGTGTGTATTCGATGTCAACAGATTCCTTTTCTGTTGAAAAGCTTTCCTTGCCTGAGCCAACCTACTTTTTGTATCCTCTTTGCTTCGTCCATCACTGGATACGTTGCTTCCTAAGTAACAGAAGTCTCCTATTTCCCGTAGAGTTTCACCAGACAATTTAATGTCCACAGAGGTTTCTTATTTATTTCGGCTGCATTCCAATATTATGATTTACATTTATTGATTTTCATCATGAATTCTTTCCTCAAGACGGAGTCCATACCATTCAAAAACTCGTTCAAATTCTCTGGCTTATCGGCCAAGATGACGATGCCACCAGCAAATCTCAGAGTTGAAATTATTTCTCCTTGAATCTTTACTCCCACTTGAAACTTTTCTCCAATTTCCTGATAATTGTGATTTTAGAGATCTTTGAAATGCATTGCCCTCGCACATTGTGTAGATGCATTGTCAAAGGAAAACATTCCATGTTACGAACATGGGCCGCATAAGCTGTACCGAAAGCTTCTGCAGATTTAATGCAAGGCCTATTCTGAGCAGCAGTTCCTTGAACTCATATTTGCCAACATTTTGTTGTATCTTTCCACGTGGTATATCTCTGTACCTCATCATACAGAAGAGTACTTTCAAAATCCCGTCTTGTGTACATTTTGGAAAAGGTAGTGAATGTGGTTATTGGGGAAGTGGATATTCGCTCGTAGAAATTATTTTCTGTAAAATAGACTGGTTCACAATTTTGTAAGTGCACATTGAGATATGTGACGGCGGGATTCCTTTAGTGTTACGGAAACGGATATAGCCGCCACAGAGCTTCGTTGCTACTGACAAAACGACCTGACTGATATTTGTACTTGACTATACGGGATTTGTGAGCCCAGTGTTTATGAAATTGAACGTAGCTATATCGCTACCTTTATTTAGTAGCCGCTACTGTAGTGTTTAAAAATTAAGGGTGGTATTAGAAGGCGCTTCCCCTAATTTGTTTACCCCTTGCACTACAGCCCGTGAAGGGCCTAGGTCTATCATGCGGCCGCCTCCCAGCCCTTTGGCCTGCAGATATTGTGGTGACGCGTGGTCAGTGCATGGTGTCCCCTCGGCCGTTAATCTTGTTGTTCGTGACCGGGGCGCTGCCTCACCATCAGACAGCTACTCAATTGTCCTCACGAATCTGAGTGCACCCCGTTGCAACCCTCACGTCAGTGTCTGGAATCTCTGACGGAGCCGGGAATCGAACCCGGGGCCTCCGGATGATAAGCAGGCGCGCTACCCTGTTCTTATTGTGTTTATATATATATATATATCTTGAAAAGATAATAAGTATGATTGGCATTGCCTCCTACAGGGATATATAGAAAATGGGATGTCATACCTTGAGGTAGTGTTGCCATGGAAACGGACTTCCGATTAGTTCATCAATCAGAGCGAAGATAGCTTTCTGGGAATATCTTTGAAACTGTTCATTTAGGGCCTTAAAATGTGGTTTTCGGTATCCCGTAGGGACCTACCGAGTATTGTTTCTCGCATCGAGGGGCGTAAAATGAGCTATGTCCGGTCTATATACGACAACTTCGATATTTTGTCCCAGTTAAGTATAACAAAAATGTAAAATCAAATTTCACCCCTTTTCACCCATTTAAATATATACACCAATGACCAGCCCAGAACAGAAGGCACCAGGCGATTTATCTACGCAGATGACACTGCAGTAGCCGTGCAAGGTCGTAGTTTTGAAGAAATAGAACAATCTTTTCCTGTGCTTTGGAAGAACTTGGTCGATACTATCACAGAAATAATTTGAAGCCAAATCCAGCCAAAACGCAATTTTTTGCTTTCCACTTGCGAAATAAAGAAGCAAAGAGGACACTGAACATTAAGTGGCAAGGTTAAACAATCCTTCATTGTTTTACACCAAAATATCATGGTGTCACCCTCGATCGAACTCTGTCTTTCAAGCAACATTGCTTGAACACCAAAAGTAAAGTATCTGCACGAAATAACATACTAAGATGCCTAACAGGAAGGACATGGGGTGCTCACCCCACCACTCTCAGAACTTCAGCCCATGGACTGAGCTTCTCAGCTGCTGAATATGCAGCACCAGTTTGGCTTTCTTCTCCACATTCCAAAGAGGTGGATATAGCTCTGAATGAGACTTCCAGGATTGTATCTGGATGTCTTAGACTAACACCACTTCAGAAGATCTACCCTCTTATTGGAATTTCTCCACCTCATGTCCGGAGAATGATTGTAGCAGCATCTGAGAAGAAACGGCAAGAAACCGATTCAAGGCATCCACATTCCAACCAACAACCAGCCCGACAGAGACTTAAGTACAGAAATAGCTCTTTGAGGGGAGTAACAGCCCTCGAAGGCCCACAAGAAGCTGTCCGTATGAATATATGCAAGACAGAGATCACAGACCCAACTATTCCTCTATCAGAAAAAATGGCACCTGGTCACAACTTGCTATATGGAATTTGGAAATCATTGAACAGGCTGAGGACGGGGGTTTCACGCTGCAAGAACAATCTCAAGAAATGGAACATGCTCGTCAACAATGATGAGTTTTGTGACTGTGGCATGTTACAAGATCCAGAACACCTGCTGATCTGCCCCTTGATGGAGGACGTATGCTCGAAGGACGATCCTTTGGCTGCAAATGCTGATGCTGTAACTGTTGCTACTAACTGGCAAAATCTAATTTGATTTGGACAAGGAAAATAAAATAAATACCCATTTAAAATCGGAATTTAAGAACTCTCATTTCTTCAAAAACGAAATTTTATACCTGGGACACATCATTGATAGAGAAGGCGTGAACCCTAATCCTGCGAAAATTGAGGCAATTATGAAGTTTCCAACTCCCACTAGAGTGAAACATGTACGAGCTTTTCTTGGAGTAACTGGGTTCTTCAAGAAAACTGCCCAGCATATACGGAGACCGTGGCTCCAATGCAAGAAATATTAAAAAAAGCAAACAAGTGGAAATGGGAAGAGACGTGCCAGAGGTCATTTCAGGTGACCAAGGAACTTTTGGCAAATTGTATCAAACTGGGTTACCCAGACTTTGAAAAGAAATTCATCATTCAAGCAGATGCTTCCTTTATTGGCATAGGAGCAATGCTATATTAGGAGAATGCAAATAATAGACAGGACCGCTCGTATTTAGCATTCATAAGCCGCAAATTGCGCAACCACGAGAAGAACTACACTGTTACCGAATTGGAACTTCTCGCGATTCTTCACGCCTTACAACGATGGCAGAAAATTGTATTTGGGTATCCTATTGTTGTGAGGACGGACCATAAGGCATTGACGTTCTTGTTTAAGGTGGCAATGATGAGTGAGAGAGTCACGCATTGGTCACTCTACATACAGCAGTTAAATATTGAATTAGAACATTGCCCTGGGAAAATGAATGTTATAGCCGACGCTTGAAGCAGAAATCCAGAACCTGAGGACGAGAAAACAGTAGACGTCCAGCACATTGAACTAACCCACTAAGGATGAGGAATTCTTGGAACAACTTAGGAACATCAAATTAGAACAAGAGAAGGAACCATGGATGATGATGATGATTATGAAATATATCAGAAGAGAACTGCAGCTTGGAACTCCAGCACACCAAGAAGCAAGGGCTAAGGAATCGAAATACTACTTCTTCAATGGTATGCTGCACAAGTTCATAGACGAAGTCCATACCAATTTCAGACTTCTAGTTCCCGCCTCGTTACAACGTGGATTGATATGACACGAGCACAATAGCCTTGGTCATATTGGGATTGACAAATTGGAGGCAACAATTGGCCGAACATTCACTTGGCCAAGAATGAGGACAACAATCTGTGACGTCATTAAAACCTGTGTCTTATGCCAACGGATTAAGCCTAATAACTATTTGATGAGGCAATACCCTAAGCCCCTATTACCTCAAAAACCATGCGAGTAGGTGGCGGTGGACAGTTTTGGACCTCTTCCCAAGGGAAGGCGCGGATATAGACACTTACTAGTCTGTATTGATGTGTTTTCGAAGTTTGTTGTTCTGTGGCCAGTCCAGAAAACCACTTCAAAGCAAGTGTTAAGCAGGATAAGGAATAGGGTGATACCAGTGCTAGGTAAGCCTGAATTCTTACTCACGGACCATAGCAGCTACTTCACTAGTGGTGAATTCAGGAAAGACATAGATGATCTTGGGATAAAACACATCTTATTGTCGATAAAACACTCAAGGGGAAATCCTGTGGAACCGCGTCTTTATACCGAATGAACACCACAAATGGGTTGATAGAGTTGGTGATATCGAAACGTGCATGAACTCTACCAAGCATGTGTCGACTGAATAAATACCGATGGTTTTACACCATAATTAATATCCTGAGAGATCGTGGGCCAATATTAACGACTGTCCCACAGATCCATTGTTGGCACCAGACCGTAGAGTGAGGAACACCGTGGAATACATGAGGAGTCAAGCTGACCGACGTCTAAGACGAGTCCGGGGAAAGAAGTTTCACAGGGAATTAAACATTGGGGAAATGGTACTGGTCAAGAAACCGCCGATATCGGACCCAAAGAGCAAGGTATTCACAATATACTGCGAGCGTTACATAGGACAGTTCCGTATTGTTAGGAACCTTGGAAACACTGCCTAAAGGATCCAAGATGTTAGCACCGGAACAATGTCGGTCTTCAATATCGCTAACATGAAGCTGTACTATAGCATGGAACCAGTTGAGCAAAGAGAAGACTTTGCTGATGCAAATTGTGAATAAACACTGAACGACACCAGAAGACACGGGGCTCAGTAGGAACGCAACTGGAGGAAAGAGCAAGCAATGTTTTGTTTACAAATCGAAGGGGCCACTCGAGGTCAGTCCTGTTTAGAGTGAGAGCGAAGATCGTCTAGCACAAGACAGGTAGCAAGAAGTCAGCCAGCGAGCAATGTTATGATGAGTCAACGCCTGGACATGTCATTAGTGGAGAAAGTAAACACCACACAGCCAAGAGATATTGTTGACAACTTTGAGATGAAGGATTGGGACTACATAAGCAGCAAATCAATGTCTCGATTCGATTTTTCTTTAAGCAATGGACGAATGCACCCTTAATATGAAATCATCATATTAAAGTTTCATATTTTCAATACTGTGTGAAGGAATAATGTTGAACATTGCTCGGAAACCCTGTAACCTGTTGAAATATCTTATACCTGCCAGCGCCAGCAAGTCGCAAAGCGTCAACTCGTATTTCCTGCTGGAACAAGAGAATGGTGGAGATTGGAATGTGTTGCAGAAAGAGAGAGCAGAGATGGTACCGTTAACTCGAGTTCAGTAGACCTAGGGTTGGCACGGTCAAGTCATGAATCAGAGGTAAAATATGTCCTTTGTGAAGCAGAAGAGTGACAGAGAAATGGAACGAAAATGAAGGAAGGAGATACTTTTAGTTAACGCCTTGGGGGCGTGGCTAGCAAAAATGCAACTGACCAGAGAATCAAACCTACAAATGAGAAGATGGGAAGCCACTTTTCCCGCACTTCTATAAACCACGCTATCATCATGAAGAATTGGAGGGAAAGGATTTGCCATCAATCTAGCGATCCGATTAATTACCGCACGGCTGGACCTTGAGCTTCTCATCGAGCCGAGTTCAACGATGTTAATTGCTTGTCTGTGAGATTATTGATTCTATTAAAAGCTATTTTATTTCCCCCACTACTACTTCTGAGCCTGATTCAGTATAAATTGCCAGTGAAGGGTCACTTATATGTTCACTTCTGGTCCATTTTCTGGTCAAAGACTATGTCACTCTGACGTCTATAATTAGTAATTCTACGCATGTCCTTGGGCTTAGTTTATTTTCACTCTGCCTGAGTGCTGACCAGAACTTAGTAATTTGAAGAAACTCTGCATCTTAGAGACCATTATATCATGTATTTTTGTAAAGTTTTAAAGTGTTGTGCGTGTGAAATTTTAGTGAAACAGAATATTGTCTGTTAATTAGGGAAAGTCATCAACAAGTATTGTTTCAATGGACATGTTAAGGAATTGAGTCAACCCCTGGCACTATACAGCCCATGAAGGGCCCAGGCTGACCAAGCGACCGCTAGCCAGCCATTTGGCCTGCAGATATTGGGGTGACGCGTGATCAGGGCATCGGGTCCCCTCGGCCTTTAATCATGGTTTTCGTGATCGGGGCGCTGCCTCACTGTCAGACAGCTACACAATTGTCCTCACGAGGCTGAGTGCACCCCGTTCCAGCCCTCACGTCAGTTTTAAAATCCCTGACGGAGGCTGGAATCGTACCCGGGGCTTCCGGGTGAGAGGCAGGCGCGCTACCCCAACACCACGGGGCCGGCAATTAGCAGGCAATTAGCGGCCGTGCGGGCTAAGTGGTGTGCTCATGTTTGTTAAGAGTAATTTAAAAGACTGTTTGATTTGAAGGTAAAGGATGATTATTATTATTAATTATTGGGAGTTCCCCACGACAGCGACTTATTTCAGGATCGAAGTTGAGATTATTTTGTGTTTTAATTTCATGATAGCTGCTGTCCTTTGCTAATGTAAATATTTGTGTTTATGCATCTTTGGACTGCTATTTCGTGTCATTGTGTTTCGGGAAACATGCGCTTTGCCCTTGTCTTGTCTGAGGATGGCCACGATGAAGTTTCATGTTTATTTGAGTACGACCTAATTTTGGGCAAATTCGCACATTTGGTAAGATTTTATGCGAAAGTCATGATCTGATAATTATATAAGGGTAGCCTAGTAGGTTGTCTAATTATTTGTGTATGGCCATTTAAGATAGTTCCCCTAGCCAGGTCTAGTGAAATAACTTATGAATACGCGTCCTGCGGCCCAGTCCAATGGAGGCGTATTACGTAATCAAGTGCTCATTCTAGGTTAAGCTTTATCCATCGTCAAACGCACAACGCATTCTCAAGAAATGAGTATTCACGGACGAGATCCGTGATATTTTAAATTTATTTGACAGCACTTTTCTTTTGCTCAGTATTTATATCATTTAGAAGGTTATATTTTTGATCAAAGTGATACTTTGAGGCTGTAAATTGGGAGTTATTTTCTTATTATTCTGTCTATTTTATCAGTATTAAATTGTTTTGAGTTAATCTTGGTTTATCTTCTTGTTATATATTTGTATCCATGTTACCTTGTAATTATGGAAGCAAATTTATCAAATGTGCCCAGTCTCACGACAAAGAACTGAACACCCCCGAAAAAAGTCTCGTATACGCTTCTTTCAAGGAGGAAACTACAATACAAGTGGGATTTAATGTTACGAAGAAGTTCATGCACTCTATTCTTAATGTAGAAACCGTTTTTATGATATCATTGCGTTTAATAAAGGATCCAACCATTCGTTATAAGAAGAATACAGAAGATGAACCAAAAACAGTTAACCAGAAAAAAGAAAACAATATAGACTAATATAATAAGAAGATTGAGTTCCGTACTTACGTGATAAATAACACGATAGATGCAGGATTGCAACTTTAGTGTGTACGGTGCCAGAGGTTCTACCTATCGAGAATTTGAGGAACCCTATCAGACCCTCGGCTTAGAAAAGAATCTCCTGAACACTCTTGATGAGAACACCATTGCTGACTCTGTGGCTACATTCAGCAAATTTCTGTCAAAAGAAAAAACCCGTATGGTTAAGCATTTATATCATACTAGCAGGTACCCGCGGCTTCGCTCGCGATGAAGACAATGGGGACGATGCATTATTCTGAAAATTGCTCTATTCTATCACATCAATCGTGGCTGCAGGTGGGTCCATTCTACTTCTGAAAATTCTAATACATACAGTGTTTTGATATGAGCAGCAAAGTGGGACTTTCATAGAGTTGAGAAAGAACACAGGGTATGATGTTACCTTATGTGAACACATTTTAAAATTACGTTTTTGGTTTTGCCATCTTCTGCTGATACATAACGATTTTGTTGTCCGGATATTCGTGAGCAGGCCACATACAGTTGTTCATGGGAAAAAAATGGTTTTGTCTAAAAGTACACCTGCTGCTCTTAAGTGTGTGCCATTGCGCTTTGTTAATAGAAATTGCGAATATTGTTTGAAAAGAGAACTGCACTCTTGCACACAGAAATGGCAAATCTATCGGAATATGGGGAATTAAAAGTATTTTTCCTTAAGCTATTCACGGTGTAATTTTGGCACACTTATTGATGGTTTGAACGTCAACATGTCGCTATTAATACACCCATAGTAAAATATCTCTCACCTTGGCCGCTGGAGTACATTATGCAGTCTCTTCCAATGTTACATCCCTGGGATTGAAATTCTCCACATGCCTCTCTGGGTAATTAAAATTCCTGATTGTTGTTGTTAGAGTCTTTAGTCTTTTGACTGGTTTGATACAGACCTCCATGCCTCCCTCTCCTGAGCTAATCGTTTCATCTCTACATAGCTACCTCGCCCTAAATCCGAGGCAATCTGTTTAACCTTGGTCTACCCCTACAGTTCTTGGGCTCGACCCTCCCATCCATAACTAAGCTTGATATTCCTGGGTGTCTTAATATTTGTCCTACCAACCTATCTCTTCTCTGCATAAGCAATCGCCAGAAACATCGCTCCTCTCCCACTCGTCTTAATACCGCTTCATTTGTTACCCTATCTACCCATCTATCTTCATCATTCTCCTGTAACACCGCGTTTCAAACGCTTCAATTCTCCTCTTTTCTGCTGCACCAATAGTCCAAGTTTCACTTCCTTATAGTGTCACGCTACAGACAAACCTTTCAAAAATGACTTCCGAATACCTAAATCTACAATATATTCTATGTCAACCGATTCCCTTTCTGTAGAAATGCTGTCCTTGCCTGAGCCAACCTACTTTTAATATCCTATTTGCTTCGTCCTTCACTGGTTATTTTGCTTCCTAAGTAACAGAAGTCACCTACTGCCCGTAGCGTTTCACCTGCCAATTTGATGTCCATAGAGGTTTTTGATCTTTTTCGGCTGCATTCAAATATTTTTGTTTTACATTTATTGATTTTCATCATGAATTCTTTCCTCAAGACGGATTCCATACCATTCAAAAACTCATTCAAATCCTCTGACGTATCGGCCAAGATGACTATGTCATCAGCAAATCTCCGAGTCGAAGTGATTTCTCCTTGAATCTTCTCTCCCACTATAAATTTTCTCCAATTTCCTGATTACTGTGTTTTAGAGATCTTTGAAATGCGTTGCCCTCGCACATTGTGTAGATGCATTGTCAAAGGAAAACATTCTATGTTACGAACATGGGATGCATAACCTGTACCGAAAGCTTCTGCAGATTTAACACAAGGCCTATTCTGAACAGCAGTTCCTTAAACTCAGATTTGCCAACATTTTATTGTATCTTTCCATGTGGTATATCTCTGTACCTCAACATACAGAAGAGTGCTTTCAAAATCACGTCTTGTGTAAATTTTGCAAAAGGTAGTGAGTGTGGTTCACAATTTTATAAGTGCACATTGACTATGTGACGGCGGGATGCCTTTAGTGTTACGGAAACGGCAATAGCCGCCACAGAGCTTCGTTGCTACTGACATAACGACCAGACTGATATTTGTACTTAAATATACGGGATTTGTGAGCCCAGTGTTTATGAAATTGAACGTTGCTTGATCGCTACCTTTATTTAGTAGCCGCTACTGTAGTGTTTAAAAATTAAAGGTGGTATTAGAAGGCGCTTCCTCTAATTTTTTTACCCCGCACTACAGCCCATGAAGGGCCTAAGCCTATAATGCGACCGCTTCCCAGTCATTTGGCCTGCATATATTGTGGTGACGCGTAGTCAGTGCATCGTGTCCCTCGGCCGTTAATGTTGTTCTTCGTGACCGGGGCGCTGCCTCACTATCAGACAGCTACTCAATTGTCCTCACGAATCTGAATGCACTCCGTTGCAAACCTCACGTCAGTGTCAAAAATCTCTGACGGAGCCGGGAATCGAACCCAGGGCCTCCGGTGAGAGGCAGGCGCGCTACCCTGTTCTTATTGTGTTTATATATATCTTGAAAAAGATAACAAATGGATTGGCATTGCCTCCTACAGGGATATATAGAAAATCGGATGTCATACCTTGAGGTAGTGTTGCCATGGAAACGGACTTGCCATTAGTTCAGTTTATCAGAGTGAAGATAGTTTTCTGCGAATATCTTTGAAACTATTGATTTTAGGGCCTTAAAATGTGGTTTTCGGTGTCCCGTAGGGACCTACCGAGTATTGTTTCTCGCATCGAGGGGCGTAAAATGAGCTCTGTCCGGTCTATATGCGACAACTTCGATATTTTGTCCCAGTTGAGTATTTTTAGTGACTTTTCAGTTATGTTGCTCGTTCCACGGGAACAATGATTTATTTCTGGGTGAAAGGCATCCTATATGTTATCCCAGGGTATAAGCTGTCTCCATTTCAAATTTCATCCAAATCCGTCCAGCCGTTTTAGTGTCAAGAGGTAACAAACTAACACACACACAGACTTTCACAATTATAATATACTAGCAGGTACCCGAGGCTTCGCTCGCGATGAAGACAATGGGGACGATGCATTATTCTGAAAATTGGTCTATTCTATCACATCAATCGCGGCTACAGGTGGGTCCATTCTAATTCTCAAAATTCTAATACATACAGTGTATTGATATGAGCAGCAAAGTGGGACTTTCATAGAGTTGAGAAAGTCCACAGGGTATGATGTTACCTTATGTGAACACATTTGAAAATTACGTTTTTGGTTTTGCCATCTTCTGCTGAGACATAACAATTTTGTTGTCCGGATATTCGTGAGCAGGCCACATACAGTTGTTCATGGGAAAAAAATGGTTTTGTCTAAATGTACACCTGCTGCTCTTAAGTGTTTGTCATTGCGCTTTGTTAATAGAAATTGCGAATATTGTTTGAAAAGAGAACTGCACTCTTGCACACTGGAATGGCAAATCTATCGGAATATGGGGAATTAAAAGTATTTTTCCTTAAGCTATTCACGGTGTAATTTTGGCACACTTATTGATGGTTTGAACGTCAACATGTCGCTATTAATACACCCATAGTAAAATATCTCTCACCTTGGCCGCTGGAGTACATTATGCAGTCTCTTCCAATGTTACATCCCTGGGATTGAAATTCTCCACATGCCTCTCTGGGTAATTAAAATTCCTGATTGTTGTTGTTTGAGTCTTTAGTCTTTTGACTGGTTTGATACAGACCTCCATGCCTCCCTCTCCTGAGCTAATCGTTTCATCTCTACATAGCTACCTCACCCTACATCCGAGGCAATCTGTTTAACCTTGGTCTACCCCTACAGTTCTTGGGCTCGACCCTCCCATCCATAACTAAGCTTGCTATTCCTGGGTGTCTTAATATTTGTCCTACCAACCTGTCTCTTCTCTGCATAAGCAATCGCCAGAAACATCGCTCCTCTCCCACTCGTCTTAATACCGCTTCATTTGTTACCCTATCTACCCATCTATCTTCATCATTCTCCTGTAACACCGCGTTTCAAACGCTTCAATTCTCCTCTTTTCTGCTGCACCAATAGTCCAAGTTTCACTTCCTTATAGTGTCACGCTACAGACAAACCTTTCAAAAATGACTTCCGAATACCTAAATCTACAATATATTCTATGTCAACCGATTCCCTTTCTGTAGAAATGCTGTCCTTGCCTGAGCCAACCTACTTTTAATATCCTATTTGCTTCGTCCTTCACTGGTTATTTTGCTTCCTAAGTAACAGAAGTCACCTACTGCCCGTAGCGTTTCACCTGCCAATTTGATGTCCATAGAGGTTTTTGATCTTTTTCGGCTGCATTCAAATATTTTTGTTTTACATTTATTGATTTTCATCATGAATTCTTTCCTCAAGACGGATTCCATACCATTCAAAAACTCATTCAAATCCTCTGACGTATCGGCCAAGATGACTATGTCATCAGCAAATCTCCGAGTCGAAGTGATTTCTCCTTGAATCTTCTCTCCCACTATAAATTTTCTCCAATTTCCTGATTACTGTGTTTTAGAGATCTTTGAAATGCGTTGCCCTCGCACATTGTGTAGATGCATTGTCAAAGGAAAACATTCTATGTTACGAACATGGGATGCATAACCTGTACCGAAAGCTTCTGCAGATTTAACACAAGGCCTATTCTGAACAGCAGTTCCTTAAACTCAGATTTGCCAACATTTTATTGTATCTTTCCATGTGGTATATCTCTGTACCTCAACATACAGAAGAGTGCTTTCAAAATCACGTCTTGTGTAAATTTTGCAAAAGGTAGTGAGTGTGGTTCACAATTTTATAAGTGCACATTGACTATGTGACGGCGGGATGCCTTTAGTGTTACGGAAACGGCAATAGCCGCCACAGAGCTTCGTTGCTACTGACATAACGACCAGACTGATATTTGTACTTAAATATACGGGATTTGTGAGCCCAGTGTTTATGAAATTGAACGTTGCTTGATCGCTACCTTTATTTAGTAGCCGCTACTGTAGTGTTTAAAAATTAAAGGTGGTATTAGAAGGCGCTTCCTCTAATTTTTTTACCCCGCACTACAGCCCATGAAGGGCCTAAGCCTATAATGCGACCGCTTCCCAGTCATTTGGCCTGCATATATTGTGGTGACGCGTAGTCAGTGCATCGTGTCCCTCGGCCGTTAATGTTGTTCTTCGTGACCGGGGCGCTGCCTCACTATCAGACAGCTACTCAATTGTCCTCACGAATCTGAATGCACTCCGTTGCAAACCTCACGTCAGTGTCAAAAATCTCTGACGGAGCCGGGAATCGAACCCAGGGCCTCCGGTGAGAGGCAGGCGCGCTACCCTGTTCTTATTGTGTTTATATATATCTTGAAAAAGATAACAAATGGATTGGCATTGCCTCCTACAGGGATATATAGAAAATCGGATGTCATACCTTGAGGTAGTGTTGCCATGGAAACGGACTTGCCATTAGTTCAGTTTATCAGAGTGAAGATAGTTTTCTGCGAATATCTTTGAAACTATTGATTTTAGGGCCTTAAAATGTGGTTTTCGGTGTCCCGTAGGGACCTACCGAGTATTGTTTCTCGCATCGAGGGGCGTAAAATGAGCTCTGTCCGGTCTATATGCGACAACTTCGATATTTTGTCCCAGTTGAGTATTTTTAGTGACTTTTCAGTTATGTTGCTCGTTCCACGGGAACAATGATTTATTTCTGGGTGAAAGGCATCCTATATGTTATCCCAGGGTATAAGCTGTCTCCATTTCAAATTTCATCCAAATCCGTCCAGCCGTTTTAGTGTCAAGAGGTAACAAACTAACACACACACAGACTTTCACAATTATAATATACTAGCAGGTACCCGAGGCTTCGCTCGCGATGAAGACAATGGGGACGATGCATTATTCTGAAAATTGGTCTATTCTATCACATCAATCGCGGCTACAGGTGGGTCCATTCTAATTCTCAAAATTCTAATACATACAGTGTATTGATATGAGCAGCAAAGTGGGACTTTCATAGAGTTGAGAAAGTCCACAGGGTATGATGTTACCTTATGTGAACACATTTGAAAATTACGTTTTTGGTTTTGCCATCTTCTGCTGAGACATAACAATTTTGTTGTCCGGATATTCGTGAGCAGGCCACATACAGTTGTTCATGGGAAAAAAATGGTTTTGTCTAAATGTACACCTGCTGCTCTTAAGTGTTTGTCATTGCGCTTTGTTAATAGAAATTGCGAATATTGTTTGAAAAGAGAACTGCACTCTTGCACACTGGAATGGCAAATCTATCGGAATATGGGGAATTAAAAGTATTTTTCCTTAAGCTATTCACGGTGTAATTTTGGCACACTTATTGATGGTTTGAACGTCAACATGTCGCTATTAATACACCCATAGTAAAATATCTCTCACCTTGGCCGCTGGAGTACATTATGCAGTCTCTTCCAATGTTACATCCCTGGGATTGAAATTCTCCACATGCCTCTCTGGGTAATTAAAATTCCTGATTGTTGTTGTTTGAGTCTTTAGTCTTTTGACTGGTTTGATACAGACCTCCATGCCTCCCTCTCCTGAGCTAATCGTTTCATCTCTACATAGCTACCTCACCCTACATCCGAGGCAATCTGTTTAACCTTGGTCTACCCCTACAGTTCTTGGGCTCGACCCTCCCATCCATAACTAAGCTTGCTATTCCTGGGTGTCTTAATATTTGTCCTACCAACCTGTCTCTTCTCTGCATAAGCAATCGCCAGAAACATCGCTCCTCTCCCACTCGTCTTAATACCGCTTCATTTGTTACCCTATCTACCCATCTATCTTCATCATTCTCCTGTAACACCGCGTTTCAAACGCTTCAATTCTCCTCTTTTCTGCTGCACCAATAGTCCAAGTTTCACTTCCTTATAGTGTCACGCTACAGACAAACCTTTCAAAAATGACTTCCGAATACCTAAATCTACAATATATTCTATGTCAACCGATTCCCTTTCTGTAGAAATGCTGTCCTTGCCTGAGCCAACCTACTTTTAATATCCTATTTGCTTCGTCCTTCACTGGTTATTTTGCTTCCTAAGTAACAGAAGTCACCTACTGCCCGTAGCGTTTCACCTGCCAATTTGATGTCCATAGAGGTTTTTGATCTTTTTCGGCTGCATTCAAATATTTTTGTTTTACATTTATTGATTTTCATCATGAATTCTTTCCTCAAGACGGATTCCATACCATTCAAAAACTCATTCAAATCCTCTGACGTATCGGCCAAGATGACTATGTCATCAGCAAATCTCCGAGTCGAAGTGATTTCTCCTTGAATCTTCTCTCCCACTATAAATTTTCTCCAATTTCCTGATTACTGTGTTTTAGAGATCTTTGAAATGCGTTGCCCTCGCACATTGTGTAGATGCATTGTCAAAGGAAAACATTCTATGTTACGAACATGGGATGCATAACCTGTACCGAAAGCTTCTGCAGATTTAACACAAGGCCTATTCTGAACAGCAGTTCCTTAAACTCAGATTTGCCAACATTTTATTGTATCTTTCCATGTGGTATATCTCTGTACCTCAACATACAGAAGAGTGCTTTCAAAATCACGTCTTGTGTAAATTTTGCTAAAGGTAGTGAGTGTGGTTCACAATTTTATAAGTGCACATTGACTATGTGACGGCGGGATGCCTTTAGTGTTACGGAAACGGCAATAGCCGCCACATAGCTTCGTTGCTACTGACATAACGACCAGACCGATATTTGTACTTAAATATACGGGATTTGTGAGCCCAGTGTTTATGAAATTGAACGTTGCTTGATCGCTACCTTTATTTAGTAGCCGCTACTGTAGTGTTTAAAAATTAAAGGTGGTATTAGAAGGCGCTTCCTCTAATTTTTTTACCCCGCACTACAGCCCATGAAGGGCCTAAGCCTATAATGCGACCGCTTCCCAGTCATTTGGCCTGCATATATTGTGGTGACGCGTGGTCAGTGCATCGTGTCCCTCGGCCGTTAATGTTGTTCTTCGTGACCGGGGCGCTGCCTCACTATCAGACAGCTACTCAATTGTCCTCACGAATCTGAATGCACTCCGTTGCAAACCTCACGTCAGTGTCAAAAATCTCTGACGGAGCCGGGAATCGAACCCAGGGCCTCCGGTGAGAGGCAGGCGCGCTACCCTGTTCTTATTGTGTTTATATATATCTTGAAAAAGATAACAAATGGATTGGCATTGCCTCCTACAGGGATATATAGAAAATCGGATGTCATACCTTGAGGTAGTGTTGCCATGGAAACGGACTTGCCATTAGTTCAGTTTATCAGAGTGAAGATAGTTTTCTGCGAATAGTGTTACGGAAACGGCAATAGCCGCCACATAGCTTCGTTGCTACTGACATAACGACCAGACCGATATTTGTACTTAAATATACGGGATTTGTGAGCCCAGTGTTTATGAAATTGAACGTTGCTTGATCGCTACCTTTATTTAGTAGCCGCTACTGTAGTGTTTAAAAATTAAAGGTGGTATTAGAAGGCGCTTCCTCTAATTTTTTACCCCGCACTACAGCCCATGAAGGGCCTAAGCCTATAATGCGACCGCTTCCCAGTCATTTGGCCTGCATATATTGTGGTGACGCGTGGTCAGTGCATCGTGTCCCTCGGCCGTTAATGTTGTTCTTCGTGACCGGGGCGCTGCCTCACTATCAGACAGCTACTCAATTGTCCTCACGAATCTGAATGCACTCCGTTGCAAACCTCACGTCAGTGTCAAAAATCTCTGACGGAGCCGGGAATCGAACCCAGGGCCTCCGGTGAGAGGCAGGCGCGCTACCCTGTTCTTATTGTGTTTATATATATCTTGAAAAAGATAACAAATGGATTGGCATTGCCTCCTACAGGGATATATAGAAAATCGGATGTCATACCTTGAGGTAGTGTTGCCATGGAAACGGACTTGCCATTAGTTCAGTTTATCAGAGTGAAGATAGTTTTCTGCGAATATCTTTGAAACTATTGGTTTTAGGGCCTTAAAATGTGGTTTTCGGTGTCCCATAGGGACCTACCGAGTATTGTTTCTCGCATCGAGGGGCGTAAAATGAGCTTTGTCCGGTCTATATGCGACAACTTCGATATTTTGTCCCAGTTGAGTATTTTTAGTGACTTTTCAGTTATGTTGCTCGTTCCACGGGAACAATGATTTATTTCTGGGTGAAAGGCATCCTATATGTTATCCCAGGGTATAAGCTGTCTCCATTTCAAATTTCATCCAAATCCGTCCAGCCGGTTTAGTGTCAAGAGGTAACAAACTAACACACACACAGACTTTCACATTTATAATATATATAGGGATATAGGGATATAGGGATATAGGGATATAGGGATATAGGGATATAGGGATATAGGGATTATATATATTTTATTAGATATTGCAATCGAGGACTGAGGAGTTTGTTGTTTCTTAGGTCATCTTGGTAGAAACCAAGAAGCTACACTTCTTTCTTTTAATGGTCTAAGTAATTCTGATACCAATAAATAGGCCTATGATTACTTTATTACTCACTTACAGTAGGCCTACTCCACCCAATTATTTAACTTTTATTGACCATTGGTCTCAATGGGCACTCCTTTTTGTGAATTTTTTGATAGTCCCCTCAATGCCGGTACTTTGGGGTTTTGATTTATCGGCTTGGGTCAATATGTATACTGTTTCTTTTAACGCACTTTTTATTTGTTTTTGGAATTTGTTGGTGGGTCCTTTCCTAGTATATTTTAATTGTGAAAGTCTGTGTGTGTGTTAGTTTGTTACCTCTTCACTCCAAAATGGCTCGACGGATTTGGATGAAATTTTAAATGGAGATAGTTTATACCCTGGATTAAAACATAGGCTGACTTTCATCCAGAAATAAATCATTGGTTCCGTGGAACCGGCAACATAACTGAAAAATCGCCAAAAATACTCTACTGGGACAAAATATCGAAGTTGTCGCAGAAAGGCTGGACATAGCTCATTTTACGCCCCTCGATGCGAGAAACAATACTTGGTGGTTCCCTGCGGGACACCGAAAACCACATTTTAAGGCCCAAAAACCAACAGTTTCAAAGATATTCCCAGAAAACTATCTTCGCTCTGATTTATGAACTAATCGCACGTCCGTATCCTTGGCAACAGTACGCTCTGATAAACTGATGAACGAATCGCAAGTCCGTATCCATGACAACAGTAGCTCAAGACATGGCATCCAATTTTCCATCTATCCCTGTAAGAGGCAATGCCAATCCATTTATTATCTAAAACACGATAGACTGGCTGCGTGGTTCAGCGGTAACGTTCTCGCTTGCTGGGCCCAAGGTTGCAGGTTCGTATCATGGCGCAATCAGCTGTCATTTGAGGGTGCGCAAATGCAAGGGAGCCGGGTCAGTAAACTTACTGGCACGTTAAGGATCCCCTTCGGGGCACAGTTCTAGCACCCCGGCGTTTCTAAAAGACAGAGTAATTAAAAGGAACTTAAATCCAATAACATTATTATTAAAACACGATAAGAACATTAGAAATCTAAACGGTCATCCCATTTTCAAGATATATCTAAACACGATAAGAGCATTACAATCCTAAACGGTCATCCCTCCTTCGAGATATATCTATATTATAATTCAAAAGTAAATAACTTTCTATGCTTTAGAACTGCAATAACGAAAATTAGTATGAGATAGCGCCTTTTAATACCACCTTTAATTTTTAAACACTACAGTAGCGGCTACTAAATAAAGGCAGCGATATAGTGTACCCTTGCACAAGGCCTTCAGAACAGGACTCTGTCGTCGGGGCATGAACGGTACACTAGCTTGAATATGAAACTGTTCTGGATATTATAGGAAGATCACTAGGGCTGAATAAAATTCATCACACACAGATTCTGAATGAGAATAAACAAATTTAATGCACCAACACCAGTACAGCAAAAACAAATAAATGAAATAAAACCAAAATAGTAGAAATGAAATTTAAAATAATAATAATAATAACTCAAAGGTAAAACAAATCAATTGCGGTATCAATAAAATTAAGTCAAAATCAAAAATATAAACAATGGACTAATTAATGTCCAATAACCATCAATTAAATGCTAATCAGCATCAATTAATACTTATCATAATAGTTATGACGTATGATTACAATCAAATTTATTAACAAATAAAAACCAATCATATGGCAAAATAAATAAAATGAATCGAAATGAAATCTGGTTAACACCAATTAGCCTTAATTGCCATAATCAAATTTATTAATTACGATGATAAAATATCATCAGAAAGTTAAGTTATTAAGAGATGAGGAATCAAGAGGGTCCGGTTAATTGCAACAACAGTATGGATTAAGAAAAAGAAATCCAATTATGCGAAATTAATCGATCATTAATCTGAGTAAACATAATGATCATTGATTCTAATATCATCCAATTACATTTCGGATGCATGGCATGTTCAATATCAGAGACATCCATGGCCATTCCGAAGTATACATTATAGCCTAGCCATTGGCTTACTTAATTATTAATGGCGTTTAATTAACATTTACTAGAATCCCTCCGTTAAATAAAAGTTTATCCTCATATCAAATCTTAACCTTCATGGCCTTAATTATGTATTTCTATCTGCAAACATGAATATGATTTATGCATCTTATTTACCTACTCTTGTAAATTAATTATGGAAGCCTTTCCGTACGGAATCTTAATGTCCAATCCCGACATTACTTCGGACATCTTAGCTTTAAAGCAAATTAGCTGAATCAATGAAGCCATTGAATTCACTTAGCCTTGAAACACCCTTACAAATTGTCACATATTACATTAACATACTAGCGATATGATAAGCCTGGCTTCGGCCCTTGCGTTCGACGTGATACATTCTCGAACCAAGCACCCGATGCCTTGTCAAATAATTCATGGATATTTAATAAACAAACTAAGAAAAGTGCCTTAAGAACAAACAAAAATAACATCATAAAAAAAATGATGACTAATCATCTGCCTACCATATTTGGGTTGGATAGACATGAAAAAGAATGAATAATTCCAACCAAACATTATTAAAGTAATCGTATCGTGTCAGAGTCACGTTAAGCAACGGTGAATGTATTTGAAGCCGCGACCCCTGAAAAAGATAGACATGGCACAAACATGTTCTTAGCGGCTTATTCAATAGGGCCAATATGTATTTAGGGGTATTCGCTACCTACACATTTCTTACCTTGAATGCCTTATCTCGCAGAACGAGGTTACAATAGAACAAAGCATGGTCCGTTCAACAATTATCGAGAAAAAGAAATCTCAAGATAATTTTGAACCAATATTAACTATAAAAAAAACTAATAATAATTATTTTCCAGGACCGAAAATAATTATTCATGAACACAGGACTCTAAGGTCACTGTCTAGCTAGTACTCATTTAAAAAGACTGATCGACCAGGTATGAATAAAAGGATATCGAACCCGGGACTGTATGGTCAACAGACAAAACCGTCCCTTATATCAAAATGATCAGTAAAAGAAACACTATCGATTGGAGGCATCAGGGTAGTAACCTAACATATCCTTACGTGAATATTAAACTTGGGACCAAACATAACAAAAATTATACAAATCGCTGCGACAAAGCACCCGAGTCCTGAATGGGCTCCTTTTCTTTGTGGAAAGTGACAATAGGCGAGCCGCGCCTGCTGGCTGGCCTTGACCGTGAAAGGTAGAAATGCAAGTCTTCACCCCTTCCCCCGGGCTAATATTTGACTGTATTCTCACCAGCTGATCGGACTGGATCTTAGTATTCTAAATGTGGAACGGGACGCCCTCATTTGGATATAGATTAATTATAGCATTATTTTATCTGCGCTTGATGGCCACTAACTTACACACACAATTCACTTATATCATTGTAAACTTATCATACTAACTCTCATCTGACATCTTCCCTCAGGTCTTATTACCTGGCATCATCATCTATTTTATCTTATTTCATCGTAGATTCCTCCTTACAACATCTTACCTGTATGGCCTTAAATATCACACGCGTTCAATAAAAACTGATATAACAATTAGTGAGGCTGGGTCAGCCGTCACTTATCAAATAACTCACGCCATTGTAAACTGTCCTCTAAACTATACTCATTGCTTACACCATAATATCCCGTCATTATCCATCACAATACACCATGGTCCTTTAAATATCGTCCCAAAAAAAAATCCTCGGATATTAATTCATCCGGTATGTAAATACTTAAATTGCTATCTCTGGTCATTTATACGAAATAATGAGATTTTGCCTGGAAAGGGCATCTACCGAAATACCATGCTTCGTTCGTTCTATTCGGGGGGAAAACACAGGGGATATTTCTAACACACATTTATAAATAAAATAGGTATTTCTACCATGTGTTTTATGTACGGATACGATTACCTAGCAACATCCTTACGTTAAGTTAGGCACTTTTAATTCATTAAAATAATTATTCTGATCCTTAATCCTTATGAGCGTACCCAGCTCCTTCAGAGGCACAACTATGGTCGCCATTGACACAGTCATTGCACACACAAGATAAAACAAATCAAAAGAAAACAAATAACATGCTAACATTTTGGCGATGAAATCCATGAATTATTTGACACTGTAAAATGTAATCAAAAGGTACTTATCATATTGAAGACTTCCTTCATCATTTGCAAGAGTTGGACCAGAGGCCCGCAACAGTATAACTTAACACATGACCTCCATGGCCGGTTCGAATCCCATCACGATGATGTAGAACCACTCGATAATATCACTGCAACCCTCCATTATCACTAGGTCGCTATAAGCCAGCACCCTTTTAAAATGCATACACACACATATTTGATTAAATTTATGCACCACTAAAAAAAAGATTACACATTAGTGGGCTACACACTCATGGCGGACATATTTTTCTGTTATACATTTTCACTCGAATTATATATGATTTCACATCTTTCCTTTCTGTTATACACATTCACAACTTAGTATTCATTTTTAATATTATTTCGCATCAGCCGAACAATGGACTATGCGTCTCGTACATTAATGCCTGGCGTGGTGCTACCTACGCTCGCATCCTCTAACGTTGGCTGAATGATGAACAATGTCCCTGTCACAGACTTCACCCACCTATATGACAAAATGGTTGCCAATTCACAGTTTTGCACATACGACACCAAATGCTCCCTTCACAATCATAGGCTACAGTAATCAGGTACCTTAATTTATACACAAAAATATGGCCTTGCTAATCATATGATTCACGACGGAACTCGATCATAGGCTAAGTTTATATCATCAGCGCTTGGGTAGAACTAATTTCTTGTTGAAGGACGCTATGTTCTCTCTCTCACACACTCGACGTTGTCAGATTTCCTTGCGCAGGGACTACTTTCATTCGATGAACACAGAGATATTTAATCCGTTACCGCATTCCCAAAATTCTTGATAATAATTAGATTCATCATGGGCGTTTCAGATCATTCCTGTAATGCCTTGATCTCTTGTAACTAACTGAAGCGTACTCTTTAAGGGCGGAGTCAGGCATCTACTGCGTGCTAACTTGAGATAGTTACTGCGTTTTAGCAAGATTCTCAGAATTCGCTGGGGTGCTCCTGCTCTGAAACTTGTAGGCAAGCGACTTGTGATGCACCTGCTCTGTCCATTGTGTGAAAACCATAAATTTCTCCCTGTCAGAACTGCCAAGCCATATACAGTATATGTGGTCTCACTACGGCAGAAAGATCCTAGTTATTTCTTATGATCATTACATAATGATGATTTCATTCTCATTAACATCATGACATTGCCCCATATAAGTACTCCAGTGACATAATGTGTCCATGGCCTAAGACATAGGCCAAGGGCACATCTCCCTCCTTCTTAGTTTGGAAAAACTGCTGAGGTTACGAAGAGTTTTTACAATTCAACAATACTCGGCAACATAATCCATTTTAACAATGTCATGTCTTCCTCATCGACCTTCTTTCGAAGTTTGCTTTCTGAGGGACTCTAAATTAATTCGGATCGTGAAATTCTTCAAGCAGCCTCTTATTCTCAAATTTAAATTCTGCATTTATCCTTAGTTCACTCTCCCTTAGCATTATCAAATTCTTCACGCAGCGTTATCCATTGACAGTCGTGATTATTTGTTCGCTGGATCTCTTCTTCTCCTTCCGATGGTTCTTCTACTTGGACCGGATCATCCCCTTCTTCTTTCTTCTCCACTACGTTGACTCGATGTTGGACCTCATCTTCTTCGGCGGGGTAGTATAGTTTTAGATTCTGTGCGTTATAGACAGACTCGACTCCGGTGCGTAGGTGTTTTACTTTATAGGCATTATTTCCAATCACCTTTATGACTCGGTACGGTCCATAGAATATCTCGCAAAATTTTGAGTATATTCGCTTCGCTGGATCGGACACTGCTGGTCGTTTCACCAAGACCAATTCTTCCAATTCCAAAGGACGGTGAAATCTTTTATTACGCACTCTACGTAATCGACGATCAGCTTGTTTCTTCAAATAAGTTGCCGTGGCCTGTATGGTTAATTCATGGCTTGGTCGAGCGTCCAACGGACACGGCAAGATGTTCTTCCACGGTCGATCCGGACATCGATTTAAGTGAAGGACTGTGGGGATCTGTCCTGTGCTTTCATGGATCGTATTGTTTATACAGAATTCCATTACGGGTAATACGTCGACCCACTTCCAATGCTGATCAGAACAGTAAATTCGGCAATATTTTGCGATCTCCCGCATTATTCTTTCTGATGGATTTCCCTCAGGATGGCGCACTGAACTCAACACGTGCCGGACATCTAACCTCACCATCTCACTCCTAAACTCGGCACTAGTGAAATAACTGCCGTGGTCCGTAAGACAGAATTCCATCTTCCCTAACGTTGGAATTACCCTTGCCTTAATTCTGTTCAGTACCTGTTTAGTGTTTAACTTCTGAACTGGACGTAACACCACGTATTTTGTAAATACATCGATGCTGACGAGAATGTATTTGCATCCTCTTCTGCCTTTTGGTAATGGACCATAACCGTCCATGGCAACCAGTTCGCACGGCTTCTGTGGCAGTAGAGGTTTGGGATATTGCTTCATGAGGAATGAGTTTGGCTTAACCCTTTGACATTTGTCACAGGTCTTCAAAACACTGCGAATGGTTTCCCTTAATTTGGGCCATACAAATGCTTCTTGAATAAGAGCACTTGTCTTATCGATTCCTCCATGTCCAGATATGCAATGTGCGTGCCAGACTAGACCTCTCTGTAAAGAAGGTGGCACCACAATCCTTGATTTCACGCGATCGGGATCCACGTACTTGTGCAGCAGGTTATTATACCAAATATAACTTGTCGAAATTTTCTCCGCTTCCAAATATGCGGGCGTTCCTCGTTGCAATCTTCCTCTTAAATAATCGATGATCATATTCATCCACGGATCCTTAACTTGTTCAGCCTGAATTTCTCCCAGTTTAACCAAAAATTCCTGATCTGCCTGAGTGAGCTCGACTTGATGTACAGATACTACTCCTTCTCCTCGTTCTGGGTTTCGACTTAATGCGTCGGGTATCACATTGAATCTTCCTGGGCAGTGTTCAATGTCAATATTGAACTGTTGAACATACAACGACCATCTGTTCACTCGCTCGCTAGCCATGGGAGTTTTCAATAGGAAGATAAGGCTCTTGTGGTCGGTTCTTATCAAAATCTCGAAACCATAGACAGTCTTCCTCCATTGTTGTAAAGCAAAAATGATGGATAGAAGTTCCAATTCCGTTACTGTGTAATTTCGCTCGTGTGTCTTTAGCTTACGGCTAGAAAATGCCAAGTAAGATCGTTCTCGAGGGTTGTTTGGATCCTCTTGGTACAGCATGCATCCGATTCCAATCCGTGCGGCGTCGGTTTGAATTATAAATTTTCTTGAGAAATCCGGGTAACCCAATTTAATGCTATTGATTAGTAATTCCTTCGTTTTCCGAAAAGCCGCGTCGCATTCTTCCTTCCATGCCCATTTGCTGTTCTTACGAAGCATATCCTGTAGTGGCGCCACAGCCTCAGTATACCCGGGACAATGATTTGCAAAGAAATTGCAAATGCCCAGAAATTGGCGGACGTGTTTTACCCTGTTTGGTTTAGGAAAGTTCCGAATAGCCTCTAGTTTCGCAGGATTTGGGCGTACTCCTTCACCATCGATGATGTGGCCTAAATAGAGTACCTCCTTCTGTCAAAAATGAGATTTTTGGATGTTAATTTTGAAATTGGCCTTCTCCAAATTGTCTAGTAATTTCTCTAAATTCGTGAGGTGATCATCCAAATTATCAGACGCCAAGAGTATGTCATCGACATATCTTACAGTGGCATCCTTGACTTCCGACGTCAGGTTCCGGTCTAACGCTCGTATGAGTGCCGAACCTGCTGTTTTGATACCGAATGGTAATCTTTGAAATGCATAAGTTTGCTGATTAAATAGGAATCCAGTCAATAACCTTGACTTGTCATCCAGTTCCAAATGGTGATAGCTACTAGTCAAGTCTATTGATGAAAAATACATCTTGTTCTGGAATTTGTTTATGACCTCTTTGATCGCTGGAGCTTGGTCATATTCAGGAATCAATCGTTCATTAATTGTCCTGGCGTCCAGACATATTCGGACAGAGCCATTGGGTTTCTTGACTACTACCAACGGACTCACGAATGGGGTAGCCATCTTAACTATGACTCCAGCATCCTCCATTTGCTTGATGGTTTCTTTCACCTCATTCATATGTTTTTCGGCTATCGGATAAGGCTTTTTCCTAAACGGTGACCAATCGTTGACCTGCATTTGGTACTTGAAATGTTCTATCTTACCGGGTTTAGAATTAAAAACCGGTTCGTGTCGCCTTAACATGTCCATCAATTTGATCCTGTTCTCCTCATTTATCTTTGCTTCACGAGCCTTCTCCTCAAAAGCGTCAGTAACTCTGTCTTCCAATTCTTCTAGCGCCATGACCCAGGATTCAGGTTTCATTAAATCATCCTCAATATCCCTTAACCTTTCGTCGATTTTCTCATATGCTTCCATCTCTTCAGTGGTGCACAATGTCCATATCTCTTCGCCATCTCTTGGAATATCCGTATTTAATTGCATGTCCAAATGATTGTCCTCTCCAATATCTTTAAAACAAATGGTGTTTTCATATAGGTTGATGACTGCTTTATATTCTCGAATGAAGTCCGCTCCCAAGATAATGTTATAATTTATCTTGTTCATTATGATGAACGAATGCGGCATATTATGTCCTTGCAGTGTAATGTCCAACAATGCTTGGAACTTACAGACTGCGGACTTGTCTGGGATAATGCCCTTGACTGTGATGTTAGAAATTGGCATCACGGGAACCTTCCCCAATCTCTCCAACTCTTTATCTAATGCTTGGGAAGCTATACTGATGCTGGCACCCGTATCTACCATACATCGTACCGTTAGACCTCCCACTCGGGCGTAAATTATGGGTAATTCTCTAATTGTATTAATCTTTGGCCCTGTTGTGTCCTCCGTCAAATCCTCTTCTTTGATGACCCAATCACTGATCTGCGCTACTACCATATACTTTGCATTGTGACTGTTCTGTGCACTAGCGACGTTCCCATCTTCTAAAATTGGCGTTTTTTTTTCTCGTTGTTGCCATTCCTATCTGGTGTACCTCCGGATGATTGATTGTTGTTCCTCCGGGCATTCTGGAGTTCCAGGCTCTCAGCTCCCTGTTCGATGACATCTGGATCCCTTCGATCATTCATTCCCCTGTTCCATCTGTCTTTCTTACTTTGTTCGGCCGATTCTTTGGCACGTAATTCTGCCAAATACCGCTCCGAATCGCTGTGCCACCTTTCCATTTCCTCTCTGTGGTCATCTGGCAAGTCCCATCTCACTTCTGGCTCTCTGTTTTGGTCCCACGGTGGCCTTCCGCGTTGAAAACGCCCACCTCTCTTGTTATACGGCCTGTATGATCCACGATGTCCTCTCCATGGTTCATTTTGTCTTTGAGACGACCTCCAGTTATTATTACCTCGGTTACCATACCACGGGGGCCTCAGTTCTTGATCTTGGTATTCCCGACGTTCCCAGTTCTGCCTCATGTCCATGGCGTCTGTACTTTGGTCTTTCATGCGTCGTCTAGGTGCTTCTTCTAGGCCGACCACGTTTACATTTTCAGTCATTCGACCTGATCTTTGTGGACTGTGGATCGTCGTCTCATCGAGGTTTCTTAATATCTCCTCGGCATGTACCGCTGTCCGTACGTTCGCTGCCGCCATGATCTGTTGAACCCCGACTGGCAGTTGCTTCTCAATGGCGGTGATCATCTCTTCTTCTGATGGAGGCATATCCAACTCTTTCATCCGGTGTAGCTGTGTGATGAAATATTCTGAATATTTTGTGGGTGATGTGGTACTATAGCGGCGCGCGTATAGTTCCATCCTCAGGTTCTGTTGCGAGGCAAGGCTCCAATACTTCTTCAGAAATGCTTCACGGAATTCCCCCATAGTGTCAAAGGTATACCTGAAGCTACGGAACCATTGTAACGCGTGTCCAGTCAACAGTTTCTCCACTGTCCTTAACTGTCGGTCTTCTGATATCTTGCTTTCCTTGATGTATTCCATCAATTCTCTGAGGAAACTCTTAGGAGTAAAGTTATTGTTCCCTGAAAATTTGTTCGGCCGGTCATCACTCATTTTTATAACGTGAATGACCTGAGCAGCTGCGTTAGACTCGACGGGTGTCGAAGTACGACCCCTGAATTCCTGACTGTGAGGTTCCATCCCCTCATCTATGGTCGTATGCTCCTGAAATCCTACTTTCCCTTCCATACGGGTTTCTGTAATGGACTTGGCCAATCCTTTTTGTAAGTCGGCGATGACCTCTTCTTGGATCAGCATCTTGAGGTCGCTTTTGACTTGTTTATTTTCTTGTCGTTCAATCCTTGACAAAAGCTCCATCTCGACCTTATTCATCTTTAATTTGCTCTCTTCTAATTTACGGAGTACAGCTATCCTTTCTTCCTTAGCCTCCTGGCTCATGTCATCGTATGCTAATTCGACATCTCTCTTCAATCCTTCCTTATCCTTTTCCCATGATTTCTTACATTCGTCATGTTGGCCATTCATATCATCTCGTATGAGCTGCAATGAATCCTTAATCTCGTCCTTAAATGTAGAAATGTCGGTCTCGATCACTCCTATCTTGGCTTGCGTTGACTTATTCTCATCTCTCAGCTTGTCGACATCTGCCTGAGTTGCTGCGATTCCCACTTCACATTTCGCTACCTGCGCTTGGACTCGAATTTCCATACTAGCCATTCTCTGAGACACGTTCCTGATCTCGTTCTCGATCGTGACCATATGAATTTCTATTTTCTCAGTACTCTGATTGCAAATGCGGCCTACATGTTCTATATTTCTCTGCATCTGTGACAATTGCTGTTCAGTACTAACTCTAAGTTCCTGATTACTGTCTTTTATTTCCTGCATCTGTGACAATTGCTGTTCAGTACTAACTCTAAGTTCCTGATTACTGTCTTTTATTTCCTGCATCTGCTTATAACTACTGTCCTTAAATTCTTGCAATACGACCATCAGGTCCTCTGTCGATGACATAATTATTAATAAGAGAATATGCGGGCTTGTCCCAACTCATGCAAATATACACATCAACACACCATGCAATGTAAGTGTATTTCAAAGCTTTCAAGGCTTCCTTCCCCTATCCTTCGAATTTGCAATCACTTACAGTGATATTGCAACAGTAAAACGATTCAAAATTTGATTGTAATCCATTGGTGTCATTAAATATTTGACTTATCCCTAAAAGAAAAATTAATTAATTAATTTAATTTAATCAAACATTAATTAAAGTGATTAATGTTTCTCATCAGGCCACTAATGAGCCTTAATTAACTATCTGATGGATGCTCAACGCTATAAAAATTTCAAGGGACTCCTTGAGATTACTGTATGATACTATAAAAATTTATATAAATGAAAATTTAATTGCAGTAACTCTCGATCAATTAGTTGAGCTCCATTTCGACCTTATGTTGGGCTGCTATTGTCTCAAGCTTACGTCACCACGTTGGGCGCCATTTTGCACTTTGCACTGGTGGTGGGGAGAGCAGGGTTTGGTATTAAATGAATGTGGCAAGCGGAAAAAGGGCAAGGCTGATCCTCACGGAAAAATAACGGGTATGAAATGAATGGAATACGGTTTGGATTCGGGTTTGAATTGATAAGTGACTTATGGGTATCTTCCAGCGTTTACCCGCTCAGCATAAAGTCAAAAAAAAATAATTAACATGCCGAAAGAGTAGGCAAGCCAAACTTAATCAAACAAGCACAAAACCCGGGTGCATCTGTGTATGTTAACCACTAGGATCTTCCAGAATAGAAAAATCGAAGAAGAATAGAGAATAATCTATCCTTTGCCATGTACCCTTGCACAAGGCCTTCAGAACAGGACTCTGTCGTCGGGGCATGAACGGTACACTAGCTTGAATATGAAACTGTTCTGGATATTATAGGAAGATCACTAGGGCTGAATAAAATTCATCACACACAGATTCTGAATGAGAATAAACAAATTTAATGCACCAACACCAGTACAGCAAAAACAAATAAATGAAATAAAACCAAAATAGTAGAAATGAAATTTAAAATAATAATAATAATAACTCAAAGGTAAAACAAATCAATTGCGGTATCAATAAAATTAAGTCAAAATCAAAAATATAAACAATGGACTAATTAATGTCCAATAACCATCAATTAAATGCTAATCAGCATCAATTAATACTTATCATAATAGTTATGACGTATGATTACAATCAAATTTATTAACAAATAAAAACCAATCATATGGCAAAATAAAGAAAATGAATCGAAATGAAATCTGGTTAACACCAATTAGCCTTAATTGCCATAATCAAATTTATTAATTACGATGATAAAATATCATCAGAAAGTTAAGTTATTAAGAGATGAGGAATCAAGAGGGTCCGGTTAATTGCAACAACAGTATGGATTAAGAAAAAGAAATCCAATTATGCGAAATTAATCGATCATTAATCTGAGTAAACATAATGATCATTGATTCTAATATCATCCAATTACATTTCGGATGCATGGCATGTTCAATATCAGAGACATCCATGGCCATTCCGAAGTATACATTATAGCCTAGCCATTGGCTTACTTAATTATTAATGGCGTTTAATTAACATTTACTAGAATCCCTCCGTTAAATAAAAGTTTATCCTCATATCAAATCTTAACCTTCATGGCCTTAATTATGTATTTCTATCTGCAAACATGAATATGATTTATGCATCTTATTTACCTACTCTTGTAAATTAATTATGGAAGCCTTTCCGTACGGAATCTTAATGTCCAATCCCGACATTACTTCGGACATCTTAGCTTTAAAGCAAATTAGCTGAATCAATGAAGCCATTGAATTCACTTAGCCTTGAAACACCCTTACAAATTGTCACATATTACATTAACATACTAGCGATATGATAAGCCTGGCTTCGGCCCTTGCGTTCGACGTGATACATTCTCGAACCAAGCACCCGATGCCTTGTCAAATAATTCATGGATATTTAATAAACAAACCAAGAAAAGTGCCTTAAGAACAAACAAAAATAACATCATAAAAAAAATGATGACTAATCATCTGCCTACCATATTTGGGTTGGATAGACATGAAAAAGAATGAATAATTCCAACCAAACATTATTAAAGTAATCGTATCGTGTCAGAGTCACGTTAAGCAACGGTGAATGTATTTGAAGCCGCGACCCCTGAAAAAGATAGACATGGCACAAACATGTTCTTAGCGGCTTATTCAATAGGGTCAATATGTATTTAGGGGTATTCGCTACCTACACATTTCTTACCTTGAATGCCTTATCTCGCAGAACGAGGTTACAATAGAACAAAGCATGGTCCGTTCAACAATTATCGAGAAAAAGAAATCTCAAGATAATTTTGAACCAATATTAACTATAAAAAAAACTAATAATAATTATTTTCCAGGACCGAAAATAATTATTCATAAACACAGGACTCTAAGGTCACTGTCTAGCTAGTACCCATTTAAAAAGACTGATCGACCAGGTATGAATAAAAGGATATCGAACCCGGGACTGTATGGTCAACAGACAAAACCGTCCCTTATATCAAAATGATCAGTAAAAGAAACACTATCGATTGGAGGCATCAGGGTAGTAACCTAACATATCCTTACGTGAATATTAAACTTGGGACCAAACATAACAAAAATTATACAAATCGCTGCGACAAAGCACCCGAGTCCTGAATGGGCTCCTTTTCTTTGTGGAAAGTGACAATAGGCGAGCCGCGCCTGCTGGCTGGCCTTGACCGTGAAAGGTAGAAATGCAAGTCTTCACCCCTTCCCCCGGGCTAATATTTGACTGTATTCTCACCAGCTGATCGGACTGGATCTTAGTATTCTAAATGTGGAACGGGACGCCCTCATTTGGATATAGATTAATTATAGCATTATTTTATCTGCGCTTGATGGCCACTAACTTACACACACAATTCACTTATATCATTGTAAACTTATCATACTAACTCTCATCTGACATCTTCCCTCAGGTCTTATTACCTGGCATCATCATCTATTTTATCTTATTTCATCGTAGATTCCTCCTTACAACATCTTACCTGTATGGCCTTAAATATCACACGCGTTCAATAAAAACTGATATAACAATTAGTGAGGCTGGGTCAGCCGTCACTTATCAAATAACTCACGCCATTGTAAACTGTCCTCTAAACTATACTCATTGCTTACACCATAATATCCCGTCATTATCCATCACAATACACCATGGTCCTTTAAATATCGTCCCAAAAAAAAAATCCTCGGATATTAATTCATCCGGTATGTAAATACTTAAATTGCTATCTCTGGTCATTTATACGAAATAATGAGATTTTGCCTGGAAAGGGCATCTACCGAAATACCATGCTTCGTTCGTTCTATTCGGGGGGAAAACACAGGGGATATTTCTAACACACATTTATAAATAAAATAGGTATTTCTACCATGTGTTTTATGTACGGATACGATTACCTAGCAACATCCTTACGTTAAGTTAGGCACTTTTAATTCATTAAAATAATTATTCTGATCCTTAATCCTTATGAGCGTACCCAGCTCCTTCAGAGGCACAACTATGGTCGCCATTGACACAGTCATTGCACACACAAGATAAAACAAATCAAAAGAAAACAAATAACATGCTAACATTTTGGCGATGAAATCCATGAATTATTTGACACTGTAAAATGTAATCAAAAGGTACTTATCATATTGAAGACTTCCTTCATCATTTGCAAGAGTTGGACCAGAGGCCCGCAACAGTATAACTTAACACATGACCTCCATGGCCGGTTCGAATCCCATCACGATGATGTAGAACCACTCGATAATATCACTGCAACCCTCCATTATCACTAGGTCGCTATAAGCCAGCACCCTTTTAAAATGCACACACACACATATTTGATTAAATTTATGCACCACTAAAAAAAAAGATTACACATTAGTGGGCTACACACTCATGGCGGACATATTTTTCTGTTATACATTTTCACTCGAATTATATATGATTTCACATCTTTCCTTTCTGTTATACACATTCACAACTTAGTATTCATTTTTAATATTATTTCGCATCAGCCGAACAATGGACTATGCGTCTCGTACATTAATGCCTGGCGTGGTGCTACCTACGCCCGCATCCTCTAACGTTGGCTGAATGATGAACAATGTCCCTGTCACAGACTTCACCCACCTATATGACAAAATGGTTGCCAATTCACAGTTTTGCACATACGACACCAAATGCTCCCTTCACAATCATAGGCTACAGTAATCAGGTACCTTAATTTATACACAAAAATATGGCCTTGCTAATCATATGATTCACGACGGAACTCGATCATAGGCTAAGTTTATATCATCAGCGCTTGGGTAGAACTAATTTCTTGTTGAAGGACGCTATGTTCTCTCTCTCACACACTCGACGTTGTCAGATTTCCTTGCGCAGGGACTACTTTCATTCGATGAACACAGAGATATTTAATCCGTTACCGCATTCCCAAAATTCTTGATAATAATTAGATTCATCATGGGCGTTTCAGATCATTCCTGTAATGCCTTGATCTCTTGTAACTAACTGAAGCGTACTCTTTAAGGGCGGAGTCAGGCATCTACTGCGTGCTAACTTGAGATAGTTACTGCGTTTTAGCAAGATTCTCAGAATTCGCTGGGGTGCTCCTGCTCTGAAACTTGTAGGCAAGCGACTTGTGATGCACCTGCTCTGTCCATTGTGTGAAAACCATAAATTTCTCCCTGTCAGAACTGCCAAGTCATATACAGTATATGTGGTCTCACTACGGCAGAAAGATCCTAGTTATTTCTTATGATCATTACATAATGATGATTTCATTCTCATTAACATCATGACATTGCCCCATATAAGTACTCCAGTGACATAATGTGTCCATGGCCTAAGACATAGGCCAAGGGCACAATAGCTACGTTCAATTTCATAACCACTGGGCTCACAAATCTCGTATAGTTAAGTACAAATATCAGTCTGCTCGTTATGTCAGTAGCAACGGAGCTCTGTGGCGGCTATTGCCGTTTCCGTAACACTGAAGGAATCCCGCTGTCACATACCTCAATGTGCACTTACCAAATTGTGAACCAGTCTATTTTACTGAGAATAATTTCTACGAGCGAGTATCCACTCCGCCAAAAACCACACTCACTACCTTTTCCAAAATGTACGCAAGACATGATTTATAAAGCACCCTTCTGTATGATGAGCTACAGAGATATACCACATGGAAAGATACAATAATATGTTGGCAAATCTGAGTTCAAGAAACTGCTGTTCAGAATAGGCCTGGTGTTAAATCTGCAGAAGCTTTCGGTACAGGTTATATGGCCCATGTTCGTAACATGGATTGTTTTCCTTTTACAATGCATCTACACCATGTGCGAGAGCAACGCATTCCAAAGAGCTCTATAAACACAATAATCAGGAAATTGGAGAAAAAATTAAAGTGGGAGTGAAGATTCAAGGAGAAATAATTTCAACTCTGAGATTTGCTGATGACATCGTCATCTTGGCCGATACGCCAGAGGATTTGAATGAGTTTTTGAATGGTATGGACTCCGTCTTGAGGAAAGGGTTCTTGATGAAAATCAATAGCAAAGAGGATATAAAAAGTAGGTTGGCTCAGGCAAGGATAGCATTTGTACAGAAAAGGAATCTGTTGACATCGAATATAGATTTAGGTATTAGGAAGTCATTTTTGAAAGCTTTTGCCTGGACCATGGCAGTATAAGGAAGTGAAACTTGGACTATTGGTGCAGCAGACAAGGGGAGAAATGAAGCGTTTGAAATTTGGTGTTACAGGAGAATGATGAAGATCAGATGTGTAGATAGGGTAACAAATGAAGAGGTATTAAGACGAGTGGGAGAGGAGAGATGTTCCTGGCGACTGCTAATGAAGAGAAGAGATGGGTTGGTTGGACATAATTATATTAAGACACCCAGGAACAGCAAGCTTAGTTATGGATGGGAGGGTCGAGGAAAAGAACTCTAGGGGTAGACCAAGGTTAAACAGGTTGCCTCGAATGTAGGGTGTGGTAGCTATGTAGAGATGAAACGATTAGCTCAGGAGAGGAATGTATGGAGGCCTGCATCAAACCAGTCAAAATATTGAAGACTCAAACAACAACAATCAGGAATTTTAATTATTTAGAGAGGCATGTGAGGAAAAAGGGTTGATGGAGAATTACAATCCCTGGGATGTAACACTGGAAGAGACTGCTTAATGTACATCAGCGGCCAAGGTGATAGATATTTTAGCTATTGGTTTATTTATAGCGACACGTTAACGTTCAAATCATCAATAATTGTGGAAAAAGTACACCTGAATAGCTTAAGGAAAAATACTTGTAATTCCCCATAATCCGATTATTTCGATTTGCCATTCAAGTGTGCATGAGTGCAGTTCCCTCTTCTAACAGTATTCGCAATTATTGGCTACAAAGCGCAAGGACAAGCACTTACAGCAGCAGGTTTACATTTCGACAACAACAGTATTTCCCATGGGCAACTCTATGTGGCGTGCTCACGAATATCCGGACAACAAAATTGTTATGTCTCAGAAGAAGATGGCATGACCAAAAAACGTAATTTTCAAATATGTTCACATAATGTAACATCGTACCCTGCAGACTTTCTCAACTCCATGAAATTCCCACTTCGCTGCTCACATCAATTTACTGTATGTATCAGAATTTTCTGAATTAAAATGGACTCACCTGTAGCCATGATTGCTGTAATAGAAAATACCAATTATCAGAAATCATGCATCGTCCCCATTGTCTTCATCGCGAGCGAAGCTGCGGGTACCTGGTAGTAAATAATGAAATGAAAATCCACAGCCTGCTTCCAGTCTCCGACCGGGTCAGGAATGGAATGAATGAAGCCCCCATCTAGCGGCGAGGATATGGACTGTGCCGGCTGCCGAGGCCTGACGCACTCCTCTGGGGCAATGATTAAATGAATGACAGATGAAATGAAATTATAGTGGAGAGTGTTGCTGGAATGAAATTTTTACAGGGAAAACCGGAGTACCCGGAGAAAAACCTGTCTGCCTCCGTTTTGTCCAGCACAGATCTCACATGGAGTGACCGGGATTTGAACCACGGATCCAGCGGTGAGAGGCCGGCGTGCTGCCGCCTAAGCCACGGAGTCTTGGTAGTAAATAATAATGAACAAAAATGTAATGCGCTGTTATTTCACGAGTGTTCAATATAACAGTTACAGGATAGCATAGAGGAAGGTATTTCATTAACACTTCCTACAAGTATAACCTGGTATTACGCACTGTGTGTCAGAAGAAAACATTTGTGATCTCAAGGGAACCTTCATATGGATGGATGAAGGTGTATCGAACTCACCACACGAGTCTGAGAGTACCGCGTCTCAACCGGCTGACTAGAATTACATTTCTTGGTAAAACAGGGAATAAAGCCCAACACTTACGGAGCGGGAGACTCAATACCTAAGCTACCTTGAGACTATGCAAGTCGGCGTCTTGAACTGACAATGCAATATTTTTAGCCTACTTTTCTCATTTTGCAATAATGAGGAAAAAGTAGACTTATGAGATCGATCCGGGAAAATGTGTGTCTGTCTGCTGTCCGTCTGTCTGTTTGGCTGTGTGTGTGTGTCTCCTTATCAACTCCTAAACGGCTGCAGCTATTGAAACCAAATTTGCTAAGAGTAAAGATCTATACCTGAATATCTCCCGGCCATATTTTAAATTGACGTCAGTGCTACCAACTGCTGAAAAATCGCAATTGTAATTTGAGCTCTATGTTGGATATCTCAGAAGTTATGCATGCGAACTATTCCAAAATTGGCACACATATAGACAATAGCATTCCAAATTAATTTTCAGAAGACCTTACATGCCAGTATTGCCGACATGATTCTAAGCCTCCCGATAGGACCAATTTCTAATTGCATGAAACTTCTATACTATCGATTGGATTTTAACCAGATTTCGTTTGTACTATGTGTACTACAGAAGATATGACTGTGCGTATTCTAATGAGCCACCAGGGCTGCCAACTGTTAATAAATACTCTCGCTATGTTTCAACCCTAATATCAATATATCAGATAGTATGCAAGCCAACAGCTCTAAACTTTGTACACGTATAGTACCTGACATTCTACCATAGTTTGGAGTAACTTAAAAACATCAGTGCTGCCAACATGATTCTACGCCTGCTGATAGGTCCAGTTTTTAGATGCATATAACTTCTATGATAACAAATAGATTTCAACCAAATTTGTTATGTGATGTGTGTACCATAACAGGTATGTCTATGCGTTTTCGTAAGAACCAGCAGGGCTGCCAACTGTTGATAGATGCTCTCTCTATTTGTTTAATCCTAATATCTATATATCTGAAAGTATGCAAGCCATCAGCTGTAAACTTCGCACACGTATAGTACCTGACATTCTAGATTAATTTGGAGTAACTAATATACCTCATTGCTGTCAACAAATGGATTTAATCCAAAATTGACACTATAATAGATCGTACTATTTCAGATTAATTCTGAGCATCACATGCATGACATTGTTCACAACATGATTTTAGGCGCACTGGTAAATCCAATATCAAACAGTGTGTAACCTAGATACTATCCAATAGACTTCAAGCAAATTCTGTATGTGCATTCTATACCTTAAGAGTTGAAACTAAGAATACATTCAGAGTCACCAGGGCTGCCAACTGTAATAAGTTACTCTATTAGGCTACACTATTTCAGGTGTATTTCAAACTTCAGTACTTAGAAATGTTAGTATTATCAATTGATTTCGTCATTATTCTAGGTAGGTCTATATAATGTAGATTGGCATTAATCTTAAATTTTAAGGAAAGTAGGCTCTTTAGTTCGTCACGGAACTACTTGTTTTGTTTTATTATTTTCCCCCAGGGGCTCACGACTAGTGGAACGTGGGTTGGCGACCAAGGAGCCACAGCTGAATTTGGCATTACTTCCAATTACTTGTGGCGGGCTCCTCTCTGTCATTTGGTCAACTCTTGTTCCTTTCCGAACCCGACGGTATTAGGGTATCCGAGGCCTAGGATGTCTTTCACTTTCCCTTGTCTCATTTTTTCTGATCCCTCATTCTTCGAGGGCAAGGTGTGTGTAGCTCCACCACTTCTGGTGCACCCTCGATAGTGCTACACCCTCAATGGCTAATGGCTGGTGAGTTTGGGAGTTGGTGACCCCGAGGGATTCCTGAGCTGGGTCCGGCTTTTTCCCCTTTTTACATTGCCTTTGGGACAGACCCTCTCCTCTTTCACTTACCTATCTGCCTTTCATGGCTATCCTTCCTTCCAAGTCCCTCAATCCGCATTCTTCGAGGGTTGAGGGCATCTCTTTTCCTCCTGTCCTTTATTTGACTTATTGTATTCTTGTTTTCCATTTCTTCTTCTAGTCCGTAAGTGTGTAGTAGTTCTAGTTATAGTTTACCTTACATTCTCATCTTTCACTATCACCCAAACCATTAGGGGCCGATAACCTAGATGTTATGCCCTTTAAAACAGCAATTGCTTTATTATGTAAGTCTAGTTGGTAATTTCTCATTGACTGTTGTTGGCCAAGTAGCTATTGCTGCGGGTCTTAGTCATCAACATCGTGTATTTGGGTGTGTGTTTTTGTGGTGGCGATTCTAGTAGTATGTACACCTGCAATTATTGGGGTAGCGGATTGGTGCCTTGGGACTTGAAATAAGGTTCATTCCTGGGAATTGTCATTCCAAGTAACAAGTGACCATTTATAAGGTGCGTTCAAAAAGTAACGATCCGGAGGCTGTAATGCGCAAACCGGTGACGACATTGGCTAATCGTGGCGTGTGTAACGAGGTGTGGTTCTGACCAGAGCGTGGAAGGTCACAGCCCGTCGCTAGAGGGCACGCGTGCACGTCACGTGACGATAGAAAGCGAGCAGCAGCTTGCATCAATCGTCCAACGCTGCCAGTCGCATAGAAAACAGTGACATGGAGGCGTCAAACGAAGAGCATATAGGTGTTGTTCGGTTTCTGACAGCGGAAGGAGTAGGGGGAACGGACATACATCGCCGAATGTCACAAGTGTACGGCGAACACTGCATGGCCCTTGCAAGGGTCAAGGCCTGGCACAAGCGCTTCAGGGAAGGACGGGTGTCGTTAGCCGATGATGCCCGGTCTGGGGCACCCCTCTGCATTACCGATGACAACGTCCAGCTGGTTGATGCACTCATTACCCAGGACCGCCGAGTGACAGTGAACGACATAGCCGCCGTGGTCGCTCCACGACAATGCACGACCTCATACGGCCAACACAGTCGCGGCACTCCTGCAAAAATTCACATGGGAGGTTCTCGGCCACCCTCCATACAGTCCAGACCTCTCTCCTTGTGATTACGCCATGTTTGGTCCCCTGAAAAGGGCTCTGCGGGGCCAACGATTCACCTCGGACGCCGACGTCCAGCTGTACGTGCGGAACTGGTTCACATCGCAGCCCAGGGAATTTTATGAGACAGCCATTCACCGCCTCGTGTCCCAGTGGGGCAAGTGCCTCAACCAGCCAGGGCCAATACTTCTAACATACAGGTCCTGGTTTCTGTAATTATGCCTCCGGCTCGTTACTTTTGGAATGCACCTTGTAGTAACCATCACAGATATCAAACTAAACAAGCTAATCTGCAAGACAAAACACTGACAATCTCGACAAATTGCGCAAGTTTACAATAAACGTATGCTACTAAATACAGTAAGTTTACATATTAATGCATACACAATGGTATTAGTAGCTATCCACCAAAAGCCTATAAATGCAGTACTCGAAGTTCTTTAATGATGTACTAGTTTTAACACCGTTGCGGTCTTTTTCGGCATAGGTTACGTAATATTTGACAAGTGGTTTGTAATTGCGAGTACGGTATTGCTATTGTGATTGTCTTGTTGTTGTTGTTGTTGTTCGTGCCTTCAGTCTTTTGACTGGTTTGACGCAGCACTCCATGCCTCCCTGTCCCGAGCTAATCGTTTCAGCTCTACATAGCTACCACACCCTCTCCAAGGCAATCTGTTTAACATATTCTAACCTTGGTCTACCCCTACAGTTCTTGTCCTAGACCCTTCCTTCCATAACTAATTTGCTATTCGTGTCTTAGTATGTGTCCTAACAACCTATCTCTTCTCTTCATTAGCAGTCGCCAGAAACATCTCTCCTCTCCCACTCGTCTTAATACATCTTCGTTTGTAAACCCATCTATCCTTATGATCTTCATCATTCTCCTGTAACACCACATTTCAAACGCTTCAATTCTCCTCTTTTCTGCTGCTCCAATAGTCCAAGTTCCACTTCCATAGAGCGCCACGCTCCGGACAAAGGCTTTCATAAATGACTTCCTAATACCTAAATCTACAGGGTGTATCTTAATTATTCCGACAAAAAATCAGGGACGCTCTGCGTGTTATGTAAAAGACGATGCCGCAATCGGATTGGCGGAGAAAATTTTTACCTCCGAGAAAATGAGGTTACTTTTTTACTTCCGGGCGCGCGATTCAAATCTATGAACTCGCCGTATTTGCTGAGCTAGAAAGCAAGCCGCTTGCCACCGCTGTGCTTCAAGCAAGGGAAGGGAGTGTGATACAGAGTTATGCTGGCGGGCATGCGCAAGTTTCCTCGATCGCCTCGGCAAATACGGCGAGTTCGTATAATTTGAATCGCGCGCTCGGAAGTAACAAAGTAACCTCATTTTCTCGGAGAGAAAAATTTTCTCCGCCAATCCGATTGAGGCATCGTCTTTTACATAACACGCAGAGCGTCCTTGATATTTTTGTCGGTATAATTAAGATACACCCTGTATATTCGATGTCAACAGTTTCCTTTTCTGTAGAAATGCTTCCCTGCCTGAGCCAACATACTTTTTATATCCTCTTTGCTTTGTCCATCACTGGCTATTTTGCTTCCTAAGTAACAGAAGTCACCTACATTCTTTAGCTTTTCACCTGCCAATTTGATGTCCATAGAGGTTTCTGATTTATTTCAGCTGCATTCCAATATTTTTGTTTTGCATTTATTAATTTTCATCATGAATTCTTTCCTCAACACGGAGTCCATACCATTCAAAAACTCATTCAAATCCTCTGGCGTCTCGGCCAAGATGACGATGTCGTCAAAAAACCTCAGAGTTGAATTTATTTCTCCTCGAATCTTCACTCCCACTTTAAATTTTTCTCCAATTTCCTTCATTGCTTGTTCAATTGAAAAGTATGGGTGATAAGTTGCAGCCTTGCCTTATAGAACTAAATAAAAACTTATGCATAAAACTTATATATTATATATTTTGTTTTGAAATGATCTTAAAATGTAGAAATTTTTAAAAATCAGATCTGTCAAAATAATAATTAATAATAATTTTCTTAAAAACGGTAAAAATGTGATAAAATGTGATAAAAACGTAGGTATATGAATCTTGTTAAATTCATCTGCTAAAAATCCTCAAAATTGTTTAGCCTTATTTCATTAAATTTGTAAAAAAATATGGCTTTCACGGTCCGCTGATGAGCCAGCTTGGTGTTCGTAGGCGAAACCCCACACAAGACACGGCATAAACCTATACAAATTGCAGAGTAGTAAAAAATAATTTTCAAATATCTGATCTATGTGCGTCCTGAGAAACACGGCAAGCTAAGCCAGCTGTCACTGGCCCAGATCACGAGCGCGCGTACACGTTTCAGGTGGTCATACATAGACACTAATTCTCATTGCGCGAACGTGTGTATATCCATAATTCGTATATGAAAAGCAGAAAATCTTGTTCTGAAACAAGACGAAAATTTCGAATCAAGTTTCCTGGAAGACCTGTGCCTAATGCCCGATTGGTGTGTGGTGTGCGATTAATGGACACCGCATTATTTGGCCATTTTTCCACGAGGGTACGATAAACAGTGAGCATCCTTATCCCCTTCTGCGACGAACTTACTTATGCTGAACGTTTGACCAATTATTTTCAGCAGGATTCCGCCACTCCTCATACATCCGAAATTTCAATGACAGAATTGTGGTGTATTTTTGGTGGTCCTGAACGTATCATAAGTAAGAATTTGTGGCCTCCACGAAGCCTGGATTTGACAATCTGTGACTTTTATTTGAGGAGAACTCTAAAAGGTAGGGTGTATAGAAAAAATCCACATTCGATTGAAGAACTTAGACAGTACATAAGAGATGAAATCGATGCCATCACTGCTGTAGAACTTCAGAATATTGTCCATTCTTTAATCAGAAGATGTCAGGTGTGTGTTACAAGAGAGGGAGGGCATTTTCAGCAACGGCTATGTAAGCAACTAAACCATTTTCCGGCTGCATGTAGCTTTTGTATGGTTAGTAAGCGACAAAAATCTTCGAAATTGATATTTTAGTTTCAGGGCTAATTGCAATATAAAGCACAGGATCTTGTTGAAAAATCTGAATAACCATAAAAATGAGTATTGAATAACTCATAAATCAACATGATACACCGTGCAGGGACATGCCCACTTTTGCTGAGACTTCTATAAATGTTTTCTCTTGTGGAGAGATACGCAGTCTTCATGTTGGCAGCACAGATAGATCGGGTTTAATTTGTTCCTGTCAGGAATTAACTTAATTTTTTAAGAACTGTTTTTGTTGTTGTCTTTTGTGTATTGAACCCGATGGGGTTATGCTGACTGGAATCGAACATGGTTCTCAGAGACTGTGATCTCAGTAAAAAGGTTCCGCCAGGGAGCGAACCAGAGATCTATACAGGGAGTTTCTTGGTAAAAACCCCTCGAAATAAATGTATATTTAATCACTGGTGTGATTTTTGATGAAATGGCATTATTTATTAAAATAATGTAGGAAATAATGAGCGGATTATATCATTATAAGACGATTTGGTGTAAGCTATTGGAGGTTTGAAGCACAGAGGAGGGCAGAGCTGACATTTACTAATCGGCCCAGAATTGTGGGTTGGTCTCAGTGGAGCCACGTCCATCTCTGTCACCCCATTATGTCGTCTGGAGCAGGGGAGAGGCCTGAAAAATGACACAGTTATTCCCCGACGGAGAATAGATGTAGAGGAGGGGCGGAGGAATGCCCAGAAGAATCATTGATTACTCGTGATTGGAGTAACGAATCGAGATGAGAGTTGCACACAGGTGAATATTTTGACAAGAAGATAATTTTAGAGTCTTTTACATGCGAAATTGGTGCATATTTAGTGATGTGCGTAAGGACTGTGAAGCGACCATTGTTCGCGGAGGGATGTGAAGATGTTGACGGGGAGTTCCCGGTTAGGTAGCGTCCCACGCCATGGAGAAAGGAATTAATATAAATTAATTGAACGAGCGATTCCTTTGCACACATATAGTTTTGGGACCTGTGAAGAGAGAGGAACACAATGATCATGGTTTGAAGACCGGAATCATGCTGTGAGAGGAGCGAAGATTACGCGGGAAGATGTTGCTCTACTTTCTGTGGAAATCCGATATAAGGGAGTAGACCCCAGGAGGAGCGCTCACTTGAAACTCTGTTCTCAGTTACTCAGTTGTTCTCAGTTGAAACTTACTTGAACCTCAGTGTTACTCTGTTCTAGTTCAGTTGAACCTCACTTGAAGCTCAGTCGAGACGCAGTCAAGCTCAGTCTACATGCCGCCAAGCGCAGTTACAGCCAGTTACAGTTTTACTCAATTGTCAATTGTAGCACAATGGAAATAAGTTGCAATCAGTATGCCGCAAATATGCAGCAGTACGAGACAGCGTGTAAGCCGCAGACAGAAGTCTTCAAATAAGCTACGTGCAGTCTTCGAGTGAAACTTCAGTCAGCTACAGCCAGGTTGAAGCCAGTTCGTCAAGGCATAACGCATGACGGATCTATTCATCGAGACGCCGAACAAAGACTGGGATGTGTAAAAGAAACAGAAAATATATTTGTATGAATAATAGTCGTGATACAGGCATAATCAGCCGCACGAACTATGACGTGTTCAGTTATGAAGCACCGTATAGACTAACGGTAGCATTATTGTATATAATTATTTGTGAAAGTGTTGAACTTTATTAAGCGCAGTGTGTATAGTATTAACTAATCGTATATGTGTAACTACGAAAGAATGCGCGAAAGAAACTTTACTAAGTGTTTGGTATTGCCATGAGAGTACCAGATGGTAACGCTTACTGTAGGAGTAATGATCGTCACAAAAACTGTTGGAGAGTTCCGAGAGCAGATAACCAGACTTTCAATCAGGAGTTGATAACGTAAGATGCCGTCGACACCTGCAATTTCGATCTCTGCTAGGGAATCTCAGCATTGAAGTGTGTATAAGTGACGAGTGTTCAGTGTAATGTATGTGTAAAAATATCATTTAAAGTAGTGTTTGATGAAGTGTTTCACATGTTTAGGGAGTGATAACTTCCTGAAAGGTATGCAACGTGTCGTGTTGGTGATAGAAATTATGTATAATCAAATGTGTGTAAACAAGAGAAATATGTCGCGTTAAACCCATTATGGCGGGCGACATGGAAGAATATGATTGGTCGGAGCCACCTTAGATGCCTATAGAGATGTAAGTACCCCACAAATTATGGTTATAATTATGTAGAAGTATGGACCGATGCATGTCTGTGATTCCGTAAAGGTATTGTGAATTCCTTATAGATGCCAGTAAAAGTCAGTTAGGAGGCTGATCCTCCATGTTTAATCAGTATTGAGTTGATTTTTATAGAGTTGAAATGATGATTTGCATCATTAAGTGGAGTAATTTTTCCCACTATGAATTAAGAATGGCAATCAGTTATGTAAATGTAACGAACGCGATTGTTCGAGTTTAAAACGTTTAGCTATGTCGGAAATTTTGGTAATTTATGTGATAATAATAATAAAGGATGATCTTGGTCATTTATGTCAGTGAGAAATGATGATAATAATAATAATGGTTATTAAGAGTATGAATGAACACATCAGGAAACAAATAATTGTTGTAAGCGAGAATTATTAACGCTAAGTGCAAGACTTATCAATCTAAGCAGGAGGATGTTACAGTGAGATTACATTTCAGTAATTATGGAAAGAAGTTTTATTTCAGAATATTGCATATATTCGGTAATGATACCAGTAATGAAAGAGCTTTTAGTGAATTGAATTTGCAGCTTAATTGAGAAGCTTATAGAGTAAATGTTAGATTTCTCTTAATATTATAGGTCGTTGTGTCGTAGCATGGAGCATTAGGGGCCAGATAGTCTATTCTACGTATGAATTCTCCTATGTCGTGGACATTGTTGGAGATATTTTATTCCGGAGTTTTAGTGAATTGGACCCTAGCTCTGAAGAAGGATTGAAATGTGTTCCGGGTTGGAATCCTATGATAGAGTCGAGGATAACAAGGACACCTCGCAGCTCTATGGTTTCCCGAGAACTTATGATGAGTTATTTACGCTCGTGGGCAGCGAAAACTCATGGCGACAGTGGTTTTGTGCGCCTATATTATACTTGAGACATCGGTCAACCGCCAGGCTCATGCATTACGAACCCCGAACCTTCATGTTGAATGGACCCATGTGAGGCCATTAATTAATCATTATCCTCGACGTAGGAATAATTACGAAAGCTCATTCAATACCTGTTGGCATAATAGTCAATTAAGATCCTTTGGGAACATGTGTGCCGGTTAGGACACAGTATTTGTCTTGTAAATCTCCACTGCTTAGAGAGGGAAGCTTTCAAACTTTTAGAAAGGTCGAGATAATTGGTGGAACGACCCATCCCACTTTCTATTGTGTAGCGATTTCCTTAGCCGAGGGTCGGTGCCAGCCACTCGAACCGCTCAGGCAAGTTATAAAGGGAAGAGATTCTAGACCTTGTTAAAATGACATATAATGCGAGATTGTTATGTTGAGTATTATAGCCATGTGGTTTGTGAACACATGGATAATTATAGTTCATCCTGATGGTTCATTAATTTAGCTATCTGACGAATAGTTACATGATATATTTGTACTGTCACTGGAACCAAGTCATGTAGTTGGTTACTAGATGCCAATCGCCATGAGCGCGAGGTAGTCTATCGTACAATCCGACATAAGCTATAACGTAACGTTTTATCTAGGAATCACAGACAGCATGCGGTGAAACCATATAATTGAAGGATGTGTCGGGGGTAGCTTACATAATTATGGAGTTGCACGTTAATTTTGGTGCAACGTCCAAATAGGTAAATGCATGCAAAGCATTTCATTGGTGAGAAGAAAAATATTAAAACACGCACGGCACACATAATTGTTTAACATAAAGAGGTTTAAGGAATAATCCTTGTTGTAATCTTAAAGAAGTCACATTGTATGACTGTTATGTTAATGTAAAGTTGTTTTGAAGTCGTAGGTGCATCAGCGCACTAGTATATCCTTGTGAAGTTCACAGAAGGGTAAAGCATTATGGCTAGTTATGACTTTGTTGTGATTTCATATTTGTTTACTTGTGGATTGTGGAAGTAAAAAGTTTGTTTGTTTGATTTTATGCTTTTTGGGTATTGTTTTGTGTTTGAAGCCATGATTTATTTTATTGAATTAAAGTGTTAGAATAGAGTTGTGCTTTATCATTGTAGAGTTGATACCTTTTAGCCTCAAATCCAAAATATGCACTGCAAAATTGGGGTTACCGTACACGCCTGAGAGCTGATGCTAGTTGGAGGCGGATGCATATTATCCAACGAGATTACTCACATGGGTACATGGGATTTGATGTCCTATACTGTGATTTGAGCTAAAGGTACGACTAAAGTCGGTCAGATTTAATGCACACAACTCTATTAAAGTAAGAATTAACGAAGTAGGGTGTGACCGCTCCTAATCCATAGCTAAGTTCCGATACGTATATATAAATTTTGATAGATTGTGCTTATTCTCTACTCATTTATCATGGCCCAAGCAGCGTGGGACGGTATTAACTCTTTATGGAACCGCCTGCGTCAGTGCAATATGAGCGATGTTGGCATTGCACGAACCGGGCAACGATAGATACATATTAATTTATCATGACGCCCATCTGTGGAGTCTATGGTAGTAAAAGCTCTATTAATTTATCATGGCGTGGCCCAAGTGGGGCTTTCGGCAGTAAAAACCACTCCCTGAACAGTTTTTATAGTAAATTAAAATATGGCCGATGTCCTACTAATACCACGACTGATATTAATTTATCATGGCGCCCAGAATACGTGGAACTTATGGGATTTAGGGAAAACCCATAGATTTTTTATGGTATTTCATGGGGAAAACCATAGTAATTGTTTTGCCTCAAACTGTGTTTGAGTGATTGTTGAATTCAGTAGGCTTTTTGAGGTAACGCAGAATCTCTCTATTGAGAAGAGAATGGCCTAAGGGTACTAGCGTTACATACCCAATCCACAATCTACCAAAATATTATCAGGTTTTGTACGACTTCACGATATGTGTGCAGTGTTTGATGTTTCTCTTCGAAACGTATCCACATATTTTTCCAGGAAGCCTGCCTGCATATTTAAGTGTGTTATTGTAAAATGCCAGGTACGGAGGAGATCTTGCAAGTTATTGCAGGACTGAAACAACATTTTGATGCTGCTCATGAGCAGAGTAAACTGGAAACCAAGGCGTTCCAGGATAGCATAAACACTCGGTTAGATGAGAACCAGAGAGAGTTAAATAACAGGTTAGATGCCAATCAGGAGGCAATTAATGCAAATCAGGTTGCAATGAACAATAACCAGATTGAATTAAACAACCGTTTAGAGGCAAATAAGGTTGAATATAAAGATGAATTAAACAATAAGTTAGGTCAAATGCAAGAAGTCATTAAGACCGAAGTAACAGATACTGTTGTAAGCATTGTATCGGAAATGCAGGTGAATACTGACAAACGTTTCGAGGCCATAGAAGCCAAACTTGAGGGTAATTTGCAAGCGTGTAGGCATGCTCAGGAGCAAACCAACAGTAAATTAGAGGCGTTGTCTAACGATATTAAGGATATTCAGATCCAAAATGAGGCGAATCTCGAACGCCAAGCGAAACAGTTCGCAGAGTTTACGAAAACAGTAGACCAGAGATTAGAGGAGAACGACTCCAAATGGGATCAGAAATTGAAAAGCTACGCTAGAGCAATTAACGGTGACCTCAAGAAACAGGACCAGAATATATTAGGTCAATGCCAGGAAATAGGCGAAATTAAGGCTATCGCTCAGGAAAATAAGGAGCTGGTAGGCAACGTGAAAGGTCAGATGGGTAAAGTTCATAAAGAACTGGACCAAGTGCAAAGTGATATTGTCATAGTCAATAAAAGACAAGAGGAAAACAGAGGCGAGATCACCAAGGTCCGGAATGAATTGTCTAAAGTCAATGGACACATTCAAGATGAAATTAAAGGTCTGAGAGAAGAACTCGAAATAAGAGAAGGCCAGAAAACAGAGGCAAGCGACAAGACCCTTGCTCAAATTAAAGAGGACGTAGAGGATGAAATATCCCATATCAAACAAAGTCTGAAAGAAGACAAGGTGAAAATTTTTCAAGTAGCCGAGGAAAACCGAGATAGGCTTACGAGAATAGAAAAAGAAGTCATTACTCGCCTAGAAAGAGCAGAAATGCGCCATAACCAAATGGAGACTAGGATAATAGCACAGGAGGAGACACTTCTGAAATATCCTAAGTCAAGTGAAGGCAGCATAGAGGATATAAGAAAAACAAGGTGGGCAGACCTAGAAACCCAACCTATAAGCAGGAATGCTGCAGGCGCAGGAGAAAGTCCTTACATGACGCCAGGTGTACCAATTGCGGCATCGACGCCACATGAAAATGCGATGCACACCCAGGTGATAAACGTCATTAGGGCAAGCGAAGAAAAACCTAGGAAGTTTTCAGGTAGTCACTGTAGTATGACACCAAAATATTGGTTAAAGGAAGTGACTGAATATCTCAATGATGCACGAATACCGCAGGAGCGTAGGCTACGTGCTATAGAGAAGTTAACAGAGGGGGAGTGCGCATTATGGTTTCGCAGCTTCCGTTACACTTTTGATACTGTTGAGGAATTCCGCGAGGCATTCTTGAAGAGGTATTGGGACGCCGCGACTCAGCAGAATTTACGGCTGGATTTGTATGCCAAAAAGTACAGCACGAACAACCCGACGAAGTACGCAGAATTCTTCATATCGCAGATGTGTCGTTTTAAAGAGCTGGATCAAAAACCTAGTGAACTGGAGCTATGCATTGCTATCGCCAAACAGCTTCCATACGAGATCCAAAGGCTACTAATCTCGGCTAATGCGAAAACTGCTATGGAAATGGAGACAGTTCTAAGGCAACTGGACCTCACCACAGCAAATACTATGCGTCAGAGTCGAACCGTGGAACAAGTCCACGTGACCAACACACAGACTGACCAACAGCAAGCTCCAAGGAACAACAAGGCCACGAGCACAGAAACTTTAGATTCCTATGGACGGCAATGGGAACAGGAACCCAGAAAATGGCAGTCAAGGTACAAAGGAAATGCTAATAAAGCAGGAAGAGGTCGAAGTTCGTGGAATAAACACAATAACAGGGGCAAACCGTACCATAACAATGGAGGTAATAATGGCCAGGAAGGCAATAATAGAAATTGGAGACCCCAAGAGAGAAGAAATAACTTCGATGACGAGGCAGAAGAGCGATATCATGCTTCTTTGCGATACCTCGAAGAAAGGGGAGATGAGCCCCAGAAAGCACAAGTCCGCTGGCAAGAAGTCATGCAGAACAGGACATCGCCAGACAGATATGGAGATGGAGCTAAGAGTTTGGAACTACAGCGCAGCGAACAGGAGAGAAGGAACTCCAAAGGGGCGGGCGCTGAAGAAAAAAAAAAACGCCAAAATTAGAAGAGCTCGAGACTGATGGATGGAAGTCTATTAACATCGTCAATTGGATAGCCAAACCAGAAGAATTGATTGAGGATACAGGAGGACCACAGGTCATGGTCAAGAGAGAATTGCCTATTATAATTGTGAGAGTGGCAGGATTAAAAGTCAGAAGTCTGCTAGACACAGGATCAACAGTGAGCCTGATGACACAAGCTCTATATAATGAAATAGCCCGGAGAGAGAACATTTTGAAGATACCGATCTCCAGTGTCAAAATTAAAGGGGTAATTCCAGACAAAACAATGATATGTAAATACCAGGTATTCCTAGATTTACAGATAGGAGGCTCTATTTTCTCACAGAGTTTTCTGTTAGTAAACAAACTACCTTATAACCTACTTATTGGGGCAGAGTTTATAAGGGAATACAGAGTGATAATTGACCTAGCACAGGACAGGGTTATGTTCCATGTGAATGAAGAAGCTGAAGGCTTAGAGGTCGCACTCAATGAAATTGAACCAGGATCCAGTGAACAAGTATGGCATACATACAGAGATGTGGCTGATGAAGAAGTGTTAGCTATTGAGCAGTTAGAAGCGGAGCTCAAAACACTAGCCACAGACTTGGAAAAAGATCTGGAACCCAAATTGGAAGTCTACATTTCGGAGAAGCTAGAAGAAGCGAAAATTGGGCTAAAAGAGAAGGAAAATTTAAAGCAGTTATTGCTGGAACAGAAGGAAGTCTTTGATTCGAGACCTGGTCGGATAAAGAACTTCACTTATGCTTTTCAAGTCAGTGATTGGACACCATTTAGGCAGAAACCCTACCCTATAGCTGAAAAGCATTATGCTAAAGTGAAAGAGGCAATTCAGGAGATGTTGGAGGCCGGTGTTATTGAGAAAACACCTACGCCTTATGTAAGTCCATTGGTAATTGTACCAAAGACAGACGGATCTGTCAGAGTCTGCTTGGACCTGAGACGCTTAAATTTGAGAGTTATTCCGGAATTTGACCAAGTGCCACCTATTAAAGAGATCCTCAGGAAGTTTAAAGGGAAAACTATATTCTCAAACTTGGATATCACATCCAGTTTCCACCATCTTGAATTAGAGAAGAAAACTAGTCTGTTGACAGGATTTATGTTTGATCAACATACATTCACATTTTTAAGGCTACCTTTTGGGTTGAAAACAGCTGGTTCAGCCCTGATAAGAGCGTTAGATCGCAATCTATCAGATGAGGTTAAAGAGAGTACCATCAGATATGTAGACGACATTCTACTCACATCAGAATCTCTGGAGGAGCACATGAGAGACCTGAAGAAGTTGCTAGATGACCTTCGAGAAGCGAACTTTAAGGTCAATATCAAGAAATCGCACTTCTGTCAGAGGGAAGTTAAATTCCTAGGGCATGTTATTGATGCAAATGGAGTGAAGCCCAATCCAGATAAATTGGAGATAATTCGGAATTTCCCTCGACCCACGAAAGTAAAGCACGTCCGACAGTATTTGGGAGTAATTGGATTCTTTTCGAACCACTGCCCAAACTATACTGCGACAGTAGCACCACTGCAGGACCTATTGAAGAAAGGCGGCAGATGGAATTGGACGGAGCAATGTCAGGAAGCATTCGTGAGGTCAAAACAAATGCTTTTGGAATATGTGAAACTGGGATACCCAGATTATACCCAGAAGTTCATCATACAGACGGATGCATCACTTATTGGGATTGGAGCGATGCTATTCCAGGAAAATGTTGACCAGCCTGAGAAGAAAGTTTTTATCGCCTTTATCAGCAGAAGACTGAGAGCCCATGAGAAAAATTACACGATCACAGAGATAGAATTGCTCGCAATTTTGTACGCGTTGCAATCGTGGCACAAACTCGTGTACGGCTTCCGAATAGTCCTGAGAACAGACCATAAAGCTTTAACATTTTTGTTAAAGACAGATTTGTCTAGTCAGAGATTGACAAGATGGTCCCTGTATATCCAGCAATTTGATGTGGAAATAGAATACTGTCCAGGGAAAGAGAATGTAATACCGGACATATTAAGTCGTTACCCTAGAGAAGAAGAAGTACTAGCGGTCCAGATTGAGAATCGAGATCAGAAGACGTTGGATGACTTAAGGAACATTACCAACCTACAACGCGAAGACCCATGGTTGAAGATGATAATCGATTACTTTGAGGGACGATTAGCAAGGGGAACTGCGATATACAGAGAGGCGGAGGCATTGGCAACAGAATATGTATGGTATAATCAGATATTACACAAGTGGGACGATGTGGATCACACACGTCAAAGGATTGTAATTCCTGCATCTTTGCAGAGGAGATTAGTATGGCTAGCCCACAGAGCATTTGGTCATCCGGGGATTGATAAAATCTGTGCTCTGTTGAAGGAAGCATTTACTTGGCCAAAATTGAGAGAAACGGTGAGAAATGCTATTAGAACATGTGATCTTTGCCAAAGGGTAAAGCCGAATCCCTTTTTAATGAGGCAACGACCTATCCCGTTATTACCAGAGAAGCCAAGGCAGCTATTGAGTATCGACAACTTTGGACCATTGCCTAGAGCACGTAGAGGCAATAGACACATTTTTGTAGCCATGGATGTATTTTCGAAAATGGTGGTGTTGTGCCCCATTCAAAAGACAAGTTCAAAACAGGTCTTGAAGCGCCTGAAAGAGAGAGTTATTCCGATTCTTGGGAAGCCGGATAACATTCTCTCGGACCACGGAAGTTGCTTTACTAGTGCAGAATTTCGTCGAGAACTGGAAACTCTAGGAATTAGGCAGATTTTATCTACCATTCGCCATCCTGAGGCAAGTCCCGTTGAAAGAGTAATGAGAGAGATCCAGAAATACATGAAGATCTACTGTTCTGAAGCGAATTGGCGTTGGATTGAATTTCTAGAAGTCATTGAATACTGTATAAATAATACTGTACATGAGGCGACAGGTCAGGTTCCCGTTACTCTACATCTGGATCAGAGACCAGAGAGACCGTGGAATGGTGTTATTCCATTACCTGTAGACGCACAGCTCGGTAGAGAATTGAGGATCCAACGAACCTTTGAATATCTAAAAGCACAGGCGGAGAGACGTCAGAGAAGGAATCGTGCGAAGAGGTATCATAAACCGCTTCTCGTGGGACAGAAAGTTTTAATTAAGAAACCCGCCAGTTCAGATCCAGAGGCACGGAAGTATAAGAAGTTTAATTTTTCTTACCACGGCCCGTTCGAGGTGATAAGAGACCTCCAGAACAATGCATACAGGTTAAGACATTTAGAGAATGGAAACGAGGTCGTTATGAACATAGCCAACTTAAAAATTTATTACTCGCCAGAAGAATTCGATGAGCCAGAAGAAGAATTAGTAACGCACACCCAACTCAACGTGGAGAGCGGAGGCAGCCAAGCAGGCAGACCTGAATGTTGGAACGGCGAGACGGGACGAGAAGCAGACAGTTTACCCAGTGTAAGCGGAGAGCAGAGAGAATGCCAGTGTTTGCGAGAATTCTATGAAGAAATGGTCAGAGTAGCCAGAGAGGTTGAGGCTGTAAACGCGACCCTTCGCAGGGAGAATAGACAGCTCAGAAACAAGGCCGAGTGTGGAAGGGGGAACACTACTAACCCACTCGCAGCCAGACAAGGTGAAGGACCCCAGACGTAAACACAGACGGTGGTCGACAGTCAGCTGGTTACTTATATAAGCCACTTGCATTGGACTTTTATAAGTTTTGCAAGGGGAACATGAACCCGATGGGGTTATGCTGACTGGAATCGAACATGGTTCTCAGAGACTGTGATCTCAGTAAAAAGGTTCCGCCAGGGAGCGAACCAGAGATCTATACAGGGAGTTTCTTGGTAAAAACCCCTCGAAAGAAATGTATATTTAATCACTGGTGTGATTTTTGATGAAATGGCATTATTTATTAAAATAATGTAGGAAATAATGAGCGGATTATATCATTATAAGACGATTTGGTGTAAGCTATTGGAGGTTTGAAGCACAGAGGAGGGCAGAGCTGACATTTACTAATCGGCCCAGAATTGTGGGTTGGTCTCAGTGGAGCCACGTCCATCTCTGTCACCCCATTATGTCGTCTGGAGCAGGGGAGAGGCCTGAAAAATGACACAGTTATTCCCCGACGGAGAATAGATGTAGAGGAGGGGCGGAGGAATGCCCAGAAGAATCATTGATTACTCGTGATTGGAGTAACGAATCGAGATGAGAGTTGCACACAGGTGAATATTTTGACAAGAAGATAATTTTAGAGTCTTTTACATGCGAAATTGGTGCATATTTAGTGATGTGCGTAAGGACTGTGAAGCGACCATTGTTCGCGGAGGGATGTGAAGATGTTGACGGGGAGTTCCCGGTTAGGTAGCGTCCCACGCCATGGAGAAAGGAATTAATATAAATTAATTGAACGAGCGATTCCTTTGCACACATATAGTTTTGGGACCTGTGAAGAGAGAGGAACACAATGATCATGGTTTGAAGACCGGAATCATGCTGTGAGAGGAGCGAAGATTACGCGGGAAGATGTTGCTCTACTTTCTGTGGAAATCCGATATAAGGGAGTAGACCCCAGGAGGAGCGCTCACTTGAAACTCTGTTCTCAGTTACTCAGTTGTTCTCAGTTGAAACTTACTTGAACCTCAGTGTTACTCTGTTCTAGTTCAGTTGAACCTCACTTGAAGCTCAGTCGAGACGCAGTCAAGCTCAGTCTACATGCCGCCAAGCGCAGTTACAGCCAGTTACAGTTTTACTCAATTGTCAATTGTAGCACAATGGAAATAAGTTGCAATCAGTATGCCGCAAATATGCAGCAGTACGAGACAGCGTGTAAGCCGCAGACAGAAGTCTTCAAATAAGCTACGTGCAGTCTTCGAGTGAAACTTCAGTCAGCTACAGCCAGGTTGAAGCCAGTTCGTCAAGGCATAACGCATGACGGATCTATTCATCGAGACGCCGAACAAAGACTGGGATGTGTAAAAGAAACAGAAAATATATTTGTATGAATAATAGTCGTGATACAGGCATAATCAGCCGCACGAACTATGACGTGTTCAGTTATGAAGCACCGTATAGACTAACGGTAGCATTATTGTATATAATTATTTGTGAAAGTGTTGAACTTTATTAAGCGCAGTGTGTATAGTATTAACTAATCGTATATGTGTAACTACGAAAGAATGCGCGAAAGAAACTTTACTAAGTGTTTGGTATTGCCATGAGAGTACCAGATGGTAACGCTTACTGTAGGAGTAATGATCGTCACAAAAACTGTTGGAGAGTTCCGAGAGCAGATAACCAGACTTTCAATCAGGAGTTGATAACGTAAGATGCCGTCGACACCTGCAATTTCGATCTCTGCTAGGGAATCTCAGCATTGAAGTGTGTATAAGTGACGAGTGTTCAGTGTAATGTATGTGTAAAAATATCATTTAAAGTAGTGTTTGATGAAGTGTTTCACATGTTTAGGGAGTGATAACTTCCTGAAAGGTATGCAACGTGTCGTGTTGGTGATAGAAATTATGTATAATCAAATGTGTGTAAACAAGAGAAATATGTCGCGTTAAACCCATTATGGCGGGCGACATGGAAGAATATGATTGGTCGGAGCCACCTTAGATGCCTATAGAGATGTAAGTACCCCACAAATTATGGTTATAATTATGTAGAAGTATGGACCGATGCATGTCTGTGATTCCGTAAAGGTATTGTGAATTCCTTATAGATGCCAGTAAAAGTCAGTTAGGAGGCTGATCCTCCATGTTTAATCAGTATTGAGTTGATTTTTATAGAGTTGAAATGATGATTTGCATCATTAAGTGGAGTAATTTTTCCCACTATGAATTAAGAATGGCAATCAGTTATGTAAATGTAACGAACGCGATTGTTCGAGTTTAAAACGTTTAGCTATGTCGGAAATTTTGGTAATTTATGTGATAATAATAATAAAGGATGATCTTGGTCATTTATGTCAGTGAGAAATGATGATAATAATAATAATGGTTATTAAGAGTATGAATGAACACATCAGGAAACAAATAATTGTTGTAAGCGAGAATTATTAACGCTAAGTGCAAGACTTATCAATCTAAGCAGGAGGATGTTACAGTGAGATTACATTTCAGTAATTATGGAAAGAAGTTTTATTTCAGAATATTGCATATATTCGGTAATGATACCAGTAATGAAAGAGCTTTTAGTGAATTGAATTTGCAGCTTAATTGAGAAGCTTATAGAGTAAATGTTAGATTTCTCTTAATATTATAGGTCGTTGTGTCGTAGCATGGAGCATTAGGGGCCAGATAGTCTATTCTACGTATGAATTCTCCTATGTCGTGGACATTGTTGGAGATATTTTATTCCGGAGTTTTAGTGAATTGGACCCTAGCTCTGAAGAAGGATTGAAATGTGTTCCGGGTTGGAATCCTATGATAGAGTCGAGGATAACAAGGACACCTCGCAGCTCTATGGTTTCCCGAGAACTTATGATGAGTTATTTACGCTCGTGGGCAGCGAAAACTCATGGCGACAGTGGTTTTGTGCGCCTATATTATACTTGAGACATCGGTCAACCGCCAGGCTCATGCATTACGAACCCCGAACCTTCATGTTGAATGGACCCATGTGAGGCCATTAATTAATCATTATCCTCGACGTAGGAATAATTACGAAAGCTCATTCAATACCTGTTGGCATAATAGTCAATTAAGATCCTTTGGGAACATGTGTGCCGGTTAGGACACAGTATTTGTCTTGTAAATCTCCACTGCTTAGAGAGGGAAGCTTTCAAACTTTTAGAAAGGTCGAGATAATTGGTGGAACGACCCATCCCACTTTCTATTGTGTAGCGATTTCCTTAGCCGAGGGTCGGTGCCAGCCACTCGAACCGCTCAGGCAAGTTATAAAGGGAAGAGATTCTAGACCTTGTTAAAATGACATATAATGCGAGATTGTTATGTTGAGTATTATAGCCATGTGGTTTGTGAACACATGGATAATTATAGTTCATCCTGATGGTTCATTAATTTAGCTATCTGACGAATAGTTACATGATATATTTGTACTGTCACTGGAACCAAGTCATGTAGTTGGTTACTAGATGCCAATCGCCATGAGCGCGAGGTAGTCTATCGTACAATCCGACATAAGCTATAACGTAACGTTTTATCTAGGAATCACAGACAGCATGCGGTGAAACCATATAATTGAAGGATGTGTCGGGGGTAGCTTACATAATTATGGAGTTGCACGTTAATTTTGGTGCAACGTCCAAATAGGTAAATGCATGCAAAGCATTTCATTGGTGAGAAGAAAAATATTAAAACACGCACGGCACACATAATTGTTTAACATAAAGAGGTTTAAGGAATAATCCTTGTTGTAATCTTAAAGAAGTCACATTGTATGACTGTTATGTTAATGTAAAGTTGTTTTGAAGTCGTAGGTGCATCAGCGCACTAGTATATCCTTGTGAAGTTCACAGAAGGGTAAAGCATTATGGCTAGTTATGACTTTGTTGTGATTTCATATTTGTTTACTTGTGGATTGTGGAAGTAAAAAGTTTGTTTGTTTGATTTTATGCTTTTTGGGTATTGTTTTGTGTTTGAAGCCATGATTTATTTTATTGAATTAAAGTGTTAGAATAGAGTTGTGCTTTATCATTGTAGAGTTGATACCTTTTAGCCTCAAATCCAAAATATGCACTGCAAAATTGGGGTTACCGTACACGCCTGAGAGCTGATGCTAGTTGGAGGCGGATGCATATTATCCAACGAGATTACTCACATGGGTACAGTATATTGTATTAAAGTACTCGGAAACTTCTGGACCAAAATACATGAAACGTCTCTTGTGTAATAATATCTCATTGAGAAATGGAAATACTTGTAGAGTTGTTGTTAATAATTCATTTGAGGGGCTTGAGACATCTTGGTCATCATCCCCGTATAGTTGGGGGTGTGTTGAAGTTGTCTGGCAACCTGTATTGCTGTGATGACTGTAGTAATGTGTGTATATGTATCAGGGACAGGGATGGGGTAGACACTCCGGGACTTGAAGTAAGACACTATCCCGGCAATTTCCTGTAGGGAGTGTTGAAAAACCTGGGGAAAAACCAGACTCAGGATAACCGCCGTCAGCACCGAGATTCGAACCTACGATATCCGTACTTTCTGCAGCTGGCCTCGCGACCATGGTGCACGTTTGACGAAATGCTTGCAGAATTTGGCTTCGAGTATCTATAACCCCTCCCATTGGTCGATCCAGGCTACGCTACTGGGCTATGAGCATTGTAAATACACAGTATTGAACATGTTTGGTAAAAGTGTAAAAGTGCGTGCCACCACCGGCTGAACCGTTTACGCACGCCCGCGATCTGCGCCAGTCACAGCCTTCTTAGCTTGTCATGTTTATCGCGGCGCACATATGACCCTGTAGTTATTTAAAAATCTAAAATCGGTTCTTCTAGTTAATTATGAACGAAACATTCTCTTCTAGCCTGCATAGAATACAGGCAAAGTGGCGAACTTCGACTTGAATTATGTTGTAAGGATGTACTGTAGAAACAAGTGCATGGCTGCTGTGGAGTACAGTTCAGTACAAATGAGCTCCACCAATGTCAATGTCTACGTTGTATGAAGGGTGTATTTTGGTTGGAAGTTGTAATATATAATAATTGTATTATCATTTTAAATGATCTTGTCGACTTCGTCGTTACGCTGGGGTCTGGCGTTACGTTACGGTGACGGGACGAAATGTACCCAGATGCAATGAGGTGTGTGACGTCATAGTACCGCTTGGTGCATGTGTTCCCCGATAATCTCTACTTCGTTAGTATAAGACAAAAATCCCCGTTTCTTGGATGTCACGGGTAATCTCGAGAACCACTGGATGGATTTTGATGCGGTTTTCACCATTCTGTAAAGGATATCTCGAGGAAAAAATCTGTAGAAAATAATTTATGTATGATCAAAGGAAGCCAAGCAGTAACGATTTCAGTGAAAAAGTCATAAACAAACTTGGCGTCCGTGCGCTTCTTAAGCTTACGCTGGGCAAACCGTTAAAAATATCAATATACTATGAGCGTAAGAATTGGTCAGCATGAAAATTTCTACAAAAAAGTCCGCGAGAGCATATCCTTATCTTCAATACATCGCCCACTATCAGTGTTTTTAGACTGGATGGAAGGGGCACGTCCCCGCGCGCTCTGGTGAGCGTGACGGCATCCCGCGCGCTTGACCTTGCTTTGCCCTTGGTTTGCACTTTCCGTTGGCGAGTAATTTTGAAACAAGGTGAAGTATTATAAAGCAAGATACGTATTATACAATTTTCTAACATGTCAAGAGTCTTTGGCTTCGTCACTTCGCTCGAAGCCTCCAGCCTTTCTAGCAATTTTCAGCATTTATAGCATTTAAAATGATACAAAGTCTAGTCTTTCAGACTGACTGTCACTTTTTTCTTTGTCAATCTTTAATCGTTAGTCGTCCACTCGTCATGGAAGAATACATATTGTACACGTCTTAACCCACATAGATTTAATAGCCTGAGTGTAATTAGGTGCGATTTGCTGCCGCTGCCAGAGCGGCGTTTCACTGGTGGTGCCACCTGAACAATAATTGTGGAGTCTTCGTTCCTCGCTGCCTGGGCAGCGCGGTAGAGGTCCAGTAGGCTGTTCACATTGAGGTTGCACTACAAATTGGGCACGTTTAGAGTCCATGAAGGGCCTAGACCTACCAAGTGACCGCTGCCCAGGCATTTGGCCTGCTGATATTGGGGTGACGCGTGGTCAGTGCTTCGGGTCCCCTCGGCCGTTAATCTTGTTTTCGTGACTGGGGAGCTGCCTCACTGTCAGAGAACTACTCAATTGTCCTCACGAGGCTGAGTGCACCTCGTTCCAGGCCTCACGTCACTTTTTAAATCTCCCGCCAGGGGCTCACATCTAGTGGGACGTGGGTTGGCGACCACGGGGCACCAGCTGAGAGCGGCATTGCTTCCACTTACTCGTGCCGGGATCTTCTCCATCTTCTTTCCTGTCGACCTCACTTGGTCAACTCTTGTTCTCTTAAGACCCCGATGGTCTTAGGGTATCCGAGGCCTAGGGAGTCTTTTCCTTTCACGCCTTAATTGACCCTTGTCTCATCTTTTCTGATACCCTCCTTCTGCGAGGGGTCAGCCTTCTTTTTCTTTTCATGTTATCTCCTGCCTTCTGCACTAGGCCCTCAAGGAGGCATGGTGTATGTAGCCCCACCACTTCTGGTGCACCTTGGATATTGCTACACCCTCAGGGGCTCACGGCTGGTGAGTTTGGGAGTTGGCGAGCCCGAAGGTTTCGTGAGCTGAGTCCGGTTTTCCCCCTTTTATCCATTACCTGTGGGGCGGACCCTCTCCTCTTTCACTTTCCTATCTGCCTTTTATGGCTCTTCTTCCTTCCAGGTCCCTCAATCCGCATTCTTCGAGGGTTGAGGGCATTTCGTTTCCTCCTGTCCTTTATTTCCCTTATTCTCCTTTTGTTTTCCATTTCTTCTTCTAGTATATAAGTTAGTAGTTAGTTTAAGTTATAGTTTACATTTCATTTTCATTTTCATCTTCACGATCACTCAAACCATTAGGGACCGATAACCTAGATGTTAGGCCCCTTAAAACAACAATTATCATCAACTTTTTGAATCCCTGACGGAGCCGGGAATCGAACCCGGGGCGTTCAGGTGAGAGGCAGGTGCGCTACCCTAACACCACGGGGCGGCATTGAGGTTGCCACTACCAAAGCGAAAATGAAAACCAGGAAGAAGATGATGAGAATCTAATCCTAACTTTCTTGCTGCGAAAACGAAATAGAAAAGCCATGAAATATATCTACTAAACAGAAAGAAAGAAAGGAGGTTTCTTTAAATTATTCTTTTATAGACGTATGAAAAGATACGAAGATATGTTTAGACAGTACAGGAGACTCAAGATCGTTTTTATAATTGGTTGCTGAGGAAATAATGCCATTTATAACGCGAAAATGAATCAGTGCCCATCAGAAACGTTTCAATTATGATGTCCGTTTCAAGGTTTGCTTTACTGCGTCTTTATAAAATTCCACTTTTGCATCATATAAAACTGGATATTTTTATAAAAACTCTGAGTTTTTAGTCATCAGACAGCAAAAAAGACATTCCAAATCTCACCTCAAGAGATCTGATGATGATCGCTTGCCGACCGAATCTAGTCATCCAAGTGAAATTATTAATCTCATGTATGATAATTGTTTTAGGATTAGCGCATAACTCTTCTTCTTCTTCTTCTTCTTCTACCTTATCCGATACGGACGTTGGCTACCACCATGGCTAACACCTTCTTATCCTGTGCAATCCTGAAGAGTTCCGTGGAAGACAACCCAAACCACGTTCGTAAATTATCCATCCAAGTTATTCGTCTCCTTCCCGGACCACGCTGACCTTCAATTTTACCCTGAAGTATAACTTGGAGCAGACGGTATTTTGGATTCCTCATCATGTGTCCCTCTTCTTAGTTGTGGTTAACAGCTCAGGTTGGCTGCTCACACCCTGCAGAACCTCGGCATTACTCACATGTTCTGTCCACGAGATAACACCCGATACAATCGTGTTGACGGACTGAAAAGCATACATTTAGCTATTCCTTTAATTTTGAAAGTATTGACTTTGAATCATGTGTGATATATTCTATAAATCATTCAGAATGTGGGTTGGTGCAGAAGAAACTTGCAGCTCAGTAGTTACCGAGCGTGTGAATGTTATTAACAGAGACCGGCTCACTTTGAAGTTGTCACAATAAGAGCGGTCTATCGCTGTTCTGCGAGTCCGAACACAGCAATTGCCTGGACATTGTGTGGCTTCACTTCCAACTAATTACAAACATTCGCTCTCGGCTTTATGTTGGCGACAGGAAATAGCTTCTCATAACGTTTGGATATTCAGAATACAGCTGACTTGGAAGTTATACAGTCAATACAAATGTTTCTGACTTGCTATGCATGGTTATAGTACTGTAATCAAACTTTCATCCCCTTCAATAAAGGACACCTCCAGAGCGAATACATATCTACTACAAATTATCGCTGATTTTCCAATCAGACAATGCTCTTTCTCCTTCTTCATTAAGACTGGTCACACCTCCCAGAACTATGTTCATTTTCCTAAGAATATTAAGCAATACAAAACCAAGCCAACTCCATACAGGCCATGACGGCCCTGGGAGTAGTGGAAGGTAGAGGCTAGCACTAGATGGGTTGGAGTTGTCGGCTTCATGCCCGGCCGTCTTTTCTCCCCGGAATTACCCTGGTACTCAATTCTGGTGTAGGCTGAGGGAACCCCAGGGCTATTTGCGTTTCCGAAAGTGGTAGTTTTGTTTCTAAAATCCACTACCTGGGCGGGTATCAAACCCAATCCCTTTATATTTATTTATTTATTTATTTATTTATTTATTTATTTTAGCGTATGGCTTTTAGTGCCGGTAGTGTCCGAGGACATGTTCGGCTCGCCAGTTTGTAGCTGCTTCGAAGCGGACACCCAATGAGTGAGCTACTAGTACCGTCGCATGTGGAGTGTTGTCTGGGGAGGAAAGTTTGAATGTAAGGACGAGGAGTTGGAAGGTAGCGGCTGTGGCCTATAGTTAGGGCCCAACCCCGGCATTGGCCTGGAAGGAAGATGGAAAACCACAGAAGACCATTTTCAAGGTTGCCGGCGTGGAGATTCGAACCTCCTCGCCTCCCGGATGTGAGCGACTGCCAGCAGTCATGCCATAACGACCACGGCTAACTCACCCGGTACCAACTCCATTTCAGTTAGAAGCTCAGTGCCTCTACCGACTGCGCCACGCAGCCCCCTTCCTAAGAATATTATTTAAGAAAAATCTAAGTTACGTGCATTGCACTGAAGGAATGTTTAATACACTTTCTCTAGGCTATTTCTTAATTTCTTCATTTCTTTCTATCTTTCTTTCTTTCTTTTTTCTTTCTTTCTCTCCTTATTTCATTCTTTACTTCTTTATATATAACTAGCTGAAGTACCCGTGCTTCGCTACGCGTCATAAATAAATTAAAATGTGAAGGTGACAGTTAAAACAGGGGATAGGCGAGATGCTGCGCAGAGGGATATTAAGGATGGAACATTTTGTCCAACTACACCGCCCGGCGTTGACCGTGTTTTATAGCACAAATTTAGGTTTTACTCGCTAACCGTTGGAGATACCCATCGGATAAAAAATGTAATTTTAAACCTCGTATATGCCATCAAAAGTTTGCTATTTCTTAGCATTCACTTTTTATTTGAAATGAAAATATGAAAGTTTGAAACCAAAGGGTGTAGTGACGTCACTAAAATGGTCGCCATCTTTAAATAGTGCAAAGTATTGAAATCAAAAGTAGCCCATATGTTAACCAGGTAAATCAGCTACTTCCATGTAAAATTCATGTAATTCGGACCAGTGGTTCATGCGTGATTGAGTAATACACAGACACACACCATCTCAGTTTTAGCCTCGCTTCGCTCGCGTCATAGTTGTGTCATATTGTTATTCAATGAAATGCAGGTTTAACCCCGTTAACACCCCTTTAGAACCTGAATATCCTAAAATCCCTCCTTAGTAGACTTTTTCGACACACAAAAAACATATCCCCTTCTTCTAACTTTAATAGTTTTGATTGGTCGATGAGAGTGAACATCCAAAAATCCTTCCTTAGTGGACGTTTTTCTTCCAGAATTTCACCCCTCCTCATAGGCCCCTTAAATTGGATTTATGAAAAAAAAACGGTCGAACACCTACTTATTTTAATCATTTATTCATTTATTTATTTATTTATTTATTTATTTATTTTTAAGCTGATTGAAACTCGGAGAAAATAAAACTCCTCGCCTATGTCGTTTAAGAGATACACGCTCCGTTAGGAATCTTTCAACCCCCACTTTTCATCCCTTTCACCTCATAATATACACCACATCGAAAAATCATTAGACATGTGTCAGCTTATTTTTAATGATTAGTATATATGCCAAGTATCACATCCCCAAATGAAACCACTCATGAGATATTGTTATTCATTGAAATGCACGTTTACCCCCTTAACGCCTCTTTAGAACCTGAATATCCAAAACTCTTTCCTTAGTGGACGTTTTCGTTTTCGACGTTTTCATGTTTCTAACTTCAATAATTTTGGCTGGACGATGATGAGTGAGTGAGTCAATCAGGACATTTTCTTTCATTTATTTTTGAGAATTTCACCCCTCCCCATGAACACCTTGAATTGGATTTATGAAAAAAAAAACGGTCGAACACCTATTTACTTATTTAAAGCTGTTTTCCCCCTGAGTTTGATGAGTGAGTAAGTGAGTCAATCAGTTAGGAAAGTTTTTTCCTGTTTTTTCCCCCCGAATTTCACTCCTCCCCATGGGCCCCTTAAATTGGATTTATGAGGAAATGGTCGAACACCTATTTACTTATTTTTAAGCTGCTTCTTCCGCTGAATTTCAAACTTATCGCCTAAGTTGAATACGAGATACAGTACACGCTCCGTTAAGAATCCTTCAACCCCCAATTTTCTCCCCTTTCACCTCATAATATACACCATATCGATAAACCCTTAGACATATGTCTGCTTATTTTGAATGCTTAGTTTATATGCCGAATATCACATCCCCAAATGAAACAACTCGTGAGATATTGTTATTCAATGAAATGCAAGTTTAACCCCCTTAACACCCCTTCAGAACATGAATATCCAAAAATCCATCCTTAGAGGACTTTTTCGACATACAACGAACATATCCCCAAAATTTCAAGTTTCTAACTGCAATAGGTTTGCTGGGGGATGATGAGTGAATATCCAAAAATCCTTCCTCAGTGGACTTCTTTCCCCAGAATTTCATCCCTCCCCATGAGCCCCTTAAATTGGATTTATGAAAAAACGATCGAACACCTATTTACTACTTTTCAATCTGATTTTCCTCCCTGAGTTTCATACTTTTTGCCTCTGTCTTTTAAGAGATACTTGCTCCGTTAAGAATCCTTCAACACTCACTTTTCCAACATACACCTCATAATATACACCCTCATCGAAAAACCCTCAGACATGTGTCTTCTTATTCTTAATGATGAGTTTATATGCATAGTATCCCATCCCAAAGGAAACCAATCGGGAGATATTGTTATTCAATTAAATGCAAGTCTACCCCCTTAACTGCCCTTTAGAACCTGAATATCCAAAATTCCTTCCTTAGTGGACGTTTTCGACATACAACGAACATAGCCCCTTCATGTCATGTTTCAATAATCTTTGCTGGGGGTTGATGAGTGAGTGAGTAAGTCAGGACATTTTCTTTCAATAATTTTTCAGAATTTCACCCCTCTCATGAACCCCTTAAATTGGATTTATGAAAAAAAAAGCGGTTGAACACCTATTTACTTATTTTTGAGCTGTTCTTCCCCCCTGAGTTTGATGAGTGAGTGAGTTAGGACACTTTCTTTCCTTTCCCCCCCCCACCTGAATTTCACCCCTTTCGAAGGGCCCCTTAAATTGGATTTATGAAAAAACGGTCGAACACCTATTTATTTATATTTTATGCTGTTTTTCCCGCCGAATTTCAAACTTCTCGCCTATGTCGTTTAAGAGATACATGCTCCGTTAAGAATCCCTCAACCCCCAATTTTCACCCCTTTCACCTCGTAATATACACCTCATCGATAAACCATTAGACATATGTCTGATTATTTTAATGATTAGCTTATATACCAAATATCACATCCCCAAAGAAACAACTCATGAGATATCGTTATTCAATGAAATGCACGTTTACCCCCTTAACACCTCTTTATAACCCGAATAAAAAAACATTCATTAGTTGACGTTTTCGACATACAGCGAACATATTCCCAAAATTTCATGTTTCTAACTTTAATAGTTTTCGCTGGGCGTGATGAGTGAGTGAGTCAGACAGGAAATTTTCTTTCAATTATTTTTATCAGAATCTCACCCCTCCCCATGGGCCCCTTAAATTGGATTGATGAAAAAACGCTTGAACACCTATTAACTTATTTTTAAGCTGTCTTTTTCCCCTGAGTTTGATGAGTGAGTGAGTTAGTCAGTCAGTTAGGACACTTTCTCTCCTTTTTCCCCACCAGAATTTCACCCCACCCCATTGGGACCTTAAATTAATTTATGAAAAAAAAACCCGGTGGAACACCGATTTACTTATTTTTTAAGCTGATTTTTTTTCGCTGAGTTTCAAATTTCTCTCCTATGTCGTTTAGGAGGTAGGCCTACCACGCTTCGTTAGGAATCCTTCAACCCCCAGTTTTCACCCCTTTCACCTCATAATAATACACAACATCGAAAAACCCTTAGACACATGTCTGATTATTTTTAATGATTAGTTTATATGCCGAGTATCACGTCCACAAATGAAACCACTCGTGAGATATTGTTATTCAATCAAATGCAGGTTTAACCCCCTTAAGACCCCTTTAGAAACTGAATATTCAAAAATCCTCCCTTAGTGTATGGTTTTGACATACAACGAACATATCCCGAAAATGAAATTTTTCCAACTTAAATATTTTTGGCTGGGCGATGATGAGTGAGTGAATGAGTCAGGACATTTTCTTTCTATGTTTTTTTCTTCAGAATTTCACCCCTTCCGATGAACCCCTTTAAATTTGATTTATAAAAAAAAAACTGTCGAACACATATATACTTATTTTTAAGCAGTTTTCCCCCTGAGTTTGAAGAGCGAGTGAGTCAATCTGTTAAGACACTCTCTTTCCTGTTTTGTACCCAGAATTTCACCCCTCCATTTGGACCCCTTAAATTGGATTTATGAAAACACGATCAAACACCTATTTACTCATTTTTATGCTGTTTTTTTCCGCTGAGTTTCAATCTCCTCGCCTATGTCGTTTAAGAGATACAAGCTTCGTTAGTAATCTTTCAACTTCCACTTTTCACCCCTTTCACCTCATAATATACACCACATCGAAAAACACTCAGACACATGTCTTCTAATTTTTAATGATGAGTTTATATGCCGAGTATCACATCCCGCAATGAAACCAATCGGGAGATATTGCTATTCAATGAAATGCAGGTCTACCCCCTTAACACCCCTTTAGAACCTGAATATCCAAAAATCCTTTCTTAGTGGGCGTTTGCGGCCCTCGAGGAAGCTGCATACCAAATGTCATTCCAATCCGTTGGGTGGTTTCTGAGATTTCGTGATGAATGTGTGAGTGAGTGGTATTTGACAAATATCTAGTAGATAGTGTCAAGTCTTTGTTATGCTATACTCGGGTGACAGTGCTGTGTGAGCAGTTGAGTAACTAACGGGATTTCAAGTAAAGATCCTCATTTTATATACCGGTAGTGCAGAGCGCAACTGGCATCCAGTCGGCCGTGTCTCGACTTGAGCTATGTTGCCATGGAAACTATCTGCCTTGCCATTCCACCATGAGTATATGTTATGATTTGATTAGCCTGTGCTTGAGTGCAAAAGGGCCGAAATCAGAAGAATGAGAAAGACTATCGAAAATTCATGTAGCCAGCGGTTCCTTCTGGGTCCTAAACTATGTGTATGCAAAATTTGGTTGAGATTGGTGAAACGGTGTAGATTTGTATACGGAACCAACCCACCCACCCCCCACCCACATACATACAGACTTTCACTTTTATATATAAGATTTATTTATTTATTTATTTATTTATTTAGGAGCAGATTACCTCGTTGTTTAGTCCATTTTAAGCAACAGTAACTATCTAACATTCTTCATTTCATTATTTTTTAATTTTTAATTTCTTAATTTCTTCATCTATGTATTTATTTATTTCCTCCAACATAATAAATTTCTTATCACCGGTGATGGAGTAATATTACATAGGCTACTGTAGCATGAACAATAATTCATATGATAGTAAATACCAGCAACCCGACCCGGCTTCGCCCGGGAACAGTTATGAATACATTGCGTGATAAGCGCTTATTTTCCAATGCCAATGAACAACGACCAATATACCTTTTGCGTCTCGGAATGATGGGTTAAAATCACTGACTGGACTATTAACTATATTATCATGGAGATGCATGTGCAACAAATTCTTGTCAGACGTAATTTAAGAATGGCGAGGTACATCGAACACAAATCTCCCTTCCGTCCAATCATAACTTGACTGTGTATTTTGCGAAACGAAAAGTTCACAGGCGAAATAAAGAAAAGCTGAGTTGCACTTTCAGGGAAATTCCAAACACAACCACTCGTCTCTAAAGTTTTTAACTCAACACGACTCGACAGTTTGCTGCTGGCTGTATCTGAGGCAATAAGCTCGTCCGCTAGCTAAGCTGTAACTGGGATGATAGACTCGCCCCTAGCTAGCTCGTAAACTGCGCCTCAGTAACTGAATTGAGATTGTTGGAAGAAATGAAGACGTAAAAACACGTATAGTAGGCGATGTATTGAAGATAGAGATATGCTCTCCCGGGCTTTTTGTAGCACTTTCATGCTGAACAATTCTTACACTCATAGTATACACATATTTTTAACGGTTTGCCCAGCGTAAGCTTAAAAAGCGCACGGACGACAGTTTTTTCGACCTTTTCACTGAAATCGTTAGTGCTCGACTTCCCTTGCTCATAAATAAATTATTTTCTACAGAAACCTTCCACGAAATATACTTTACAGAATGGTGAAACCCGCATCAAAATCCATGCAGTGGTTCTCGAGATTACCCTGACATCCAAGAATCGGGGACTTTGTTTTATACTAAGTAGAGATTACATAACATATACAATAATAATACAGTGCTTAACATTCATAAAATACTTAAACTAGACTAACTATATAAAGTTTAAGAACAGTACATTTCAGATAGATTAGGAAGAATATTATTTTTACAAATATTTGGTGATTTTTCAAGCTATGAGCTAGGTAAAATTAAACTTAGGTTAAGAAGAAGATTGAATTCACGAATGTTTGGTAATTAAGCCATTGAGTGCTTCGGCCGTCTACAAACAATGCAAAAGTACTTGTTTTTTGAAAATTCCCGATACGCTTTTGAGTTCCGAGACGATCACTGACATGTTGTGCCATCTGTTGGACATTATGTAGTACTACTTCAGTATGGATATTTGCTTCTGGAAGTAAGTAACAGAGCATTTTGTAGGAGTCTGTCCTCTACAGCTGGAGTTCATCTGTGATATAAACAAGGATGGCGGAATAACAAGCAATTTCTGCACGCCATGTTGTGATTTCGGTTCAAAGAATATACATTTTTGTATTAATAAGAAGCAACAAGTATTACTTGCCTACTGATTTTAGGAAATAATTCTATTTGGACCCTCTACCTGGTATGGAGATTATGCAAGCGTGGGCACAAACAATATCATTTCGTTTCGCCTAAAAATAAAAACAAGTAGTTCCGTGAAGAACTATACAGCCTATTATCATATATGCTACTCATGTTAATTGCCACTATCAACATACACAATTTCAGTTTGATTGTTGTAATAGATTCGTAGATATTGAGAACCGTCTATATATTTCAGATGGTCGCCAGGTTGGATTCTTATTTATGTACAACTACATGAAGATTATTGTGTGCGTGTGGCATTCAAACTTCAATCGCATGATTAGGACACAAGAAGTAAAAACAGGTTTTAAAATTTCGCACAGCTGCCATCTTGTGGTTATGAAAACAATTGAAATAAATTATATGCCAGTGGATTAACATTTGTATAAGCATTTAACGTGCAGAGTTACACTGCACTAAGACGGTTAAATCGCGAGAAACGTCCATTTAAAAATGTATACTTCGCGTCGCCGCCATGTTGGATTTGTGCTCACCAGGTTACTGAAAGTCTAATAGGTGAACTAATGCTCAAAGCCTCTATAAACATAAAAAGATCAGTTTGATTGCTGTAAAAGGTTCGTAGATATTGAGAACCGTAAAAATATTTCGGATGCTCGCCATTTTGGATTGCTATATGTATAGGCCATATAGTTATGTACCATTAAAGGAAAATTATCGCGTAGCGTCATTATTCAAACTTTCAGTTCGATCGCATGATTACGACACAAGAAATAAAAACTTAATTTTAAAATTTCGCACAGCCGCCATCTTGAGGTTATGTAAACAATTGATCTAAATTAGATGCCAGTGCATTACAATATGTATATTCATTTACGTACCACATTTCACTGCGCTCAGATGGTTAAATCACGAGAAAAGTCTATTAAAATTTTCAATTTGACTTGGCCGCCATGTTCGTTTTGTACTTGACAGGTGTTTGAAAGTTACATAGGTAAACTTATAGCAGTGCCCTTTATCACAGTACAAAATTTCACGGTGATATCTGTAATAGTTTCGGAGATATTGAATGCCAGTGAAATGTTTCGCACAGCCGCTATTTTGAAGTTATGTAAACAATTGAACTAAATTAGACACCAGTGTATTACAATGGGTATAAACACTTGCTTTACCCTGGTTCATTACGTTTGGATGGTTAAATCGTGAGAAAAGTCTATTGAAAAGTCTCAAATTCGCTTGGCAGCCGTGTTGGTTTTCTACTAACCAGGTTTTTGAAAGGCTCATAGGTGAACTTCTAGTAGTGCCCTTTATTACCATACAAAATTTCAGGGTGATATCTGTAATAGTTTCGGAGATACTGAATGCTGGTGAAATATTACGCTCAGTCGCCATGTTAGATTCGTGAGACACAATAAAATTTGAAGGGTACGGTCGGGGTAGGACGGAAAAGTGCTATGATCTTACCGAGTTTCATTGAAATCACTCCAGCCGGTTAGAAGTTATTAGGGGGGACATTCACACATACGAATCACTCACGCACACACAGACACACGGACAAAAGGTGATCTCATAAGCCTATTTTTTCATCAAATGAAAATAGGATAATTAATGTAAACGTAGGGTTTTGAATTTACTTCAATGAAGACACATAATCTATAGACATTTTAAGCGCCTTGATAAGTTAAAGATTACTACTTCTACAATTGTTTTTAATTGATATGAAATAACTCGGCACTGAGGTAGCTAATAGTTAACTGGGTAATTCAGCACTTAAAAGGTTAATAAAACTACAAACTAGAAAAGGTCATCTAAAGTTAAGTAAAAAAGAACTTAACTCATAAATACAAGGTGATTTGCATTTAATATTCACTACAGTGCAGATGATTTACGTATGACAAAGCAACAGGATACATACTCTGCTCGTTTGTCCCGGGATAGCCGAGTGGTAGCCTAGTCCCATATGCATCAAAGTCCCTTTACAACCGAACACAAAACCCTACCATGCATTTCAACTGGCCCTGGGAACGAGAATGTTAACCAATAGGGCGTATCGGGTTTGAGTTGGAAGATTGATAAGGCACTAGGCCCGGAAAAATGCTTCGAATAACAAAATAGATCAGATTTTATTCAAATAAAACCAAAATAATTGTTTACCAGTTCCAGCTTAAAATCATGAAACGTTCCTAACCTACTCTCTTGTTGAACACGGGGTGCTAAGCTTAATAACAAATCCTCCAGATAAATAAACCCTGTTAAAAAGGAAAACATCCAACTTTTAAGTCCTATAAAGTCCCTCAGAGAAGTCCTATCAAACAAAAGAAGCAACACGAGGTAGATTACGAAGAAAGGAAAAGAAGCCCCGATCTAAAATACAGTTGATAAACGATGCAATGCGACAGTACAAATGGCACTAATAACAAGAAGTTCCGTGACGAACTAAAGAGCCTACTTTTCTTAAAATTTAAGATTCATGCCAATGATTAATCTATATGGATCTATCTAGAATAATGACGAAATTAAGTTGGTAATATCGAAATTTCTAATTAGTTCGAAATACTATATACCTGACATAAAGTAGCCTAATAGAGAACTACAGTTGGCAGCCCTGGTGACTGAATATATTCTTAGTTGCATCTCTTAAGGTACAGAATACAAAATTTGGTTGAAGTCCAATGGATGGCATGGACGTTACATACAGTTACACATTGGACCTAACAGTGCGCGTAAAATCATGTTGGCAACAATGACATACATGTATTGGTCAGAAATAATCTGAAATAATATGATATATTTATTGTTGTGTCAATTTTGAATGAAATGCATTAGTTAGTATAGAAGTTACATGCATTTTAAAATTGGACCTATCAGCAGACTTAGAATCATGTTGGCAGCACTGACGTATATTAGTTACTCCAAAGTAATCTAGAATGCCAGGTACTATACGTGTGCAAAGTTTAGAGCTATTGGCTTGCATACTTTCTGATATATTGATATTAGGGTAACAAAAATAGAGACAGTATTTATTAACAGTTGGCAGTCCTGGTTACTCTTAAGAATCGTCATGTACATATCTGTTATGGTACACATAGCACACACGAAATTTGGTTGAAATCCAAATGATAGTATAGAAGTTACATGTATTTAAATTTGGACCTCTCAGCAGGCTTAGAATCATGTTGGTAGCACTGACGTATATAATTTACTGCAAATTAATATAGAATGTCAGGTACTATACGTGTGCATAGTTTAAAGCTGTCGGCTTGCATACTTTCTGATATATTGGTATTTGGATAAAATAAATTGAGAGCATTTATTAACAGTTGGCAGCCCTGGTGGATCTTAAGATTACGTTCAGTCATATCTGTTTATGTACACATAGCACATACGAAATTTGGTTGAAGTCCGATTTATAGTGTAGAAGTTATATGCATTTAAAATTTGGACCTATCAGCAGGCTTATATTCATTTTGGCTACACTGCAATGTATGGCCTCCTGAAAATTAAACTGCAATATTATTATCTATACGTGAGCCAATTTCGAAATAGCTCCTATTCATACCTTCCAAGATATCCAACATGGAGCTCAAATTTCAATTGCGATTTTTCAGCAGTTGGTAGCACTGACATCATTTTCAAATATGGCCGTGAGATATTCAGTTATAGATCTTTACTCCTACCAAATTTTGCTTCGATTGCTGCAGCCGTTTAGGAGTTGATAGTGTGTGTGGGGGGGGGGGGGGGACACACACACAGCCAGCCAGCCAGACAGACAGACAGACAGAAGGACAAGGACAGACAGACACACATTTGCCCGATCTCATAAGTCTACTTTTTCCTCTTTTTTGCAAAATGTGAAAAGTAGGCTAATAATAATACTCTAACTGAATTACAATATTCCTCATCCCCACTCTAGACTAGCTGTAGAAACCCACCATACCTTAATGTAATAAATTATATAAATACTCTCTAATATACAAATTATATACAGTAGTCTAATGGGCTACAATATAATTCTCGTCATTATGTCATCGTAATATGTCGTTTGAATACTGTTAGAATTTTAGCACATTTTCTGATCTTACTTCCAAAACTAATCAATAATCATTAAAACGATAGCAAGCACCTCATTAATCACTCAGGTTATTATTGTGGATGTTAATAATAATAATAATAATAATAATAATATCGTATGGCCTCGGGTGCCGGGCACAAGCTTTGTCACTTGACAACCAGAGGACAGCTTGCATGTCGAATTTTTGTTGTTCCTTGGAGAGCTATGAATGTCACCAAAATTTGATCGCAATCGGATGAATGGTATATGTATTCATAAGGGACGAACAAACAATCATTTATTTGAATATATACAGTGGATGTAAGGGATGACATGTTTCGCTCGTCGAGCGAGCATCATCAGATCCAAATATGCAAGCTCTACAAAATACTTCTAAACCTACAGTGACACCCGTAGACATTAGACAGTCTCTGCCCTAAAAAAAAAAAAAAAAAAAAAAAAAAAAAAAAAAAAAACAGTAATCAAACCGGAGGCGTTATATGCATCAGAAACCTTAATCATTGGTGGCAAATCTTTAAACAAAGAGATTGAAAAACAAGAAAGGAAAATTTTACGAAAACGTTTTGGCCCAGTTTTTGATAGAGGGAATCTGGAGGAAAAAGTCATCCCAGGAAATATATCGCCAATGTGAAAAAATGTCTCATACTTTTCTGAAAAGACGATTGAAATTTTACGGGCACATTATCAGAATGAACAATGGCAGATTGACTAAAAGAATTCTCAACTTGGCCCTCTCACTAAAAACCAAGAACAGCTGGCTACGTGAAATTGAAACAGATCTCCAGGAAATCAACATTTCAGACAATATTATACAGGACAGATGCAAATTCAGAACCCTAATCGACAATCACCAATTTGAAGACAAACCCAACACCAGGGCCATCATAACTTGGACAGAAGACCGAAGAAAGGCGCTCAGCGATAGGATGAAGAGATTTTGGAAGGAAAAGATGGCCAACACATCAGCTAAACAGGTTCAACCGTGCTCCTGAGTCGAGCATAACGATGCAAGAAGAAATAAAAAAAAAATATATAGTCGCATATGATGTGTAACATGTGACATGTTAACCTGCTATGTGGGTCCCGGGAGCGCAAATCCCTTGTTGACAGTGAACTTTGTTGGTCATGGAAATTACTTGTAAAACTCCAGTGCCAAATCCTGAACGTAATGAATCATAATTGTTATTTGCCGTGGCGGAAGCAATCCACTGCCTACTTGATGCGTGCTGCGCTCTATACCAGCCAGTTAGTGAACCCATGTCAGCGACGTTATTGAAAATGGCCTCGTTTTGCCGATCAGTGCACTGCCAAGTATATGCGCGATTAAAAATTAGGTGTGCGGAAAGTATATTAATTGTGTTTCTTCTAGTGATATATTTAGACCAACGAAGTTTCAATTATTGTTAGTAGTCGGCGTTAATATACTGAATTCCTACGTTGTTTGGAGTGTTTGTTGATGCGATATAGATTCCACATAGCCACATGGCCGACAGTGCATCGAGTGCTTACATTAAATACAGCAAAAGTATGAAGATTTAATAAATCGTAATTGTATTCAGCAAATATGATAAAATTAATATTTTCTTACCAATGAGCGACAACTTGAAGATGATTTATTGTAGGAATATCTTGAACTAAACTGTATGTGATATACATTCCCCATAGCCACATGGCCTACAGTACGTCGTTGTACCGATCTCCGCCATCACGCGCGCTCATTGTTTCCGTCCCATGCACTTCCGTCCCATCCATTTCCGTCCCATCCTCTACCGTCCCTTTTCCAAAATCACTCCCACAAAAATGTCCAGAATACTCAGAATATGTGACGACTCTTACTGATACATATTTAAAGAAAAATCTATTTATTCTAATGTTGCAAAGCTCAGAAATGATGATCCCATCAACAAACAGTCTTAAGTGTATCACAGTAATAGTAGCTACACTTTCATAGATGTTGGTGGATGGAGACAATAACACACGTTAACAGGCACATTCTTACTCTCTCTATATATACACACAACCAAATACACAGGACTAAATGCCCAAGCTCCTCAAATGAAACAATGCCAACAACAAGGCATGTAAATACACAAGCTATGGGGTGAGTTTTAGCTAATATTCATGGCCTACCAGGATAAATATTATGCTTCATGGAAATTGTCTGAGAATATCTTGTTAGAACGACGTCTACAAAACACACATCAACCGAAAGGCTTGAAATAATGAGATGAAATAGAAGCTTCTTGTGTTTACACAATTACTGTATAGCTATTGTTTGCTGAGAAGCCCTTATACTCTAAAGCCGTTCCGTCATGGTGCACATTGTTTCATGTTGGGACTTTCGTTAATCTTGATATGAGAGCAGCGTTGTGTTCGAAACGTTTACTTCTTTTGAGAACGTCCTCTAATCAAAGACGAGCTGAGAGGAAATCTCACAAAGGATATAATTATATTTAATAATGCTCATCTTCAAAGGATGCTGTGAGGTAAGAGGATCTAACGTTGAATCCATTTAATGTGTATACTTTCTCCAGACACTGCAACGTTTGCATGTTGGGGGATGCCTGAGTTAGGGTCCAGGGGAAAAGTGATCAAAGTCCATTCATGGTGTCATCTGTTAGAGAGCTTGCCACGGTGGGTGAGTGGTTATCGGGTCGGATTACTAACCCCAAGATTGCAGGTTCGCTCCTGGCCGTGGTAAGTGATTTTTGAAAGGCGGCAAAAATACGACAGGCATGTCATACGATGTTGGCATGTCAAAGAACTCATTTGAATTCAGTAGGCTGTGCTCATAATGGCAAAATTAATCTCGGGAGTTTCCGCCAACAGAAAGTTCCTCATTTCTCTACTAGAAAGCGCTATAGTGTTCAAGGAGCTTAGATATCTAACTTACTTGACTTTCATAGTGCTTCAAGGTACAACGAAATTCGACATGCAAGCTACCCTCTGGGTGTCAAATAATCATGATGGCACCTGGCACCCGAGGCCATACGATATTATTATTATCTGTTAGAGAAGGTCATTAAGGGTAGATGACCTCGCTGTTCCTCCCCTTGAAACAATAATAATTTAGAGAAGTAGAGGACACTTTGGCACATTGAACCAATTTTATTTACAAAGTTTATTTTGGATATTTAATTCGGAGCACGAACACACTTTGGCTGCCTGTCCTCAGCCTCATTCCTCCTCCAGCCTTGAGTAGATCAGAGGCACTCTTAAAAACATGGAAGAAAATCCAGCAGAATCCCTATTTGCCCATTCATCAAGATATTACACAAATAGTATACCAACGTTTGAAGTCAAGGAAACCACCATGGCACACAACAATTAACCTTGAAGGATCCTCATTAAATGTAATTAACTCATGGAAAATCCAGTGGGAGCATTCTTCAGTAACCAACAAACCCCTAGTTGGGAACCCTTTTGAATGGTTGCATGGATTTGATCTTCCCAGACGCCAATGGAGGGTGTTAAATCGGAAACGCACAAAACAAGGCAGATGTGCGTATTCACTGCATAAATGGGGCTGGTCTAGCTCTGCAGTTAGTGACTGTCAACCCATCACATTGTCGCTCTCCGCCCTCTCCGAGCTTTCCATTGAACGTTGATGGATGTTCATCAAGCATCAGTTGAATGGGTCAGAGATCTTGACCTAGAACTATGAGATTTTATGAAGTTGTGTGTGCACATTTGTTTTATATATATTGTACATATATTTATCATACGATAAATAAATAAAATTTGGATACATGTAATTTATTTTCAATATTCAACTTATGCACAGTAATTAGCATGTGTCTTGACTATTTCTGACAAATTTCACTAATGCAAAGAGTGCCACCATTTGCATGAACATAATTCAAATTGCTGGCAATATTCTCTGGTTCACTGTGCCCCACATGTGGAGCAGATTGAACCACCCTCCAAAATGAATTTAGAATACTAAACAATTACAAAAATACACAATTATCAGCACTGCGGTTGTGAAAAATAGTCAAAACTTCATTCTGAGTGTTAATAATATCGTATGGCCTCGGTGCCGGGTGCAAGCTTTGTTATTTGATGCCCAGAGGGCAGCTTGCATGTCAAATTTTGTTGTTCCTTGGAGCGCTGTGATGGTTAAGGAAGTTAGATAACTAAGCTCCTTAACACTATAGCGCTTTCTAGTGGAGAAAGGAGGAACTTTTGTGTTGGCGGAAAATCCCGAGATTAATTTTGCCATTATGAACACAACCTACTGAATTCAAATGGGTTCTTTGACATGCCAACAACGAATGACATGCATGTCGTGATTTGGGTCGCCTTTCAAAAATCACTTACCACGGCCAGGAGCGAAACTGCAAGCTTGGGGTTGGTAGTCTGACACGATAACCATTCACCCAACGTGGCAAGCATGATTATGATAACAAAATCATATAAATAGTATGATACTTCAATGGAATTGCCAACCCAAAAAGTCAATCACAAAAGAAATGTAAGATTGCTGCCTCTTCGTCGAGCCATGTAACAGAGGTTCAGGCAACAACATTTTGATACCCAATTCTGATAGTGAGGCGGTATCTGGCACACTCGGAAAGAAACATGTCCCCTCGACTTTTGAACTCTTTCTCAAATACGACACTTCAAAATTTCCGTCACTATCCTTTCCCTTTATTATACAGTATGTGGAACGTAAAACATTTACCTGTCCGGATGCTTTTTCCCTTAAATGAAGCAAGCACAAGTTACACAGCTGATGTGTGAGGTGCCCTCCCCGAATCATCGCTAACCGAATCTTCAGTCGAAGAACTGAAATTACAATGTTCACTCGATGATTCGCCATCGCTGTCTTCGGACAGAAATATCAGAAAATTAAATAAGGGAGGATTACATTATGTCAAAAGTACAATTCTTTGATATATTATTATTGAAAAAGCGCACAATGTGCAAAATACAAAACTGAGTAACGTACTGTACATTATTCCAATCCCAATTGGGTTATTGATATGTGTCTTTGTCGGCAATATTTTGGATGATATCGAGAACAGCATTCACTGCTTAGATCACACACACATTCTTCGGTTGGTTGGTGGAATCTCTTGATTTGGCAGAACTTGTAGTGGAAGCCATGTGTAGCGTATCGTGTCATTAGGTGTCGGAGTTCATAGTTTGCCTGTTTCCATTCGTCAGTCATTATGGCGTCACTTGAGTAGAAATCATCCCAGTTAGCGTTTTGCTTTTCTTTGTGTATTTGAAGGGCACTCTCAAAGACCTCGGTGCGCGGCAGTAGCATCTGCTATCTAATGTCTTCCATGAAGAAAATTTCCTTTGTGAAGGCATAAGTCAGTCTTGACAGCGCTGTCTTCTCGATACCTATGACTCTTTTCACGTGACAAAAGGAGAGAGGAAGAGTGAACCGGTGGTTCAGTGTGCCCCAGGTACAAATGGTTCATTCTGCCCCGGATGTCCATTCTACACAAGACCGTTATTATTGAAGGTTATGGAGCACTTTTTAAAATTACGTTTATAATGGGACATAGAGATAGAAGCGAGGATTACAGCTGCATCCAGAGCATCATATTCATTTAAAAACTACTCACATTCCAATTGTTATCAAGAGGGACCAAAATACGAATATATAAAACTGGCCTAAGTATTACTATATGGTGCAGAAACATGGAGATTAAGCAAATGCACAGGGAGAAAGATAAAGGTTTCTGAAAATAAAATCCTCAGAAAGATGAAGGAGACAGAACAAGGAACTAAAGGAGTTGTATAAAGAAGCCGATGTTGTTGCGGAAGCTAAGACAAGAAGGCTGAGATGCGCTGGTCACGTGTATGGAAGAGAAGAGGGATCTAGACTCCGAGAAGTGTGTGAGAAAAAGCCAGACGGAAGAAGACCTTTAGGCAGACCAAAAATGAGATGGAGAGACCAGGTAGCCAAGGACATCCAGGTACTAGGAGCACGAGAGGAAGATGTCAAGGACAGAACGAGATGGAGGAGGCTACTTGACGAGGCCAAGAACCAACTGCGGTTTGTGGAACCAGGAGAGAAAGAGTAAGGGAGTATGGGACATAATATGAAAGGGCTGATGTAACGCATGAAATATGAATTCTGTTGCAGGACGTCCATAGCATTAACAACAAAGAAATAACAAAGTGATATTAAAATTACTTTACCTCTTCTCCTTCTGGCAGAATGGAATTTACCAACAGTACAGAATGACAGCTATTTCAAAACTTGTATAAAAGGCGGGAAAAGTGTAGCCAACTGTCGTCTAAGAGTAAATAACGATTTCCAGATAATTTGTTTTAAAGTGGCACTGGCTCAATGTGCCCCAGTCTCGTAACTTCTGAATGTTAGTTATTTGTGGAATATTTATCGAAATACGAGGAGTATACATTTGACGCCACATTGAATAATGATCAATGTTCAAACTCTCTACTCTTGAGTACACGAATTGTATATATTATATCTTTATTGTTCCGTCATTCATTTAATCATTGCCCCAGAGGAGTGCGTCAGGCCTCGGCAGCCGGCACAGTTCATATCCTCGCCGCTAGATAGGGGCTTCATTCATTCCATTCCTGACCCGGTCGGAGACTGGAAGCAGGCTGTGGATTTTCATTTCATATCTTTATTGTGTACAGAGCTAATCTAGACCAGTCATGGGCAAATTACGGCCCACGGGCCACGTGCGGTCCTTGAGCTAGTCTAATCCGGCCCGCGACATACTTTCATTTATACTATCTACAATTACACGTAGATCATATTTTCTGTTCTGTATACCTAGAAGTGAAAACTGTTTCAATCTCATTGTGTTTATGCGTTTTGTGTAATAAAGTAGCAGCTAGAACTGATTGAATTACAATGTAATAATGAATTGAAGCAACTATTCCTCAACGTTTCGAAAATTCAGTTCTACATGGCCCTACCAAAATCAAGTTTCCCAAACTTGAAATCTCATGCACAGAAAATAACTGCCATGTTGGCATTTTCCTATATGTGTGAACAGATGTTTTCTATAACGAAGCATCGCAAAAATAGCGTCAGAAATAGATTAACAGACCACCATTTAGCTCCACTACTAAGAATCAGCTCATCCCAGTTTCAACCAGATTATGATAATATTTTAGAAGCACAGTCACAGTTTCACTTGTCACATACTCCTTCTTCTTCTAACAAATAATGAACGTGTGTCCATAATGTAAAGATGAAGGAATACTGAGCTCACCAGAGTTAGGAACCACGTGGTTCAAGGGGCTTCAACGAACCAAGAAGAAGAAGGTGTGTTCCTTTTTCTAAGTTTTGTACCATTGTTGCCTGTAAGTTTTGTACCATTGTTGCCTGTAAGTTTTGTACCATTGTTGCCTGTAAGTTTTGTACCCTTGTTGCCTGTAAGTTTTTTACCATTGTTGCCTTGTAAGTTTTATACCATTGTTGCCTGTAAGTTTTGTACCATTGCTGCCTGTAAGTTTTGTACCATTGTTGCCTGTAAGTTTTATACCATTGCTGCCTGTAAGTTTTGTACCATTGTTGCCTGTAAGTTTTGCACCATTGTTGCCTGTAAGGTTTGTTTAATTTAACATTCAGAAATAAAAAGTTTATAATCTATCTATAAACATGTGTTATTTTATTTTCGGTCAGCATAGATTATTTTGCATTGCATCTGGCGCTGTCCTTAAAAAGATCGCCCAAGTCTGCTATAGACGATGTCATTTTCATTCGTCCTTTGCATGACGTGTGATTGGCAGAGTTCTTTGGGTACATTCGGACAGGGAGTTCACAAACACATTCACTGTCAGCGTTGTATTGCACCTCTGGTGTAAAGGTAGCGGAGTTCATAACCGGTTGGTTTCCATTCCTCCTCTTTAATGGCTGGTGCAGGAGAAAGTGGTGTCAATTCTGCTGCTGTCTGGTTTTCACGGCCAGTGAATAAAAACTCAGCAATTTTTGTAGGTTTGTGCCGTGTCATCAGCGGGCTCTTGGTGTCCCCGCCCAGCTTGGTGTCCAAGGTGAAACCCAGACACGGCATACACCTAGAAAGATTGCTGAGTTTAAATCTAACTTTCTTCCTTGAATGTTCTTTTGTTTTCAAATTTCTAATAATTTCCTACATTTTCTAACCTCCAAATATCATCATATGGTTACTAAGCAGTTCAGGATAAGTTATAAATTAATAATAATATCGTATGGCCTCGGCTGCCGGGTGCAAGCTTTGTAATTTGACACCCAGAGGGTAGCTTGCATGTCGAATTTCCTTGTTCCTTGAATCACTATGAAAGTCAAGGAGGTTAGATATCTAAGCTCCTTGAACACTATAGCGCTTTCTAGTAGAGAAATGAGGATCTTTGTGTTGGCGGAAACTCCCGAGATTAATTTTACCATTATGAACACGGCCTACAGAATTCAAATGGGTTCTTTGACATGCCAACATCGTATGACATGCGTGTCGTATTTTTGCCGCCTTTCAAAAAATCACTTACCACGGCCAGGAGCGAACCTGCAATCTTGGGGTTAGTAGACCGACACGCTATCCACTCACCCTCCGTGGCAAGCTAGTTATAAGTTACGGTATATTTTACATGTTACAAGATTCTTAGCCACGGTAGTACCACAATACTAGAAAATGCTCAGCATAATGATGCCTGATAATATACATGCTCAAGAGTACGGTGTCCTTGAGGCGACCGCTCCCATCAGATATGTCACAAATAAGATATTTTTGACATCTTCGGATGAAGTAGCCATTCACTCGACGATGTTCGTCTTCAAAACGAGGTAGCCACACACTATTCACCATTAGTGTGGTATCTAAAACTTCGTACAAAATGTGGCGATTCAAAAAGATGATGGATAGTCTACTCAGCAATACACCAGATAGATTTCCGAGAAGAACGTTCAATGCTAGCACGGATTTCATCCACTTTACCATCTTCTGTTTACGAAATAGGCTTTTAAACTATGGTTTCTTGCTGGAAAATGCCCCAGTTTACGTTCTTTAGCAACTAATGAATTATGGAACTGTGGATCTACATTCATAATGGCAGTGGTGGATTTCGAACCTTGACCCGCCAAACGTTTACCTGCTCAACACGGAAGCATAGCTTGTCTCCCACTATTTGGTTACACTATTGAATCCCAAATAGCGAGTATTTGGCTATGAAGTGAAACACATGATGACTAAGTAGTAGGACCTATTTTGCTCGTAGTAGGGGGGAGCGAGGGGTTCTAACGAGTGGCATGGTCGCCGCGTGAGCCCAAGCCAATATCTCGTGAACCCAAGGTCGAATGTTGACAAATGAGGTGTCGCTGGACTCTGGCTGATGTCCTCTTTCCTATGGACCACGTATTATATTTTTCATTTTTTTTTGAAAATGCTTGTTTTTGAAAGTAGGCGATAGTTTGAAAACCAAACATGATAGAACGTTGTGCCATGGTTCAAACGAATGGTCTTTATGTCCTTTATTTTTTATAATAAAACTTTTTTATTTCTTATGTTTTTTTGAAAACAGTCCAATTTTGAAATTCCTATATTTTGGAAACTAGGAACTTGACAAAAAAAATGTTTGACATAAATGAATGGCCCTGACCCCCTCTACCCGCAAAATAAATTTCAAGCCTCTAGGACTAAAACTGTGCAGTAGTGGGAACCTGAGAATTCTACCCATAATCGCGTGTGTGCTTGAATACGTATGGCTATCTTGGAAAAAGTTGGTGGTGGGGGAGGAGTAGGCTCGAGTTAGGAGTCGTTTAGATGGTATTTTTTCCGCTCTATTTGATGGTGAGGTTATTTTTTTAAATGGGTGGAATGTGGAAACGCAATTTGAGGTAAACCTACGTTTTTGACATTTTGGTGATATTTAATGAGCTTGTAAGGCTAGAACGATGTGTTCTTTAGGAAAGGGGTGACGTCCTCTTGGCTAAGAATGTGTGTTGGTATTAGAAAAAAATGTTTTTTTAAATTGGCGCTATTTTGGAAACGGTGAACTTTGGAAAAAAGTTTGTTTGACATTAATGAAAGGTGGGTATGCCCTCTAGGTGGGCAGCAAGTTTCAAGGGTGTAGGAGGAAAAACAAAATGATAGCCTACTTCCTCGCGAACATTGGTGATCATTGGCGAACGGATCGTCGGATTTTAACAAATGAGGAGTCGTTGGACTCGAGCTGACGTCCTCTTTCCTATAGACCACTCGTTATATTTTTTTTGAAAAATTTTGTTTTTAAAAGTAGGCGATAGTTTGAAAACCAAACATGATAGAACGTTGTTCAATAGTTCAAACAAATGGTCTCTATGACCTTTATTTTTTATAATAAGACTTTTTTATTTCTTGAGATTTTTTGAAAACCCTTAAATTTTGAATTTTTACTATTTTGGAAACTAATACGTTGATAAATAAGTTTGTTTGACGTAAATGAAAGTTCCCTACCCCCTCTACCAAGAAAATAAATGTCAAGTCTCTAGGACAAAAAAAGGCATTTTTTATTAGCCTATTTTCAATTTTGAAAAAATAGGCTTATGAGATCACCTTTTGTCCGTGTGTGTGTGCGTGTGTGTGTGTGTGATTCGTGTGTGTGTGTCCCCCTAATAAAATCTAAACGGCTGGAGCGATTTCAATGAAACTCGGAAAGTTCATAGCACTATTCCCGGCAACCTCGACCGTGCCCTTCAAATTTTGTTACCACTCACCAATCCAACATGGTGGCTGTGCGAAATATTTCACCAGCATTCAATATCTCCGAAACTATTACCGATATTACCCTGGCATTTTCTATGGTGATAGAGGGAACTACTATAAGTTCACTTATGTGACTTTTGAAAACCTGGTAACAACAAAACCAACATGGCGGCCAAGCGAATTTGCGACTTTTAAATAGACGTTTCTCGCGATTTGACCAACCAAACGCAATGAAACTTGGTACAGTATATGTTTATATACATTGTAATGCACCGACATCTAACTTCGTTCAATTGTTTACATAATCACAAGATGGCGGATGTGCGAAATATTTCACCGGCATTCTATATCTCTGAAACTATTAGCGGTAAACCCCTGAAATTTTGTCTGGAGATAAAGGGCACTACTGGAAGTCCATCTATAAGACTTTCAAAAACCGGTAACTACAAAACGAATATGGCGGCCAAGCGAATTTGAAAATTTTAAATAGACCTTTCTCGTGATTTAATGTTCCAAGCGCACTGAAACCTGGCACAGGAAATATTTATTCACATTGTAATCCACTGGTATCTAATTTAGTTCAATTGTTTACATAACCTCAAGATGGCGGCAGTGCGAATTTTAAAATTAAGATTTTATTTATTGTGATGTAGTCATGCGATCGAACTGAAAGTTTGAATAATGAACCTACGCAATAATTTTCCTTTAATGGTACATGACTCTATGGCCTATACATTGGCTATGATTGGCCATGGTGGATACTGGAAATTGCTATTTCGACGGGGGCGATGTATGGCAAAACGAAGGGTTGCTTTTCGATATGTTTCCCTATGACGAACTAGCAGTAGTACCCGGCTTCGCCCGGCGGAATGATGATAATGTCTCAAAGTATCCTTAGAAATATAATGGATTTAAAATCTAGGTCATTTGCCCCCAAAGACAATGAGGACGTAATATCTAGGTCATTTGCCCTTGTGATCAGGAGGATAATGAAAACTACTGTTGAATTGACACGTCAAACTTACAAACTACCGTAATGGAAATACAAATTTCAAAATTCACAGGCGAGGAAGATTTATTGTGTGTGGTGATAAATGGTGTAATGGGCGTAACATCTAGGTCATTTGCCCTTATGATGAGGATGATAAGGGAAACTACTATCTATATTAAATTGACACTTCAACTAATAATGTACACAATGTACTGTAATAAAAATAAATATTTTAAAAATCACAGTCGAGAAAGACTTTATGCGGCGGTGATTAGTGGTATGATGCGCGTAATATCTAGGTCATTTGTACTTAAGATTACAATAATAAGGTAATGAATAAATTACTACCAAACGAACATGGTGTAATTTTAAAACTGATATAGGTAATTCAGATGTCTAGCTTCGATGTCTTCCAAAGTCTCAACCTTATTTTCTGGCTTAGGCATGTACTCGAAGCGTCTAGTGAAAGAGCTTATGGTGTTCTGCTCGGCAAAGAATATGGGTCCAAGGTGCACGAACCTGAGATGATCGCAGATGATGACGAAATATGATGACACACATTCGGGGTTCCCCGCGGCATTTAGATTGGCCGGGGAATCACTCACTCTTTCGCAACACCACAGTGGCTTGAGCAACGGCCCTGTGCTGGCATCAGCATAGACAGCAGATAACACGGTGGGCTCTGGAAAGTCCTCTCATGTCACCTCGCGATGAATCAGTAAGCTATTCACACAACTGCACCCCCCCCCGGGTCTCACGACTTGTGGGACGTGGGTTGGCGACCACGGGATCCCAGCTGAGTCTGGCATCGCTTCTACTTCCTGATGCTGGGCTCCTTTCACTTCTCTTTCCTGTAGGCCTTCCTTCGTCAACTCTTGTTCTCTTCCAACTCCAAATGTATTAGGGTATCCGAGGGCTAGGGAGTCTTTCAATTTCCCGTCTTAATTGGCCGTTGTCTCATCTTTCCTGATGCCCTCATTCTTCGAGGGGTCTGCCTTCTTTTCGTTTTCATAATATCTCCTGTCTTCTGCTCAAGGCCCTCAAAGAGGCAGGGTGTGTGTAGCCCCACCACTTCTGGTAACCCTCAAGGGCTCATGGCTGGTGAGTTAGGAAGCTGTCAACCCCGAGGGATTCCTGAGCTAAATGCAGGGAAATGGAGTGGTATGTCAGAAATTTCAAGTGGACAGTGTTACTCATCGGGTTCCAAATTTGGTTCAGATCGGTGAAACCGTGTAGATTTGTGCCAAAGGGCCTAAATGCAGGGAATAGATTGGTCTGTCCGAAATTTCATGTTGACAGTGCTACTCGTCGGGTTCCAAAGGGGAATTATAAACAGTTTGGTTCAGATCAGTGAAACGGTGTAGATTTGTCCCAAAGAGCCTAAATGCAGGGAAAAGGGTGGTCTGTCCGAAATTTAAAGTGGACGGTGATACTCGCTGGGTTCCCAAGAGTGAGTATACAAATTTTGGTCCAGATTGGTGAAACGATGTAGATTTGTGGCAAAGGGTCTAAATACAGGGAATGGAGTGCTCTGTCCGAAAATTCAAGCAGACAGTGTTACTCGTCGGGTTGCAAAGGGTAAGTAACTTACATAAAGATTGGTTTAGATGGGTGAATGTGTGTTGATATTTGCCAAAGAACCTAAATGCAGTAAATGGAATGGTCTATCCGAAATTTCATTTAGATAGTGTAACACGTCGGGTTCCAAAGGGTAAGTAGGTAAAATTTGGTTCAGATCGGTGAAACAGGATAGATTTTTGCCAAAGGGACTAAATGCAGGGAATGGAGTGGTCTGTCCAAAGTTTCAAGTGGACAGTGTTACTCGTCGGGTTCCAAAGGGTAAGTATACAAATTTAGGTTGAGATCGGTGAAACGATGTAGATATGCGCCAAAGGGCCTAAATGCAGGGAATGGAGTGGTCTGTCCGAAATTTCAAGTGGACAGTGTTACTCATCGGGTTCCAAAGGGTAAGTATACACGTTTTGTTTTCGATCGGTGAACAATGTAGATTTGTGCCAAAGGGCCTAAATGCGGGGAATGGAGTGGTCTGTCCGAAATTTCGAGTGGACAGTGTTACTCGTCGAGTTCCAAAGGGTAATTGTTTGAGATCGGTGAAATGGTGTAGTTTTGTGCCAAAGGGCCAAAAAGCAGGGAATAGTATGGTCTGTCCGAAATTTGAAGTGAACACTGTTACTTGTCGGGTTCCAAAGGGTAAGCTTATAAAATTTGAGTCAGATCGGCGAAACGGTGCAGATTTGTGCCAAACGGCCTAAATGCAGGGGTTGGAGTGGCTCTCCGCAATTTCAAGCCAACAGTGTTAGTCGCAGTGTTCCAAAGGGTAACTTAAATATACAAATTTTGAATGAGATCAGTGAAACGTTGTAGATTTGGGCCAAAGGGCCTAAATGCAGGGAATGGAGTGGTCTGTCGGCAATTTCAAGCAGACAGTATTTCTCGTAGGGTACCAAAGGGTAAGTATCCGAATGTTAGTTCTAATCGGTGAAACGGTGTAGATTTGTGCCAAAGGACCTATATGCAGGGAATGGGGTGGTCTGTCCGAAATTGTATGAGGACAGTGTTACTCGCAGGGTTCCAAAGGGTAAGTATACACATTTTGGTTCAAATCGGTGAAACGGTGTAGATTTGGACCAAAGGGCCTAAATGCAGGGAATGGGGAGGTCTGTCCAAAATTTTAAGTGGGCAGTGTTACTCGCAGGGTTCCAAAGGGTAAGTATAGAAATTTTGGTTGAGATCGGTGAAACAGTGTAGATTTGGGCCAAAGGGCCTAAATGCGGCGAATGGAGTGATCTGTCCGCAATTTCAAGTAGACAGTGTTACTCGCATGGTACCAAAGGGTAAGAACACGAATTTTGATTCTGATCGGTGAAACGGTGTAGATTTGGACCAAAGGGCCAAAATGCAGGGAATGGGGTGGTCTGTCAGAAATTGTAAGTGGACAGTGTTACTCGCAGGGTTCCGAAGGGTAAGTGTACAAAATTTGGTTCAGATCGGTGAAACGGTGTAGATTTGTGAAAAAGGGCCTAAATGCATGGCATAGGGTGGTCTGTCCAAAATTTCAAGTGGACAGGGTTACCCGCTGGGTTCCAAAGGGTAAGTATACAAATTTTGGTTCAGATCGGTGAAACGGTGTAGATTTGTGCAAAAGGGCCTAAATGCAGGGAGTGGGGTGGTCTGTACGAAATTTTAAATGGACAGTGTTACTCGCAGGGTTCCAAAGGGTAGGCCTAAGTATACAAATTTTGGTTCAGATCGGTGAAACGGTGTAGATTTGTGCCTAAGGGCATAAATCCAGGGTATGGAGTAGCCTCTCCGCAATTTCAAGCAGACAGTGTTAGTCGCAGTGTTCCAAAGGGTAAATATGCAAATTTTGGTTGAGATCGGTGAAGCAGTGTAGATTTGGGCAAAAGGGCCTAAATGCAGAGAATGGAGTGGTCTGTCCGCAATTTCAAGCAGACAGTGTTACTCACAGTGTTCCAAAGTGTAGGTATACAAATTTGGTTCTGATCGGTTAAACGGTGTAGATTTGTGCCAAAGGGCCTAAATGCAGGGATTGGAGTGGTCTGTTCGCAATTTCAAGCAGATAGTGTTACTCGCAGGGTACCAAAGGGTAAGAATACGAATTTTGGTTCTGATCGGTAAAACAGTGTAGATTTGGACCAAAGGGCCTAAATGCAGGGATTGGGGATGTCTGTCCAAAATGTTAAGTGGACAGTGTTACCCGCAGGGTTCCAAAGGGTAAGTATACAAATTTTGGTTTAGATCGGTGAAACGGTGCAGATTTTGGCAAAAGGGCCTAAATGCAGGGAAAGGGGTGGTCTGTCCGAAATTTAAAGTTGACAGGGTTACCCGCAGAGTTCCAAAGGGTAAGTATACAAATTTTGGTTCAGATCGGTGAAACGGTGTAGATTTGTATACATAACAGACAAACAGACAGACCGACAGACAGACAAACTTTGTGCTTTATATATATAGATAGATGAATGAAGGCGAATATTTTGAAATGTGACAAGCATGCTAAGATTTTTTACCCCTGAAGGGGATCTTTAACGTTTTAGTTAACGGTGATGAGCGAGATCGCTTTCTGACACAACAGACGGTTGTAGGATAAGACCAAGTGATTCTTAGACGTTGGCGATCTCGGTGACCGTGCCCGGAAGAAATGAATAGCTATTTTGGTGGAATGGCGGGGGCAGCTTATGACGGTTGGTTTTGTGACATTTCCTATGACGGATAAAGGCGACTATTTGAAAATGTGTTAAGTGTGCTAGGATTTTTTTTTACCCTTGAATGGGATCATTAACATGTTAGTAAACGGTGATAAGCGAGACTGCTGTCTGGCACAGTAAATGGTTTTAGAATATGGAAACCTATAACATTTGCTCGACCAAGTCATGTGCATGTTCGCAAAGAGCCAAGACGGTAAGGTCATTGGCCTGAAATGTTATAAACTAAATATTGAACTGGGTAAAGTCTTGTGTTTTAGGATGAACGTATGTGGTTAACATGATCAAGTATTGAGGATGGCCGCTTGCTAGTAATTATTATTATTACAGTAAAATGTTTAATAATAATAATAATAATAATAATAATAATAATAATAATAATAATAATAATAATAATAAGACACACATGTTTTGAATGCTAACACGCACCCAGTCCAGCTCACTGGTGACTGAATATTGTACCTAGCCAGAGGACTCGTGAGAGCTGTTGCTGGTGCTGACGAGGCAGGAATGTCTACGTCAGCAGGAAGTGTGATATCTGCTTACTTGCCTCGTGGTGGCTAGCAGGTGTGCTGTTTAAGCAGAGACCGGCATTTTGGTTCTGAGACAGTAGGACTACCGATGTATAAGAGGTAGCCATTTTGGCCCCTTATTAAAAACATGAAACTAGTATAAGGTACACGAATCTTATTCAGATTGAGGAATGTGAAGAGGCGTGGAATCACGTGCGAGAGAGAGACAGAGAACCATTCAAGGTCAAAACCATGAGAAAATACAACTTTTTCTGTTGCTAGGCTAACTGATAACGATTGCGTTAGTCATGCACTTGCCATTTTAGCACACGGACGTATACAGTAGAGCTGTGGAAGAAAAATCCTTTTTTTTTTTTTGGTAAGTACCTATGAATGATTATTTTAATAATGTCATACTAATGAACCTTAAATTTGTAGTTATTGATTAGGTAATTAATGATTTTTATTAATTTATTTGTTTGCAGATAACCGGTATACCTTACATGTCAGAGATACAAGAAACCATTGCGCTTTTGGGCCCACTAGAAGGAAACTGTAACAAGCGAGTGCAAGTGAAGGGGAAATTATTTTTTTAAACTAACTTGTTTCATTTAATTTTTTGGTTTGATATTATTTTATTTTATGAAATGCATGTATTAACCTGAATTTAGGTATTTAAAGCGGTTTATTTTATTTATTTTTAGAAACTTGGAAAGAAAAGCCTTACCACTGTAGCTGTTGGTAAAAACCCCAGACGCAGTAGAGTGCAACCATTGCTTCCAGGCAGTGAACTGTTGGAAACTCAGGTAAGTCTAACTTAGAAATGCTATTCCATTTTACCACTAATGAAAAACCATAGACAAAAATTATTCATTACCTGTACATGACTGGTACAATGATTGCTTTCTTGAATAATGGCCATGTATTGACAAACGGTACAAGACTATATTGGTTGTTGACTGGGAAAAGTACAAGGCCATATTGGATTTTCTAAAAAAATAAAAAATAAATAAAAAAATAAAAAAATAAATAATAATAATAATAATTTATAGGTGGTTCCCTATGGACTCAACAAATATCCACAGGGTTGAACAAGATAATCTGAACAAACTGACATGACATTCATTTTTGTTTATATATTGGTTAAAGGGGGATGTAAATGACTAAAGTTTTATAAAAAGAAAATAGGTGCATGGGTTACTGTTAGTGCCAACATACAGTTTATTTTTAATGGTGTTTTGATATATTAATGACAATTAACGTTAAAGTTTAATAAAAAGTTTTGATTTATTGATTGATTGAGTGATGAGTTATTTTGTTTGTTTTTAGGTGAGGTCATGCACCATTAACGTAGTGAACAGACAGTGAACAAGCATACTTTATGCTTTAAAGTACTCTGTGCTCTTGTGGAACGTTAATAACTTGCAATAAAAAAAGTTTTATTATAACACATGGCGTTAGTACCAAATACAACAGGTGAGCAAGTTGGTTTACCACGTGGGTTAAATTTAAAATCAGAACATGATCGGTGGTTAACATTTGAATCCTGGCCTGTAGGCTTTTTGTCGACACATAAACTTGCAAAAGCCTTTTTTTTTACTTGAACCGAGAAGATGTGGGGCGCTGTGTGTTTTGTCGTATTGAACTTTCACACTGGGAAGAAGGGGATGATCCCTTTAGAGACCATTTGCGAAGGTCTCCTTGTTGTCCTTACATGCTTGGAAAACAAGTGGGTAACATACCCGTGTATCCATTTTACCGAACCACAAGACCATTGGCCGCTACTTACGTTGCTGAATCACAAATAAATAATAATAATAATGATGTATTACCAGCCTACAACGGTAGTGTCGATATATGTGGTCCATATGCCATAGACAGTGTTGAATTGGCATGTGCTTTTGAAAAATTGGGAGTTTGCAAGACTAAAGCACTAGCACACCCAGAGTACAGCTCTGTTGGAAAACGTTTAGAATCTTATAAAAATGTATGGCCATTAATATTAAAACACCTTACCAAACAGCTAAGTGAAGCTGGATTTTTTATACTGGTGAAGGGGATAAAACAATATGTTTTTATTGTGGATTTGCTTTAAAGGATTGGCAAATGACTGATGACCCTTTTGTGCAACACGTTACCTAACTGTAAATACATGGTGTTGCTTAAAGGTCAGGAATTTGTGAACACTATTCGTAATGAAAACGTTATTGCAGCACAAGACATAAAAGTGCCTTTAGAGTTAGAACACGCGGAGCAAATACATGAGGCTGAAAAAAAGACTTGTCTCACGAACAGATACAAAAGTGTGACCAACAATTATGTAAAATTTGATATCAAGATGAACTAGGTGTTGTATTTTTGCCTTGTGGACACATGATAGCCTGTGTCAAGTGTGCATTAGAACTCAACACTTGTGCTAAATGCAGAAAAGCAGTATCTGCTACTGTTAGGGCATTTCTTGCATAAGTAGTATAATTTATTAGCCATGCATAGTGCAAAATCCCTAATTGCACAATATTATTAAAGCTGTTTTAGAGTGTAATAGATATGCTTTTATTTTGTTTATAGACTACTACAATGAATGTTCTGAATGCTGTGGGTCAAGCATGTGGCTTAGAGACAAAGAAGCTCAGCGAATTGCCAACGCATATTCCATTCCGCATTATCAAGATTCGGAAATTGAAAACAGCATATGGTGATCGTGTACTTTGTGTATGTGAAAACTTTGAGACATTTCTGCCTACACGGTTTAATGATATGTCGGAGAGTGTTTATGATCAAGTCAATAATGCTGTGCAACCTGTACACTTAATTTATGAAGGTTTTAAAAACAATAGGTGCATGGTCCGTTTTAATTAAATGAAAAAAAAAGTGAAATAATAATGGAAAATATAAGTGATGACAATGGACTGAAAGAAAAAAATGTGTATAGAATAATAATATTTTAGTTTTTAGTATTGTCTTAAAAAATATTATCATGAAACCAAAAAAAAAGTATATGAAGTTTGTAACTAAATGCAAAATGATGTTACAATGTTGTTTTATTTTATACAAAAGTTAGAATATTTAACATTGCAGAGTATACATGATTATGACAATAGATGCACACTTAATACAACTCTTTCTCTCTTTACAATAATCTGTTATAGTTTTTAAACACGAGGCTTGTTGTAGATCTTTTTATAGCAATGTCCATTCACTGTTGTTTTCAAAAACTGGGGAAGCCGCAATGGTTTTATAGGCATAAAAACCTTATTGTTATTACTATTTAGTCATTTTGATCCTCTTGCAATACTACGGTACCGTTTTGCATATCAAAAGCAGATGACCTAGTTATTCCACTCCTTAAAACGACAACAACAACACTACCTCTTGCATAGTTTGTGATGTAGATGGCTCTTGCGGTGTGGAAGACGGATTAAACATAACTTTTAGAACAGGGGTTAAACGTTGCTCATTAAACAATCCACTATTTTGAGTAGCAATATGGTTTTCTTGATTTTTTGTCGACGGCAACTGTGTTTCATGCAGTACACTACATTGATGATCACGGACACTTAAAACCTCACTATTTTTACTTTTTAGGTCACCACGACAATGCTTGGAACGTTGTTTTGAACAGCGCCAAGTAACAGTTCCGTTTTTATTGGTTCGTTTCACAATATATGAATATCCTTTATAGTATGCATAAGGCTTACCATACCTAGTCACTGATATTTCCATGTCAACTGTCAAGCATAGACTAAGCTAAGTAAAGTCAACTTGGTAATAAGAATAATAGTTTAATGTGAGAGCAAATATGGATCCAAAGAGCTCAGGTAAAGGGGGAAGCAAATAAGCAAATATCAGAACCAAGAGTGGGGGTAAAAGTGGTCGCAAAGTGGTAGACCCATTACACAATAATTTTAGCACGACGTAGCTCTTGTTCAATTTCTTTGATTTCCCAATCGTGACCGGTATGCCCAGTTTGTTGTAAAGCATGCAAGTGTCAAAGCCGTTGAATTAGCTTACTGGGTTTGTTCCAGTATACTAATTTAACAAATGAATTTTTAGGTGTAAACAAAGCATTACCATTATCATCATCATTATCATCATCAACATCATCATCATCATCATCATCAACATCATCATTATCATCATCATGATCATCATCATCATCATCATTGTCATCATCATGATCATCATGACCATTATCACTATTACTATATAGTCCTTTTTGATCCTCTTGCAATACCACTTTATTTAAAGTCTGCGTGGATTTTGATAGTGTTAAAGGTTTCTTGGACGTTGACAACTGTCTTAACATGAATTTTTGAGGACATGATAAGTCCTTTTGAACAAACGCTGCACTATTTTTAACCGCAACATCGTTTTCTTGAACTTGCTTCTTAGCATTTTGATAATTGTTTATAAACAGCAACCGTGGTTCGTTTGGAGCACTACATTGATGAACACTCACCCTTAAAATCTTTCCATTTTTACTTTTCAGATTGCCTCGACATTTTGTTGACCTCTCTTTTGAGCATCGCCAGAATATTATTCCTTTCGCATTCTGACGATTATAGTTATAAGAGTAGCCTTGATAGAGTGCACGTTGCCTAACTTTGTTGGTTGTAGTAAGTTCCATATTAGTAACTGACCTGTCAGTACGATGGTCACACTACAAAGGTTACAGCTGTTTTGCTGATGGAGTGACCTACCATAAGCTTATATATATTGACTTATGTGTTGGCTTTTTGTGTTGGCTTTTTTGTGTTGGCTTTTTGTGTTGGCTTTTTGTGTTGGCTTTTTGTGTTGGCTTTTTGCGTTGGCTTTTGTATTGGCTTATTTGACAAGTTATTTTTGTCAATGTATTTAGTGGATTTTTTTCTTGGTGTTGGAAAGTATTTGAAAGAGAGGGAATATTCAAAGACTTAACTTTAGCTCACTAACCTACCCTAACCTAACTTCACCTAACCTAACCTAACCTAACCCAACATTACCTAACCTAACTTCACCTAACCAAACCTAACCTATCTTCACCTAACCTAACCTTTCAACTCTCAGATGATAATTAAATTCTGGGCATAATCGAGTTGGAACGCAAGACCTCAAGGGTAAAAACCAATTAATTTTTGGTAGCTTATTTTGGTAGCTTATTTTCATGGCTAACCTAACTTTACCTAACCTAACCTCAGCTCACTTTGGATATCACTAGTAAGTGTTCATATCCTCCGCTAGGTGGAATGCTGGTTGTTCAGGTAGTGCACATATTTACCGCTAGGTAGCGGAAACATACTTTGCGTGTTGCATGTGACTCTTGTGAAGTTTGACCGCGTGCAAGACGAGCTTGTATAAGTTCTATATATAAACTCAATATTCGATAAACCAATAAATGTTCAGAACTAACATGTATAGCCAGGTTTAGGGTATATAGAGGACCCTTAGCAAGAAAGGCTGTCTAACCCACTAGTCTACAGCCAGCCTTGTCATACGCAGTAAGCACCTGTTGGCAGTAAATCCTATACCACGTTGTTCATTACATGGCACTTAAACAGGCTCTAGATCATGGACTAAAATTGGTGAAACAATCAACGTATGCCTTTAGCCAAGGTCTTTGTTTAAACTTTAACACAAAAGCCAACACATGAAATCATCATTTATTTTTATGGTAGAGGGGGTAGGGAACTTTCATTTAAGTCAAACAAACTTATTTATCAACGTATTAGTTTCCAAAATAGTAAAAATTCAAAATTTAAGGGTTTTCAAAAAATCTCAAAAAATAAAAAAGTTTTATTATAAAAAATAAAGGTCATAGAGGGCTCCAGGAATTAACCTGGGGGGAGTCCTTGTGGCTCCGGGCAAATGGGAGTGAAATCCGTCGTTGCCAGACATCTGCAACATAACATATTGGATTCAGCAAGAGAATCCAACTAGCCTCTTTCACTCCAACTCCAGCACATAACCTTCAAGAGGTGTCCCTGTTAAGCTGAGCAACCCAGTGGAAGGTTGGGTAATCAATCCCAGCGGGAAGCTGGGTCAGTGAGCCGATCAGTGCTGGGGGCTTCAAGGCTTACAACCTTGATAGTTAACAATTCGTTACCTGCGGGTAACCACCCTAAACACTTTTTCTTATCTCTTGCAACATGAAGAAAACGAATAACGGTAAAACTACCCCAGGTGGTACAACATTTAGAAAATACACCCCTGCCTTTGGTGGGGCAAGCAAGCCGTCGGAGTCTGGGGAGCTTGCACTTTCATGTGAAACTAAGAAACGTTTTAAATATTTGGCAACCATCAACATCAACCCCCTCCTTAAGACAGGAAAACTAAAACATACATTAGATGTTTTAAATGACCACAATATCCTGATAACTGCCCTACAAGAGACTAGATTCTTGGATGACGAGTCAATCGAATCACAGGGATACAGGATCTACAAAGGGCAGCCAGGTGAAAGAGTGATGAAGAATGTGCCTCACTTGGGTACAGGCTTCATAGTCAACAACAAAATGATCAACTCCATCATCTCCTTTTCATCTCCAAATGGCAGAATGTCCACTATAGCCTTCAGAACTCTCAACAAAGCATACACAATTGTTAATTTTCATGCACCTACTAATGACACCAATAGGAAAGATATTGAGAGTGTGGAAAACTTCTGGAGGGTACTCGAAGAGACAATGGACCGGATTCCAAAGCACCATGTAACTATTTTAATGGGGGACTTTAACGCTCAGATTGGTAGAGAACGGAAATTTCAGGCCATAGTTGGAGAATATCCAGCACACAAGAGGACCAACAGGAATGGAGAAAGGCTGATTGATCTGTGCAGAAATTACAACTTAGTCCTCAAATCTACAGCTTTCAAACGCCTTCCTAGAAAAGCTATGACGTGGAGATGTCCTAATCCCATGCTTGGGGAATTCCAACTAGATCATGTAGCCATTAGTAGAAGGAACAACCAGGAAATATTAAATGTCAAAGTATTGAGAAGTGCGAACATTGACTCGGATCATTATCTTTCTTTGATCAAAACCAATTTCATCCCTCTTAAAACAAGCAGAGGAATCCATTCCATCAAGTCGCGAATTCCAAGGTTCAATCCATCTAAGCTGAGAGACAGTGATGACTTCACCAAGACCCTAGCTAAGAACAAGGAAAAGAAGGACTGGCCCCAACTACAGAAGGCACTAGTAGATGCGGCGACAATAACTATCCCGGCAGTCAGAAAGAATAAACATCCGTGGTGGACAGCTACATGTGACAAGGCAATAGAAGAGAGAAAACAAGCATGGCTGAAATGGAACCGTAATAAAAGTGTGGACAATCATGATAATTTCTTAGAAATTCGGAAAACTACTGCCAAAATTATCAGAACAAGCAAGAGGCAGCATAATAAGGATATCATTGACCAGGCAGAGAGGGATTTCCAGCGGAACAACACTAGAGACTTCTACCAGGCTTTTAAATCACAAATAACACCCTATTCAGCTCCTACACTTCACCTTCGGGGAGCTGACGGAGATCTGAAACTGAACAATGAGGAGTGCACCACAGCCTTAGCAGAGTATTTCAGCGACCTTCTTAACTCCGAGGAACCCATGGAAAAGCTACCTTTTGAACCCAAGAACGTTGCTAAGCCACACTCTTTCCCTCCAACAAAGGAAGAGATCCAGAAAGTCATTTCCGAATTAAAGTCCAATAAAGCAGCAGGCGAAGATGGGATCATTGCAGAGCTCTGGAAGTATGCTGACGAGGAGTCGATACAGAGTATCCATGACATCATATCTAACGTCTGGTTGACAGAACAATTACCTAGTGACTGGACCTCATCTATCATTCACCCACTACATAAAAAAGGTGACAAATCAGATCTCAACAACTACAGAGGGATTTCCCTGGTATCAGTGACATACAAGATACTCTCCAAAGTATTGCTCACAAGAGTAGAGGTTCAACTGGATTACTGCATTGGAGAGTACCAAGCTGGGTTTCGAAAGTCAAGGTCATGCACCGAACAGATTCTGAATCTCAAAACCATTCTCACGTACAAAAATCTAAGTGCCTCACCTTATGTTGCAATTTTCGTTGACTTCCAAAAGGCATACGACTCAGTAGATAGAGAGTCACTCTTTGAGACACTGGCTGAATTGGGGCTAGATAAAAAGACCCTGAATCTAGTGAAAGCGACTCTCACTAACACCACAGTCAAAGTCAAATTCAGAGGGGAACTGTCCAAGAGCTTCGAGGTCAGAACTGGTGTTAGACAAGGGGATGGCTTGTCTCCGATCCTCTTCAATTGCCTACTAGAAAAAGTAATTCGTGAGTGGACGAAAACTCTGAAGGATGATTCTGGATTAAGAATAGGCTACAAGAAAGACAAGTTAACAGTCCCCTGTTTAGCCTTTGCAGACGACCTTTCACTCCTAGCGTCCAGTGTGGAGGAAGCTAACCATCAACTATCCTCTCTGAACTATATAGCAGCTAAAGTAGGCTTCAAGATCGCCATCAACAAAACACAGTTTATCAGCAACATCAGAGATGCGCCCGAGTCAATCCCACTGGGGGACAAAGTAGTACAAAGGACTAACTCCTTCAAATACCTAGGAGAATGGATAACCCCAAACATCAATGAAGACCTGGCCATGAACGACAGATGCATCAAACTGGAGAGAGCCTACCACCTATGCAAGAATATGTACAAATCAAAATCCCTCTCAATGAATTTCAAACTCAGACACTACAGTACTGTAGTGAGACCATCAGTACTATATGCCTCAGAATGCCTAAATATGGTCAGAAAAGGACAACTCCGGAAATTGGAGCTGAAGGACCGGAAGATTCTACGAAAAATCATGGGCCCTATTAAAGAGGAAGGCAAGTATAGAATCAGGCACAACAATGAACTCTATGAACAAGTGGAGAGCATTAAAACAGCTATGAGGAAGAGGAGGCTGATCTTCTATGGTCATATTGTGAGAATGGATAATCAGAGGCTCACCTCCAGAATTTTCAACACTGTCTCTAGAGGGAAAGCAACTAACGCCAAGTGGTCGAAACTAGTCAGAAAAGACCTTGAACAATTGGATATTGACCCCAGTAACATCTATGACAGGAATAAATACAGGACTTTAGTCAGAACATCAGACTCTCTCCAGTCACTAACAGCAAAAGCAGTGCGTCCAGGAGTAGGTGTGAAATGGACTCAGGAGCGGAAGGACATTCACAGTGCCAGAATGAAGGAATACTGGGCTAGGAGGAAAGCTGCCAGAGATAAGAACCACGTGGTCCACAGCCGGCCAAAACGGAACTAAAAAAAAGGTCATAGAGACCATTGGTTTGAACTATTGAACAACGTTCTATCATGTTTGGTTTTCAAACTATCGCCTACTTTAAAAACAAAATTTTTCAATTTTTTTTTAAAAATATAACGAGTTGTCTATAGGAAAGAGGACGTCAGCTCGAGTCCAACGACAACTCATTTGTTAAAATCCGCCCATCCGTTCGCCAATGATCACCAATGTTTGCGAGAAAGTAGGCTATCATTTTGTTTTTCCTCCTACACCCTTGAAACTTGCTGCCCACCTAGAGGGCATACCCACCTTTCATTAATGTCAAATAAACTTTTTTTTCCAAAATTCACCGTTTCCAAAATAGCGCCAATTTAAAAAAACAAACATTTTCAATTTTTTTCTAATACTAACACACATTCTTAGCCAAGAGGACGTCACCCCGTTCCTAAAGAACACATCGTTCTAGCCTTACAAGCTCATTAAATATCACCAAAATGTCAAAAACGTAGATTTACCTCAAATTGCGTTTCCAAATTCCACCCATAAAAAAAATAATCTCACCATCAAATAGAGCGGAAAAAATACCATCTGAACGACTCCTCACTCGAGCCTACTCCTCCCCCACCACCAACTTTTTCCAAGATAGCCATACGTATTCAAGCACACACGCGATTATGGGTAGAATTCTCAGGTTCCCACTACTGCACAGTTTTAGCCCTAGAGGCTTGAAATTTATTATGCGGGTAGAGGGGGTCAGGGCCATTCATTTATGTCAAACATTTTTTTGGCAAGTTCCTAGTTTCCAAAATACAGGAATTTCAAAATTGGACTATTTTCAAAAAAACATAAGAAATAAAAAAGTTTTATTATAAACAAGATGTTCAGTAAAGAACATATAGCCTACTTTCTCCTAAATGTATGAGTATAGTTATAACTCGTTGTTATTATCAAAGAGTATAATAGAACTATTCTTTGTTGAAGACCTTAGAAACGATTTACCTCTACCAAACGCCACAACCTAGATAAAAACTGCTACCATCATTGAAGAAAGAAAGAAAGATAAGAAGTATCTAAAGAATGTTATGGATCTGGAGACATAATCGACCGGACTGGCGGCGTGGCTCAGCGGTAACGTTCTCGCTTGCTGGACCGTATGTTTCAGGTTCGTATCCTGGCGCAGTCAGCTGGCATTTGAGGGTGCACAAATGCGAGGGAGCCGTGTTAGTAGATTTACTGGAACGTTAAAGATCCCCTTCGGGACAAAATTCTGGCACCCCGGCGTCTCTAAAAGCAACAGTAGTTAAAAGGGACGTAAAACCAATAACATTATTATTATTATTATTATTATTATTATTATTATTATTATTATTATTATTATTATTACATAATCGGCCTGACGCGGGCAACATCCAACTTTGAGTTGAGGCATGTCTTTACACGTCTGGCTGCGTATGACTTTCACAACCCTAATTGAATTAACAAATCTTTCCATGACCCTACAGAGACGTGTGTATACCAACTATGTGGATATTTTCGATTGCTATTTGGCTGAAATAGAAGTATTAATTAATATCCTGAACTAGCACCAATGGTAGAGTTCAGATACTATGTGAAATCGTTTTGTTCTTTACTTCAATTAACATTTTCAAATAACGCACAATAGGCTGTTACAAACCCTTTAAAATAGAAAGTAAAAATGTATCGTAGTATCATCTTGTCATTCTTCAAATTCGATGCGCATAGAATGCAAATGGTATAGTAATCAATGGAGCCCCACGTAGACTAGTCGTGATATCTAGTGGTGAAATATCTAACAATATAATCCTAACAGAGCGAGTGCATTCTAGCGGCCAGAAGAAGAAACTTTTCAATAAAATCTGGAAGTTAATAAGTAGGTCGGCGTGCAGTTACCTTTTTGGCAGCTAGATGTCTCGAGTAAATCTGCTGGCGAATTATGTTTTAATTAAATATATATTTTACACCATAATATGCACAATATAACGCTTAATTTTAAAACATCTGAGTCATTACAAAACAATAAACATATAAAATTTCAAGCAAAAAAACTAGCTCTGATCGGGTTTGAACCATAGGCATTTGAGCGATAGGCTAACGCTCTACCACTGAGCTAATTGTGTCAACGAATATCGTTCTATATAAAATGACTTACATAGAACTTGTTAGCAAATAGTGATTTATACTAAACGATTTCATCACTGGAGTATATTATTTATATATAAAGCATTTCATACAAAGTTTATTTATTTTATATCAGTACGCTATATTGCATGCAATACTCAAATTAGTGAAATATAAGTCCGGCACAAGATATCCACTGCCATCTTGTCTTATTACTGAATCAGTTCAGCTTTTTAAAATCACGTCTGCACTATAGTATTACAAAATAAACTTTTAATTTCGAACGTGCCTCTTCCTTTAGAACAGTTAAAACGATTCTCGGCTCGATAATCGGAACTGGTGGGTCCCATGATATGGATTATAAAGTTTGCATAATTCGCACGGCCGCCATCCTGAAATGGTATGGCGGACGACCTTGTAGTTTGGTCACAAGACGCATCCTATACGAAGGTATGTTGTTACCAAATTTGGTAGAGATCGGATGATTTGGTTAGTCGTTATTTGATTTTACGTTTTGAACGTTTGAGTGGCCGCCATTCAGTTTTAGTAAAGATGGCGGCGATATAAAACATGACACTGAGGTGTCCTTTGCTAGTGCTACCTTTGTACCAAATTTCGTTCAATTCGCATTCAGCGTGTTCGAATTGATAGGGGGGGACAGACATTCAGAGTACACACACTCACACACACACACACACACAGACACACACACACACAGACTCACACACACACATACACACACACAGACAGACACACTTTTTTTCGCCCTGTGTTGATCTCATAAGTCTACTTTCATTTTTTGCAAAAATCGAAAGTAGGCTAAAAATAAAGGACATAAAGACCATTCGTTTGAACCATCGCACAACGTTCTATCATGTTTGGTTTTCAAACTATCGCCTACTTTCAAAAACAAACATTTTCAAAAAATGTTTGAAAAATATAATACGTGGTCCACAGGAAAGAGGACGTCAGCCAGATTCCAACGACACCTCAATTGTCAACATTCGACCTTGGGTTCACGAGATATTGGCTTGGACTCACGCGGCAGCCATGACACTCGTTAGAACCCCTCGCTCCCCCCTTCTGCTCGTATATTCCTTTGTGTCGGCAGACATCAGGAGCGAATTTCTTTGTCCTTCTTTCTTGTTATTTATTCTTATCATACATTGTATATTATGTGAGATGTTTCTCTTTTAGTCTTGTATTTCAGTTCAAATATCGTCATCAGAGGAGACCTGGGTATTTCTTTTCCAACTTAATATTCTACTGTAAAGAATACAACAAAGACCATTTTCCTCCCATATAACTATTTCTTACTCCTTTTATCTCCAAGAGTAGGACTTCATCTCCTGTCAAATATAATATCCTTCTGTTCTTATTACTCTTTCCTCTCTTCCAAGGAAACTTGATCTTTTTATGTTTCTTGTTCGATTCACTCTCTCTTTCCTTTCGTGGCAAGTTGCATATCTTCGAATCCTTATTCTTCCACTTCATCTTAAAGGAATCTTCTGGCATCACGTGAGCGTTCAGCTTATACGATTTCCTCTTTTGAAGAGTAAACGCGAGTACGGTTTAAACTAAACAATGACTTTTTGACAGGGTATAATATTCTAGTTGGTGAATTGTTTCTTAAGTTTAGGGGCTGCGACAACGCGGTCATGTAGCCCCGAGTACTTTGGGTGTGTGTAGATCCTGTTTGATAACCGGTGTTAATTGTGATGACTGTATTAGTGTGTGTATCTGTTTTTTAATTCAAATAACGACTGCAACTTTTAATTTTTCATATAGTTCCTACATTTGCCGCCAACGCCACTGTCAACGACTACTAGGCCTAGTTCAGAACTTAGCTACTAGACGCCACCGCAGTCGGCTCTTGGCAGCGAACGTAGAAATCTAAGAGTGTTGTTTACATTGTTAACTTATACAATTTAGCTTCACACAGGTGTAATTAGTGGAAGGTTCTTTAACATGCCATAAATCTATGACATGGGACCGCCGGCTTTACATCCCCTCCGAAGGAAGGCATACTGAGGGACTTTTAACGCCTTTAAAAATCCGACGGCTTCGGCCGGGTTTGAACCCGCGACCTTGGGCATAGAAGCTCAGCATGCTACCAACTACGCCACCGAAGCCGCTTGGTATATATAATATTCTAAGCCAGAGGAATGAAGGTAGCTACATACCACTGGCAAAATTCTTTTCCCTGGCTTTTCCCGGTTTGCATAATGACATCTGACGTTGATGTACGTAGCATATGCGAATCAGTTTCTAATGAAGTAGTAGCCTCACTACTTGTTTCTATGCCATAGACAGTCACAGATTCACATCCTAGTGCAATGGCAATGATTTTCCTGACCCAGGGATTCATTTCTTTACGACAATTCAGTAGAAGAAGAATATATTTATTAACAATATAGCTGCTCGGTTTCCCCCAAGATGCCTTAAGGAACAGCATACCCCTCAATTCGTGTTGGGACAATTCGTTAATAAACATTTTTTTTTTTACAATTTAAAATCCAGAGGTATTTTCTGATCAGAAATGTCAGGTGTTGGCACTCTTGTAATATGTTGCTGCAATATGGCCACAGAGTCAGCAATGATACCCTCAGCAAGAGTGATCAGGTTATTCCTTTCTATGCTTAGCTTCTGGAACAGTTCCACAACTTCACAATAGATAGTGCCCCTGGCACCATACTGCATTCCTCGCACATTGAAGATGTGTTTCCTGTACCTATCTCCGTATATTTCCCGAATGTACGGAAATCAATCTTCATACATGGCCTTTTTCTCCTGGTCAACCTCTTTAGCCTGATCTGGTGAATTCACTAGAAACTGATGAATTTATAAAGAAAACTGGAATGAAATGAAACTGACGTTGCCATTATTTATTATTTATTTATTTATTTATTTATTTATTTATTTACTAGCTGAAGTACCCGTACTTCAAACGGCTTTTAGTACTTGCAGGCCTAAATAATTAATATATATAATCACACATTCCTAATGTAGTTGTGTTATTTCCATGTTACCAACGACATGTGTATACTACATGCATTTAAACTCACAAAATTATTAATCAGAGGTAGGAAAGTGAAAATTCTTAGCCTGCTTTCAGTCGACCGACCGGGTCAGGGAATGGAATGAATGAAATCCCCATCTAACAGCAAGGATATGAACTGTGCCGGCTGCCGAAGCCTGTCGCACTCCCCTGGGGAAATGATTAAATGAATGACGGATGAAATGAAATAATAGTGGAGATTGTTGCTGGAATGAAATTGTGACAGGGGAAACCGGAGTACCCGGAGAAAAGCCTGTCTGTCTCCGCTTTGTAGGTGAGAAAGTACGTTTATATATTGGAAATAAATAGGCCTATCAGCTTCTATGTAGTAAAAGTTAAATAACCTGTCTTAAATATTGACCACATATCGTTTAACGTCTTCATACTATATTTAAACATATAAACATTATGCTAAAAATACATAAAACTTGATAGCAATTGTCATATCCGCAATAAGAAATATTGCGGAAAGTACGTACAGTCATGATAAAGAGTAACAGTAACGGAACAAACTTCAATCATCCCAAGTAATAATAACAAAAACAAATTGATCGCAGAAAAAATTTCTAAGCCTATGCCGTGTCTTGAGCGAGATTACGCCTAGTAACTCCGAGATGGTTCATCAGCGGGCTCTTGTGGTTTATTTGCGGACTACCAAAGGAGTAGCAAACTGTGCGATACCTCAATTCTTATTTAGAACACCTCAGCTACTTTAATGCGAGTGCTAAATGCTAAAACAGCCTTTCACCTCCCTATATAGGCCTCCAAAATGATTGTAGGCTATACTGAATTTCAGGGCCAAGCAATTAAAACTCAGCAATTTTTCAAGGTTTACGCCGTGTTATGTGCGGTTTTTTAATTGGCCATGAAAGTCAAAATACCTACTTTATTGAAATAAATTTGCCCAGTTCTGCAGTAAGATTAATATGACCACTAAATAAACTAATGTGACAGTATAAAATTAGACTCAAAATCATGTCTAGTTTCGGACCCCACAAACTGCCTCTATAAATAAAACAGTTCATGTAGAGACTAACGTAGACTAACATCGCTCGGCGTTGACCGTGTTTTAAAATACATATTTAGGTTTTACTCGCTAACCGTTGGAAATACACGAAAAGTGATAAGGACCCGTCGGATAGAAAATTAAATTTTAAAGCTCGTAATGCCATCAAAAGTTTGCAATTTCTTAGCGTTCTCTTTTTATCTGAAATGGAAATATGAAAATAGTCGCCATTTTTAGCCTACTTTTCACATTTTGCAAAAATGAGGAAAAAGTAGGCTTATGAGATCGATCCGGGAAAATGTGTGTGTGTGTCTGTCTGTCTGTCTGTCTGGCTGTGTGTGTGTCCTCCCCTATCAACTCCTAACGACTGCAGCAATCAAAACCAAATTTAGTATGAGTAAAGATGTGCACCGGAATATCTCACGTCCATATTTGAAAATGATGGCAGTGCTACCAACTGCTGAAAAACGCACTAGAAATTTGAGCTCCATGTTGGATATCTCGCAAGGTATGCATGGGAGCTATTCCAAAATTGGTACACATGCAGATAATACTATTTCAGTTTAATTTCCAGGAGGCCAACCATGACAGTGTTGCCAAAATAATTTTAAGCCTTCTGATAGGTACAATGTTTAAATGAATATAACTTCTACACTATCAATTGGATTTTAACCAAATTTTGCTATTTATTTTTATCCAAATACCAATATATCAGAAGGTATGCAAGCCAACAGCTTTAAACTATGCACACGTATATTCTGACATTTTAGATTAATTTTGAGTAACTTATATACGTCAGTTCTACCAACATGATTATAAGCCTGCTGATAGTACCAATTTTTAAATACATGTAACTTCTATACTATCAGTTGGATTACAACCAAATTTCGTATGTGCTATGTGTACCATAACAGAATATCTGTAAGTATTGTTAAGAGCAATCAGGGCTGCCAACTGTTAATAAATGCTGTCTATATTTTTTTACCCTAATATCAATATATCAGAAAGTATGCAAGCCAACAGCTCTATACTTTGCACACGTATAGCACCTGACATTGTAGATTAATTTGGAGTAATTAATACAAGGCAGTGCTGCCAACATGATTCTATGCCTGCTGATATGTCCAATTTTAAAATACATGTAACTCCTATACTAACAAATGGATTTCATCCAAAATTGGCACAACAAGATATCATAATATTTCAGATTATTTCTGACCAGCACACGCATGGTATTGTTGGCAACATGCCTTTACGCGTGCTGATAGATCCAGTGTCTAACTGCATGTAACGTCCATTGGACTTCAACCTAATTTTGTATTCTGTACCTTAAGAGATGGAACTTGGAATATATTCAGTCACCAGGGCTGCCAACTGTAGTGCTCTATTAGGCTAAATTATACCAAGTATATTTTGAACTAATTTGATATTTCGATATTACCAACTTAATTTTGTTATTATTCTAGATAGGTGCATATACTGTAGAATAATCATTGGCATGAAAAGTAGGCTGTATAGTTCTTCACGGAACTTCTTGTTATATATTAGTATGATGTATTTATTTATTTATGGCCTTCTTTTACACGAACCAGTATATATACAGCACGTTTTTATACTTCAAACCTAAATCGTACACTTAACTCTAGTATTAATTTGGTAATACATTAATTAATTAGTTTGTTAATAATAAGTTTGTAGAATCCATATCAAGTATTCAAATTTGAAATCAGAATTAATAATTAATACTATTAACAAGGACAAAATTATACTATAAATGGTGATCTATACTCTAGTTTTACTCGATGCTAAGATATGGAACTTGAAACAAGTAGTTCCGGGAAGAACTATTTAGCCAATTTTCATATATCATACTGGTCTTTTCCATTAAAAACTCCCCCGGCAATTAAAAGGATTTTCCCTGTAATATATACTAAATAGCTATTGATATACGACCTATTTCATCACCAATACCATTGCATTGAGAACGTATGCGCTATAATATATAACTTTCATTATCGGTGAATGAGGACCCTCCCGCGAGATGGCATCTATCTGTAAGGCATCACGGGAGTTTACTTTAAGAAATGTGAATTTCACGGCTTCTCTGATTTACGAAATGTAAGCTACAGATTATAATGCCAATAGGTTATGATTAATAATCTAACAGACGAATCCTCTTTTCAATCGCTTGAATAGGGTACGTGAGATAAAATAAATAATGTTTTAAAATTTTGAACTGACGCCATCTTGAATATTTGAAAACAATGATATGTCTCTATATTAAGCTCTGAATAAAGATTCGCTCTTAGTAGCATCACAGCTCTCGGGTGATTAGATAACTACCAAAACATTTCAAATATTTTAAAATCACATGGTCACCATGTTGCCTTTGTGATTGTGTTAATAGTTATAAACTCTTTGTCTTTACCAAGGAGTATAATGTTATGTTCTTGTGATCAACGTTAAGTGTTCTATCCTACATAAGAATCCCCGTTTACTAAGTTTCGTTGTAACTCCGACTTTTTATCCATAGGAATTTATTTTACGGCCATCCACCATCTTAACTATATGGAAACGTTTATCTTGCACCTTCTGAAGAGAAAGCCTTTTATGTGAGACTTCATATTTGCTGCGTTTCGTCATTGAATCTGTAATACACTGGTCAAAAAAGTTTTGCATTTTGCAAACTTATGTATTTGTGGACTAAATATAATACACGTGCTTCATCCGATAATTATTTTATTTATTTATGTAGCGTATGGCATTACACATGAATCACAATAATAATAATTATTATTATTATAATGTTAATGTGTCAATTTACCCTCTAGGTTGGTGGTTCCCACGGACGCAGCGAGGGAACTCACCACTACCGCCTCTATGGGCAGTGCCATGGAGCTTGGAACATCTGGTCAAGATGGATACAACTGGGGAAGTGTGATCAGCACTTCGTCCAGGCGGCCTCACCTGCAAATCGAACAGGGGCCTCATGAGGGATGGGAAGGGATGGAAGATTGGGATGGATATGCTAGAAAGAGGGAAGGAGGCGGCCGTGGACTTACAGTAGGTACCATCCCGGCATTTGCCCGAAGACGAAGTGGGAAACCACGGAAAACCACTTCGAAGATGGCTGAGGTGGGAATCGAACCCCCTCTACTCACTTGGATCACCCGAGGCTGAGTAGACCCCGGTCCAGTCCTCATACCACTTTTCAAATTTCGTGGCAGAGCCGGGAATTGAACCCAGGACCTCCGGGGCGGCAGCTAACCATGCTGAACGCTACGCTACGGAGGCGATATAATGTTAATAATAATAATAATAAGTACATGCGAGGCGCGTTTTTTAAGTAAGTACCATTGTGATATTACGCCGTTGCAGTGCTGCGGTCGGCTTTCCGTGCAGGCACGCTGTGTACCTGCAACTATTGGCAAGGCTGAGACGCCATTACGGCAACAGTCGCCCATGTGTGGGTGTGTTGACAAGCTTTTGAAATGGTATCGCCGATAGAGAGTCCCGCCGACTGATAGACAAGAGAGAAAACCTCCCCTGTAAGATATGCTGCCAGTTGGCCACCACTGCCAGGCATATTGCGTATGTGCTCAGGAGTTCTCCTAAATATACAATTATTCTACAGCAGTTAGGGCTTTCTGCTTAAGTACATATATCACAGCAATAGGAGCTACACCTTCTTACATTAGTTTGGTGGGATCGTCATTTCTCAGTCTTGCAACATTAAAATATACTAGCGGACCCGTGCGAGAAATCTCGCATGTTCATAAACCAAACTTTCCCCGGCGTCCTTACGGCCAAAATGCGAACTGAACAGCAATGATGTTGCGTATTTTCCTACAGCAACAGCATTTTCAAATCGCACACTTCTTACAGAAATTGATATTTATGAAATTAGAATGCAATTCGTCACTGCTAATGTCATTTGTGTGCTGAGTCCATTGATTGACAGCTTAGCCGTAACACTCACCGGATATTTATGAAATTACACGATTTGAGTAGTCTACTCATTCCTTTGATTTACTGTTTCTGAAGTCCATGCGAAATGATAAAGGAAAGACCTTAGGATATTAAAATGACATGAAACAGGCGTCACAGCGGCCAAAATGTGAAGTGGACAGCAATTATGGAGCAGCAGCCTCCGTGGCTTAGGCAGCAGCATGCCGGCCTCTCACCGCTGGGTCCATGGTTCAAATCCCGGTCACTCCAAGTGAGATCTGTGCTGGGCAAAACGGAGGCAGGCAGGTTTTTCTCCGTGCACTCCGGTTTTCCCTGTCACAAATTTAATTCCAGCAACAATCTCCACTATCATTTCATTTCTTCTGTCATTCATTTAATCATGGCCCCAGGGAAGTGCGACAGGCTTCGGAAGCCGGCATAGTTCATATCTTCGCCGCTAGATGGGGGCTTCATTCATTCCATTCTCTGACCCGGTCGGTCGCCTGGAAGCAGGCTGTGGATTTTCATTTTCCTACAGCAACAGTATCTGCAAATCGCACACATCGTACATTTCTTTAAAGAAATTATAGATATTTGTGAAATTAGAGCGCAATCCTTCACTGCAAATGTCTATTCTCTTTCATTTGAATGCTCATTTGTCACGATCGGTCTCTTGTGAGCGCCGCAGGAGGGATCTATACTACCGAAATAATATGTATTGAACCCTTATTAATCTGCGATGAATAAGTATTCATGATTTATTATTATCATTACTGCGGCCCAGGCAGTACATGTGGAAATTGACAAAGAGGAAGGCAAGTTAGTGTGTTGCAATGATTACCACAGAAGCAGAGCTTGGCAGCTATTCTTGAAGACGACCGGGTGAGGCGAGTTCAAGGCCAAATTGTGTAACAACATGCACCAAAATTGGAGTCATGAGGGGAGGGTCACGAGTTAGTTGCAACCGACCTACGATTGAATCACCCAATCAGATGAGACCACGCCAAAACCACGCGATGGGTCGCGTCCCTGGTAAAAAAAAGCGCGCGGAATTGATTATCTAAAGAACCGCCGATCCGAAATATCTCCGCATAAGTGCGCTGAGACGTTTGAATTAAATGATGAAGATTGACACTAGTCCCATGTGTGTGAGATAAAAACTCTAGAAAATTTTTCTTAATTCTCCCCACTCCACCTCACTCTGTCAGTTTCCAATAAATTGATCGAGGAGACGCTGTTTCGAAGACAACCGTTTTGAGCTCTGGTGAGCTAGGTTCACGCCAGTTTGCGTGGTGATTTTACGCTCTTAATAATTATTCTAAAGACAACTATTTTCAGCTCTTATGGGCAAGACTTTAAGTAACATTCCAATTAGTGCTCAACACGAGCAAAGGTTCACAAGAGCAGTAGAGATTATCTAGCGAGATAAGGACTGCGAGACAGTCATATTTAAAACGTGTTTTTCAAGCCAGTGACGATGTGTTTGAAGTGTATAATTCATGTAAATATTTATTGTATTTTTCAAGTGATATATTGTGCGTGGGTAAGCGAATGCTAAGCTAGGGAATGTCTTCGTTGATTAATCGCATAGGACGATCGTGGGTGAAAGTAGTAACTCACAGCGATTATAGCCAGGCAATTTATATTAACATTGAATATTTCTGTCCAAGAGACTACGCCAAGATGTCCGACGTTTGGTCAGGAGCCGGAGTGATGTCCAACGCTTCTATGGAGTCGACGATGGAGGGCTAATTTCCCGTAGGGAAATGGGCCGAGATGGAAGTTATATGTTCTACAAGCTGATACGGTGATATACAAAAATTTATTTACTCAATATGTAGTTAGATATGCCGGGAGAACTTTGTAAATAGTTCATTTTATTTCTTTTTCTTGTTTAGATTGTTTTTCTTGCACCGACACTAATGTTTTAAATGTACGTTGGCGCGTGGCCAAAGTTGTTTGTTGTGTATTTTTTCTTTGGAGTCATATTTAGTGTACACGGCGCGTGTACCAGATGTTATCCATGCGAATGCGAAACCCGTTACATTCGATAAGTGGTGCTTTATTATAGTTCATATTTTTGATAGGAAAGGGAGGTAATTATGTAAGATGTTTGCTGAACAGGTTATTACTCATATTAGGGTTGCCGAGCGCAACAAATTAAGATGTAATTGTAGAACACCTTAGTTCTAATTTTTTTAGATTTTTTTGGAGTCCTTTTCAGGTTCGATAGTCACGGCCTAGAACGGAGGCGCCAGCTGGTGGAAAATATTTATGTCATTTTATTTCAGGGTCTGTCAAACCCATACGTGTGATTCTGTGTGTGTTCTCGTGTCAGGTGTGTGTTTTGATTCTACGTGAAGAGGGGTAGAGGTCCTACCGCCCTCATATTTGTTGTTGTTGTATTTTGATGGAAAGGCAGGGTGCTCCGAGGAGACCACTGTACCTTGTCCAATGCTGATTCTTGGATTTCCTAGGGGAAATGCTGAGATATTTTGCTCTGACACACACACACACGTATATATATATTGTGCTTTGGGGCACGCTTCTTCGAGACTCGATCCCGTGCCATGGGAGGTCGAGTTTATTTTGACACGTGGGTTGACAGATATGCAGATTTCCACGTACCGCCGGTCTAGCCATGGTGACTTATTTTGTTAGGCAGTCCTGTTGTCCGACTGGCCCCTTTAAGCTATCATTAGCAAACCTGTTCTTTTTTATGTTGGTTATTTTGAACCATAATTTAATTTGGGAGTTCGCCACGTTTGTGGTGGATTATTGCATGTCGTATGGATGGAATATTGTGTTAATGATGTAAATGTTGGCTTTGAGCCTAGTGATTTGTTTATGACGCAGTTCATGTAAGTTAGTGTGTGACACCTGTGTGGTGTAGTCGTATTTACTTGTAAAAATGACGGCGGTCATATGTGTATTCCTTTTGTTGGTCACGTGTTAACTTACTTGTGTTGATTTGTGAGAAGTCCTAATTTTTAGGCAGTAAAGTTTTGCTACGGCTGTTTTGATTCCAATTTCATGCGGAAATTATTTTGTTGTTTATTTTAGCATAGGAAGTGTCGGTTTAGTTTTAAGTTGTGTATAGTTGTTCCCCGCGTCTGTCTAGCTCTAAGAAATGCGGATTCGTCTTCTGAAAGTTTATCCGGATGATGACGAATCGTGCATTCAATTGTACTCATCGTGAAGCATGTAGAACAGCACACGCGCATACATTGTCATTATTGTTGATTTTTGGGACATTTGGTCCGAGTAATAATCTCTCCTGAGATTAGGCCTAGTTTTTGGCAAATTTAATTTATTCAGTGGGAGTCATTATGGGAGTTTTGTTTGTTTAATTCATTTGTAAATAGCTGATCTGTCATTAAATTCATTTGTTATAACCCTGGCTTCACTTTTCCTGCATGTTATTTTGTTATATGTTACCCTGCATGTTAATGAAGCGCTTTAACAACAACTTTCGAAATGGACTGTTACACCCCCCGAAACTTAGTCTCATAAGCTTCTTTGCAAGGGTTCAGTATGTTGATAGATCTTTCCATTGGGTGCTTCATGCCTTAATATTTATCAGTAATGAGTAGTGTGTTTAGGACAGTTCTATATCCTCCACCTCCACATTCCTTCACACAAGATGGCGGCGGTGCGATATCTCTCGAACTCATGGTTGGATTTAAAAAAATGAGGTGTTTTTGAACTCGGGCTAACACCCCCTTTCCAATGGACAACATATTTCCACCCCAAAAATAAAACCTACCCTACTAGGGGTGAAAATTGTAATTTTTTAGAGAATATCTATTTCCAATTGCAACATGTGAGAGTTTGAATGCCGATATGGATTTAAACGTTGTTCCACATAAAGTGCATGTGTTCGGTGAAAAGCCACTATGAATTAACATGCTTGTTTTCCGATTTTTACACACATGCCCACTCATAGCTTTTGTAAGAGGGCGAACTTTTTAAAGATGGCGGCTGTAGTGTAACCTAACCTAACCCAACCCCACGAGTGGTGATCAAAAAGTATTTTAAGTGACGCTTGTTGATCGGCAAACTGATAAACAAAGAGGGGCATGTTAGGCCTTGAGGTGAGAGCCCCTGTTATTGTTGATGAGCCCCCGTGGTCGGGCCCCCGTTGATGGGTTATTGTTGACAGGTCATTGTTGACAGGTCCTTGTGGACGAGTCCTTGTTGACAGGTCATTGTCCTTGTGGACGAGTCCTTGTGGACAAGTCCTTGTTGACAGGTCATTGTTGACGGGCCCTTGTTGACGAGTCCCTGTGGACGGGTCATTGTTGACGAGTCCTTGTGGGCAGGTCCTTGTGGATGAGCCCCTTTGGACTGGTCCCTTTGGACTGGTCCCTAATGCTATGATGAAATTAAACGTTGTTCCACATCAAACGCATGTGAAGAGCCGATTGCAACTATGAATTAACATGTTTGTTTTCTGTTTTTACGCATGCGCACTTGGGGTTTTCGTAAGAGGGCGGACTTTTTAAATAATGATTTATAGATGAGTTATTTAAAAAAAATAACCAAAAGATCCAAAACTAATAGGTCTTGGCTTTTTAATATCTCATGAACCAATAAAGCTAGGGACTTGTATGATGGGTCGTTGGACTTGGTATGACGCCCCGTTTTTCAATGTATTTTTGATTTTTGTCAAAAGGGCCTAAGTACACTTTTGTTAATATCTCGTGAACCAATAAGGCTAGGGACTTGTATGAGGGGTCGTAGCACATGGGATGACATTCCCTTTTTAAATGTATTTTTTGAAATTTTGACAAGGGGCCTAACTACTCTTTTGTTGATATTTCCTGAACCCATGATGGGATTTTGACCTGTGAGGTGTCGTTGGACTTGAGCAGACACTCTCTTTTTGAATGTATTTTTGACATTTTAACAAAGGGCCTAACTACACTTTTGTTAATATCTCGCGAACCAATAAGGCTAGGGAATTGTATGTGGGGTCCTAGCAATCAGGGTGACGCTCTGTTTTTAAATATATATTTAATGTTTGTCAAAAAGGCCTAACTGCACTGTTGTTAATATCTCGATAACTAATAATGGGAGAGAGTCAAGTGAGGTGTTATAATACTAAGGATGGCCAACCCTTTCCCATGACCAACGAATTTACCCCTAATATTCAAAACAACAAGGACAATGACCTGAGATTATATAAACTAATACTTGGATATCGACATGTGAGGTGTCATAGGACTTAGAATGGTCAACTCTTTCCCATGACCAATGAATTTACCTAAAATATCCAAAATATTAAGGTCATTGACCTGAGATTTTAAAAAATTAATAATTGGATACGGTCATGTGAGTTGTTTACCGTGAGTGATGAAACATAGCTAGGTAGAGAAAGAACTAGTGTAGGCTTCATGTATGGTGACTGACAAGTCTTTCACTATTGGAACTTGTTTTCAGATCAGACTGTAGTACAGAGAGAGTATAGGTTGCAGGCATGGGTTAATAAATGACAAACGGTGTATACAAAATCGGATTTATTGATTCAAGAATTAAGAGTAGACTATCTTTAATTGATTGGTTAAAGAGGATAGCTAATGAAACGAAATAGTGACTACATTGAACTAAACTGAACCAAGCTGAATCAAACCCAACCAAACCGAACCAAACCTAATCGGAAACAAGCCAAGGGTTTAAGTGTAAAACTTGTGGGTGGATGTGGTCATTGGTAATGTCAAAAAGGAAAGGGATAACGCTCTACCTATAGAGGGTAAGGTAAAGCTAGTGCATGGTGCTAATGCACACACCCAAGTCCATGAACCTCACACAACTATCCTATGCAGTTTTTATGGGTTGACTGTTAAAACTTGCTCAGTGGTTACTGGGACAAGTTGGTCGCTACACACAACAAGCTTTAAATATCTGAGGCTAATAATCTATACACACACTCACACACACTTGTTCTAATTTAAACTGTCTTGCTGGCAGAGCTCACACAGTAGGCAAATGACAGAAATGCTTGGCTAACAGAAATACTATCATTTTCGGTTGTCTAATGTTACCAGCTAAACATTACGTGCTATAGTGGTGAGCACAAGTGCCTCTTTCACTGGAGAACTTAATTCGATTTCTAGCTCTAAGGCCTAGAACGAATCAAACTAAGACAAAAGGGTATGGTAACGCAGTGGTTAAACTGTTAACCTTTCACTAAGGTAGACTAGGGTTTGATTTTAGGTTAATATGCATGTCATAAACAAACAAATAAAAGCAGAGATAATGTTTAAAACTGATTACACTTGTCTCTTTTCAAATTATTACTTAGATTACAAATACAAACGTGGACTGGGTTTGACATACAGTTAATGCTTCCTATCACATACTAGACTGTAAGAAAGCCAAACAAGCAAAAGGCGTAGGTAAAGCAGTAGTAAAATCGTTATGTGTAGAGAAATACCTAACGGTTTTATGAACTGGCAAAGGTATGTCGCATAAACAGTGCAGGATACAATCCAGCAACCATAATTTTTATCTTGTGGACAAGAGAAAGCATATATATATAGAGAGATATATAGAAAGCTTGTGTATGTGTGGGTAGCATTGGTTGTTTGACCAGAGAAAATACGGTGAGGTAGGGTGGGGAGAGGGAGAATTAGCACTTATATATGAAAGGAAAATAGATTTTTTTCAATCGTTTTGTTTTTCAAATGCAGTGGTAGATAGTCGTTATTTTGTAAAACATTCTTACTTGCAGTAGTATAAGCCTCTATGGTTCCGCTAACACATAGATAGACTGTATTATTGCCATGGTCAAGCACTCACATTAAGATTATTTACAAAATCATAAAATGAAAAATATAAAATCTTGTTTAGGGAATATCGTTTTTCAACATACACAAAATAAATATATAAAAAATTTGTAGACAGCAAAATGGAAAATCCATGTTTCCATATAGACAAAATTTTAAAACCTTAAACGGACATTTAAGAAAATATATGCAAATGGGAAATTGACAAATGTGTAAATATGAAAATGGAAAAATCCATGTTTCCATATCATGAAAATGAAAAACATCAAACTGTCATTTAAAAAATGCAAAATCGAAAATTGACAAATTGCAATGTGTGAAATGGGAAATTGAACTAATGGTTATCATTATTTTTTTTTTTTTTTAAAGAACATGGTGCTCTATGGTTGAGGTGTGAATCAAACCCTCTCTACTTATTTGGACCACTCGAGACTGAGTAGACTAGTTTTAGTTCTCATACCACTTTTAAAAGTTTGTGTTAAATCGAGGAATTGAACCTAAGAGCTTGTAGGGGAGATCCAAGGTTATAATATGTTAAACAGATAGCCTTGAATGTAGGGTGTGGTAGCTATATAGAGATGAGACGTTTCGCTCGGGGCAGGGAGGCATGGAGATCTGCATCAAACCAGTCAAAAGACTGACGACTCAAACAACTACATGTAGAACTCACCAAAATAATGTTGTGTAACGGTAAATGTTAGTCAACGAACAGTAATGCATTACTAAAACCCATGACACGATACCTAAGAGCTTTTCTAAAATTATTTTAAAATGCCTTTAACCCTATATTAAACACCCAGTTCACAAGACTCATAACTGCAATGTTATGGTCAAACAAAACAAAATCTATATTTCAAAACAAACAAGTGGTTTAGTCAATGCATAATGGAAAAAGTTTTATAAACACTCAAGTCCACAAAAATAATTAAATTAGTAACTCTCAGGTTGACCGAGTGGTTATGGTGTTTGACTTAAGTTCAAATTTTCTGTACAAGAAAGCAAGGGTTCGAATCCCTTACCTGATATAACTATTGCCTCAACATGGCTTGACCACACTGTATTATTGTGTACTCGGTACACAAACCATAGATAGAGTGTATTGTTTAAGGTCACTCTCTTTGCGAACATAGTCAGAGACTGTTGATGGTTAACAATTGCATTAATAGTGGGACATAGGGATAGCAATAAAGAAAAACAGACACTACCCATACACTATTTTTATTTATTTAATGTAAGTACTTGTACAATAGTTATATACAAACTACAACTCTCTTTTGTCTATTACTATCTAGTCCTTTTCGATTCACTTCCATATCAAGGGCAGATGACTTCTTAGTTCAGCCCCTTAAAACAACAACATCACTACCTCTTGCATAGTCTGTGATGTTGATGATTCTTGAGGCGTGGAAGATGGATACAACATAACTTTTACAACAGGGGTTAAACGTTGCTCAACAAACAATGCACTATTTTGAGTAGCAACATCTTTCTCTAGTACTAACTTTTTAACATTCTGATGATTTTTTGTCAACACCATCAGTGTTTTGTCTGGAGCACTACATTGATGATCACTCACACTTAAAACCACACCATTTCTACTTTTCATTTTGCCTCGACATTTTGTTGACCTCTGTTTTGAGCATCGCCAGAATAGTATTCCTTTTACATTTTGTCGTCTATAGTTATAAGAGTAGCCTTTATAGAGTACACGTTGTTTACCTCGGTTAGTTGTAGTAAGTTCCATAGTAGTAACTAACCTGTTAGTATGATTTGCACACTACAAAGGTTGTCTCTGTTCTGGTAATAGAATTATTTAGCGTTGGCTTTTATATTTAATATGTACAGTCTAAAGCGATAGAAAAGTGGTAGAAACATGGTAGCTAAGTGGTAGACAAGTGGTAGACAATTGGTAACATAGTGGTAGAAAAGTGGTAGAAAAGCAGTAGAAAAGTGGTAGAAAAGTGGCAGAAAAGTAGTAGAAAAGTTGGAGCAAATTGGTAGAAAAGTGGTAGCAAACTAGAAAAGTGGTAGCAAAGTGGTAGCAAAGTGGTAGAAAATATTACATGTATTGTTAAGAAATAGTTTAAGCGGTTACATGGATTCATTACACTATAATTTTAGCATCACGAAGCTCATTTTCTATATCCAAAAGTTCTTCCTCATATTTAGTATGACCAGCCTGTTTACAGGTATGCAAGTACTGAAGCCGCTGGATTAGCTTATTGGGATTGTTCCAGTAAACAAATTCAACAAATGATTTTTTTGGGTGTAAACCATTAACATCATCATCATCATAATCATCATCATCATCATGGTTATCATCATCAATATAATTATCATCAATATAAACATCATCACTATTACTATCTAATCCTTTTTGTTCATCTTGCAATGAAACAACCTTTGGCATAGTTTGTGTTGTCTTTGATAGTGTTAGAGGTTTCTTAGACGTTAACGACTGTCCTAACATGTCTTTTTCAGGAGATAATAAATGCTCTTTAACAAACAAAGCACTATCTTGAGCCACACTATTCTTTTCTTGGTCTTGCTTTTTTACCTTGGATCGATTATTTTGTCCATTTTGAGATTTACAATGATGATCGATTGAAATAAGTATGTTGGAGCCTTTTGTTTTTATCATTCCTCGACACTTTTTAGATCGTTGTTTCGAACAGCACCAAATAACAGTTCCATTTTTATTAGTTCTTTTTACAATATATGCATATCCTTTATAGTAAGCACATGGCTTACCATAGCTAGTCGTTGATACTTCCATGTCAACTGTTAAGCATAATCTAATCTCTAGTAAAGTTAGCTCGATAATAAAAATGATAGTTTGTAGTATGTGCAGTTTAAAGTAAGAGCAAACGTGAGAGTCAAATGGTAGAAAAGTGTTAGCAAAGTGGTGGAAGAGTGGTAGCAGTTTATAGTAGTCATGATCTTTTTTACCAGAATGTGATTTGAATAAATGTAATTTCTAAACCTTAGCAGTGAGTAGTCAGTTAGTCTTGGTTCAGACAAGCGTAAACAGTTCTCCAATGAATCAGAGATCAAGATTTTCATTATGAAACAGTTGTGTAACCAATTAGGTATCGCTACTTGATAGCTTCACACATGAACAAAAATTCCAACATATCTGACATGAATTACATGATTTGAAAGTTGACAAAGAATATCCAATCAACCATTGTAGTTACAATGTCAAACACAGAGACAAAATCAGCATGAACTTTTAAGTTACAGGAAAATTCTATGAAATAGACTATGCAGGAAATTTGGAAATACACATCAGAAGTTTGCAACACCATCCTTCTAGCCTATATAAATTATCGACATGGAAAGTGTGCACTGCCCCTTACATTAAACCAATTTATCAATAACACAAGTCAACAATCAAAATATTTTGTGTTGAGTCTATCATTTAATGCATATATTCTGTCTACATTGAACAGTAACAAAAAACGCCATTCATAATTAATTAAGTTTGCTTTAATTCTTTATGTAATGATAAATACATATCTAAAGTTTTGGCTGACTGTTCAGGGTGAATCGGCTTTGAACACATAAGAGAGGGAATATTTTAAGACTTAACCTCAGCTTACCTAACATAACCTAAATTTACCCAACCTAACCTTGTCATATAGGTAAGAAACGGGTCAAGCTATGCTTTCGACTGACGAGTTTCAGCTACTTTTCAAGGTTACTCTCCCGAACATTGCCGGAGACTGCTGATAAACACTTATGTTCCCACGGCGGCGGCGCGCAATGACTTACATGACGCGCTTTCCCCTTTTCATTGAAGATGGCGGCCGTAGCTTAACTTAACCTAACCTAACCTAACAAGATGGCGGCCGTAGCTTAACTTAACCTAGCCTAACGTAACAAGATGGCGGCCGTAGCTTAACTTAACCTAACCTAACCTACGAGGTGTGATCAAAAAGTTCCAAAAATGTGGCTGCGACTTAACCTAACCTAGCCTAACCTAACCTTACCTAACCTACAAGGTGTGTTCAAAACGTTTCAAAATGGCGGCCGTATCTTCACTTAACCTAACCTAACCTAACTTAACCTAAACCTACGATGTGTGATGAATTTTTTTTCTAAATAGTGGTCATAGCTTAACTGAACCTAGCCTAACCTAACCTAACCTTAACCTACGAGGTGTGATCATAAAGTTCCAAGATGGCGGTCGTAGCTTAACTCAACCTAACCTAACCCTACGAGGTGTGATCAAAAAGTTCCAAAATAGCTGCCGTAGCTTAACTTAACCTTTGATTGATCCCTGTTGATTGACCCCTTTTGATTGATCTCTGTTGATGTATCCCTTTGGACTGGTCCCTGTTGAATAGCCCCTTTGGACGGGTCCTTTTTGATGGGAGTCATTTTTTTACGGGTCCCGGAGGACGGGTCCTTGTTGACGGGTCCCTGTGGGCGGGGTCCTTTGGACTTATCCCCATGGAATGGCCCATGCATTTTATCCAAATTATGTCACAGGGACCCCGCCCACTGGGACCCGTCAACAAGGACCCGTCCTCCGGGACCCGTAAAAAATTGACTCCCTTCAAAAGGGACCCGTCCAAAGGGGCTAGTTAACACGGACCAGTCCAAAGGGATACATCAACAGAGATCAATCAAAAGGGGTCAATCAACAGGGATCAATCAAAGGTTATGTTAAGCTACGGCTGCCATTTTGGTACTTTTTGATCACACCTCGTAGGGTTAGGTTAGGTTGAGTTAAGCTACGACCGCCATCTTGGAACTTTATGATCACACCTCGTAGGTTTAGGTTAGGTTAGGCCAGGTTCAGTTAAGCTATGACCACTATTTAGAAAATTTTTTGATCACACATCGTAGGTTTAGGTTAAGTTAGGTTAGGTTAGGTTAAGTGAAGCTACGGCCACCATTTTGAAACTTTTTGAACACACCTTGTAGTTTAGGTTAGGTTAGGTTAAGTCGCAGCCACATTTTTGGAACTTTTTTATCACACCTCGTAGGTTAGGTTAGGTTAAGTTAAGCTACGGCCGCCATCTTGTTACGTTAGGCTAGGTTAAGTTAAGCTACGGCCGCCATCTTGTTAGGTTAGGCTAGGTTAAGTTAAGCTACGGCCGCCATCTTCAATGAAAAGTGGAAAGCGCGTCATGTAAGTCATTGCGCGCCGCCGCCATGGGAACATAAGTGTTTATCAGCAGTCTCCGGCAATGCTCGGGAGAGTAACCTTGAAAAGTAGCTGAAACTCAGCAGTCGAAAGCATAGCTTGACCCGTTTCTTACTTATATGACAAGGTTAGGTTAGGTAAATTTAGGTTATGTTAGGTGAGCTGAGGTTAAGTCTTAAAATATTCCCTCTCTTAAGTGTTCAAAGCCGATTCACCCTGAACAGTCAGCCAAAACTTGAGATATGTATTTATCATTACATAAAGAATTAAAGCAAACTTAATTAATTATGAATGGCGTTTTTTGTTACTGTTCAATGTAGACAGAATATATGCATTAAATGATAGACTCAACACAAAATGTTTTGATTGTTGACTTGTGTTATTGATAAATTGGTTTAATGTAAGGGGCAGTGCACACTTTCCATGTCGATAATTTATATAGGCTAGAAGGATGGTGTTGCAAACTTCTGATGTGTATTTCCAAATTTTCTGCATAGTCTATTTCATAGAATTTTCCTGTAACTTAAAAGTTCATGCTGATTTTGTCTTTGTGTTTGACATTGTAACTACAATGGTTGATTGGCTATTCTTTGTCAACTTTCAAATCATGTAATTCATGTCAGATATGTTGGAATTTTTGTTCATGTGTGAAGCTATCAAGTACCGATACCTAATTGGTTACACAACTGTTTCATAATGAAAATCTTGATCTCTGATTCATTGGAGAACTGTTTACGCTTGTCTGAACCAAGACTAACTGACTACTCACTGCTAAGGTTTAGAAATTACATTTATTCAAATCACATTCTGGTAAAAAAGATCATGACTACTATAAACTGCTACCACTCTTCCACCACTTTGCTAACACTTTTCTACCATTTGACTCTCACTTTTGCTCTTACTTTAAACTGCACATACTACAAACTATCATTTTTATTATCGAGTTAACTTTACTAGAGATTAGTTTATGCTTAACAGTTGACATGGAAGTATCAACGACTAGCTATGGTAAGCCATGTGCTTACTATAAAGGATATGCATATATTGTAAAAAGAACTAATAAAAATGGAACTGTTATTTGGTGCTGTTCGAAACAACGATCTAAAAAGTTGTCGAGGATTGATTAAAACAAAAGGCTCCAACATACTTATTTCAATCGATCATCATTGTAAATCGCAAAATAATACTCATTTAAATGGACAAAATAATCGAACCAAGGTAAAAAAGCAAGACCAAGAAAAGAATAGTGTGGCTCAAGATAGTGCTTTGTTTGTTAAAGAGCATTTATTATCTCCTGAAAAAGACATGTTAGGACAGTCGTTAACGTCTAAGAAACCTTTAACACTATCAAAGACAACACAAACTATGCCAAAGGTTGTTGCATTGCAAGATGAACAAAAAGGATTAGATAGTATTAGTGATGATGTTTATATTGATGATAATTATATTGATGATGATAACCATGATGATGATGATGATTATGATGATGATGATGTTAATGGTTTACACCCAAAAAAATCATTTGTTGAATTTGTTTACTGGAACAATCCCAATAAGCTAATCCAGCGGCTTCAGTACTTGCATACCTGTAAACAGGCTGGTCATACTAAATATGAGGAAGAACTTTTGGATATAGTAAATGAGCTTCGTGATGCTAAAATTATAGTGTAATGAATCCATGTAACCGCTCAAACTATTTATTAACAATACATGTAATATTTTCTACCACTTTGCTACCACTTTGCTACCACTTTTCTAGTTTGCTACCACTTTGCTATCACTTTTCTACTACTTTTCTGCCACTTTTGTACCACTTTTCTAGTTTGCTACCACTTTTCTACCACTTTGCTACCACTTTTCTATTACTTTTCTGCCACTTTTCTACCACTTTTCTACCACTTTGCTACCACTTTTCTACCACTATGTTACCAATTGTCTACCACTTGTCTACCACTTTGCTACCATGTTTCTACCACTTTTCTATCACTTTAGACTGTACATATCTAATATATAAAAGTGAAAGTCTGTATGTATGTATGTATGTATGTATGTATATATGTTGGTTCCGTATACAAATCTACACCGTTCCACCAATCTCAACCATATTTTGCATACACATAGTTTAGGACCCAGAAGGAACCGCTGGCTACATGAATTTTCGATAGTCTTTCTCATTCTTGGGATTTCGACCCTTTTTCACTCAAAAACAGGCTAATCAAATCATAAAATATACTCATGAAGGAATGGCAAGTCAGATAGTTTCCATGGCAACATAGCTCAAGTCGAGACACGGCCGTCTGGATGCCAATTGCGCTCTGCACTACCGGTATAGAAAATGAGGATCTTTACTTGAAATCCCGTTAGTTACTCAACTGCTCACACAGCACTGTCAACCGAGTATAGCATAACAAAGACTTGACACTATCTACTAGATATTTGTCAAATACCACTCACTCACTCACTCACACATTCATCACGAAATCTCAGAACCCACCCAACGGATTGGAATGAAATTTGGTATGCAGCTTACTCAAGGGCCGCAAACGCCCACTAAGAAAGGATTTTTGGATATTCAGGTTCTAAAGGGGTGTTAAGGGGGTAGACCTGCATTTCATCGAATAGCAATATCTCCCGATTGGTTTCACTGGGGGATGTGATACTCGGCATATAAACTCATCATTAAAAATAAGAAGACATGTGTCTGAGGGTTTTTCGATGTGGTGTATATTATGAGGTGAAACGGGTGAAAAGTGGGGGTTGAAAGATTCCTAACGGAGCCTGTATCTCATAAACGACATAGGCGAGGAGTTTGAAACTCAGCGGGAAAAAATCAGCTTAAAAAATAAGTAAGTCGGTGTTCCACCGTTTTTTCATAAATTAATTTAAGGAGCCAATGGGGTGGGGTGAAATTCTGGGGGGGAAAAAGGAGAGAAAGTGTCCTAACTGACTGACTAACTCACTCAATCATCAAACTCAGGGGAACAAGACAGCTTAAAAAATAAGTTAATAGGTGTTCAAGCGTTTTTTTCATCAATCCAATTTAAGGGGCCCATGGAGAGGGGTGATATTCTGTGTAAAAAAAAAACAGGAAAGAAAGTGTCCTAACCGATTGACTCACTCGCTCTTCAAACTCAGGGGGAAAAACTGCTTAAAAATAAGTATAACTTATATGTGTTCGACAGTTTTTTTGATAAACCAAATTAAGGGGTTCATCGGGAGGGGTGAAATTCTGAAGAAAAAAATTGAAAGAAAATGTCCTGACTCACTCACCCACTCATCATCGCCCAGCCAAAAATATTGAAGTTGGAAACATGTCATTTTCGGGATATGTTCGTTGTATGTCAAAACCATACACTAAGGGAGGATTTTTGAATATTCAGTTTCTAAAGGGGTCTTAAGGGGGTTAAACCTGCATTTGATTGAATAACAATATCTCACGAGTGGTTTCATTTGTGGATGTGATACTCGGCATATAAACTAATCATTAAAAATAAGCAGACATGTGTCTAAGGGTTTTCCGATGTGGTGTATTATTATGAGGTGAAAGGGGTGAAAATTGGGGGTTGAAGGATTCCTAACGAAGCGTGTAGGCCTATCTCCTAAACGACATAGGCGAGAAATTTGAAACTCGGCGAAAAAAAATCAGCTTAAAAATAAGTAAGTCGGTGTTCCACCGTTTTTTCATAAATTAATTTAAGGAGCCAAAGGGGTGGGGTGAAATTCTGGGGGGAAAAAGGAGAGAAAGTGTCCTAACTGACTGACTAACTCACTCAATCATCAAACTCAGGGGAAAAAGACAGCTTAAAAAATAAGTTAATAGGTGTTCAAGCGTTTTTTCATCAATCCAATTTAAGGGGCCCATGGGGAGGGGTGATATTCTGGTAAAAATAATTGAAAGAAAATGTCCTTCTGACTCACTCACTCGTCACGCAAACGAAAACTATTAAAGTTAGAAACATGAGATTTTGGGAATATGTTCGCTGTATATCGAAAACGTCAACTAATGAATGATTTTTGTTATTCGGGTTTTAAAGAGGTGTTAAGGGGGTAAACGTGCATTTCATTGAATAACGATATCTCATGAGTTTTCCTTTGGGGATGTGATATTCGGTATATAAGCTAATCATTAAAAGAATCAGACATATGTCTAATGGTTTATCGATGAGGTGTATATTACGAGGTGAAAGGGGTGAAAATTGGGGGTTGAGGGATTCTTAACGGAGCGTGTATCTCTTAAACGACATAGGCGAGAAGTTTGACATTCGGCGGGAAAAAACAGCTTAAAATATAATTAAATAGGTGTTCGACCGTTTTTTCATAAATCCAATTTCTGGGGTTCATGAGAGGGGTGAAATTCTGAAAAATAATTGAAAGAAAATGTCCTGACTTACTCATCATCCCCCAGCCAAAATTATTGAAGTTAGAAACATGATATTAACGGGTTATGTTCGTTGTATGTTGAAAACGTCCACTAAGGAAGGAATTTTGGATATTCAGGTTCTAAAGGGGTGTTAAGGGGGTAGACTTGCATTTAATTGAATAACAATATCTCCCGAATGATTTCCTTTGGGATGGGATACTAGGCATATAAACTCATCATTAAGAATAAGAAGACACATGTCTGAGGGTTTTTCGATGTGGTGTATATTATGAGGTGTATGTGTGAAAAGTGAGTGTTGAAGGTTTCTCAACGGAGCAAGTATCTCTTAAAAGACAGAGGCAAAAAGTAAGAATCTCAGGGAGAAAAATCAGATTGAAAAAGTAGTAGATAGGTGTTCGATCGTTTTTTCATAATCCAATTTAAGGGGCTCATGGAGAGGGATGAAATTCTGGGGAAAGAAGTCCACTAAGGAAGGATTTTTGGATATTCACTCATCATCCCCCAGCAAACCTATTGCAGTTAGAAACTTGAAATTTTGGGGATATGTTCGTTGTTTGTCGAAGAAGTCCACTAAGGATGGATTTTTGGATATTCATGTTCTGAAGGGGTGTTAAGGGGGTTAAACTTGCATTTCATTGAATAACAATATCTCACGAGTTGTTTCATTTGGGGATGTAATATTCGGCATACAAACTAATCATTTAAAATAAGCAGACATATGTCTAAGGGTTTATCGATATGGTGTATATTATGAGGTGAAAGGGGAGAAAATTGGAGGTTGAAGGATTCTTAACGGAGCGTGTACTGTATCTCTTATTCAACATAGGCGATAAGTTTGAAATTCAGCGGAAAAAGCAGCTTAAAAATAAGTAAATAGGTGTTCGACCATTTCTTCATAAATCCAATTTAAGGGGCCCATGGGGAGGAGTGAAATTCGGGGGGGGGGGGGACCGGAAAGAAGGTGTCCTAACTGATTGACTTACTTACTCACTTATCAAACTCAGGGGGAAAACAGCTTTAAATAAGTAAATAGGTGTTCGACCGTTTTTTTTCATAAATCCAATTTAAGGGGTTCTTGGGGAGGGGTGAAATTCTCAAATATTAATGAAAGAAAATGTCCTGACTGACTCACTCACTCATCATCGCCCAGCAAAAATTATTGAAGTTAGAAACATGAAATTTTGGGGATAAGTTCGTGGTATGTCGAAAACGTCCACTAAGGAAAGAGTTTTGGATATTCAGGTTCTAATGAGGTGTTAAGGGGGTAAACGTGCATTTCATTGAATAACAATATCTCATGAGTGGTTTCATTTGGGGATGTGATACTTGGCATATATACTAATCATTTAAAATAAGCTGACACATGTCTAATGGTTTTTTGATGTGGTGTATATTATGAGGTGAAAGGGATGAAACGTGGGGGTTGAAAGATTCCGAACGGAGCGTGCATCTCTTAAACGACATAGACGAGGAGTTTGATTTTCTCCGAGTTCCAATCACCTTAAAAATTAATAAATGAATAAATAATTAAAATAAGTAGATGTTCGACCGTTTTTGTTTTCATAAATCCAATTTAAGGGGCATATGGGGAGGGGTGAAATTCTGGAATAAAAACGTCCACTAAGGAAGGATTTTTGGATGTTCACTCTCATCGACCAATCAAAACTATTGAAGTTAGAAGAAGGGGATATGTTTGTTGTGTGTCGAAAATGTCTACTAAGGAGGGATTTTTGGATATTCAGGTTCTAAAGGGGTGTTAACGGGGTTAAACCTGCATGTTATTGAATAACAATATGACACGACTATGACGCGAGCGAAGCGAGGCTAAAAATGAGATGGTGTGTGTCTGTGTATTACTCAATCACGCAAGAACCACTGGTCCGACTTACATGAATTTTACATAAAAGTAGCTGATTTAACTGGTTAACATATAGGCTACTTTTGATTTCAATACTTTGCACTATGGCGACCATTTTAGTGACGTCACTACACCCTTTGGTTTCAAACTTTCATATTTCCATTTCAAATAAAAAGTGAACGCTAAGAAATAGCAAACTTTTGATGGCATATACGAGGTTTAAAATTACATTTTCTATCCGAAAGGTATCTCCAACGGTTAGCGAGTAAAACCTAAATTTGTGCTATAAAACGCGGTCAACGCTGAACGGTGTATTTGGACAAAATGTTCCATCCTTAATCTCCCTCTGCGCAGCACCTCGCCTATCCCCTGTTTTAACTGTCACTTTCACATTTTAATTTATTTATGACGCGTAGCGAAGCACGGGTACTTCAGCTAGTTAAATATAAAAGCCAACGCTAAATAATTCTATTACCAGAACAGAGATAACCTTTGTAGTGTGCAAATCATACTAACAGGTTAGTTACTACTATGGAACTTGCTACAACTAACCGAGGTAAACAACGTGTACTCTATAAAGGCTACTCTTATAACTATAGACGACAAAATGTAAAAGGAATACTATTCTGGCGATGCTCAAAACAGAGGTCAACAAAATGTCGAGGCAAAATGAAAAGTAGAAATGGTGTGGTTTTAAGTGTGAGTGATCATGTAGTGCTCCAGACAAAACACTGATGGTGTTGACAAAAAATCATCAGAATGTTAAAAAGTTAGTACAAGAGAAAGATGTTGCTACTCAAAATAGTGCATTGTTTGTTGAGCAACGTTTAACCCCTGTTGTAAAAGTTATGTTGTATCCATCTTCCACGCCTCAAGAATCATCATCATCACAGACTATGCAAGAGGTAGTGTTGTTGTTGTTGTTTTAAGGGGCTGAACTACAAAGTCATCTGCCCTTGATATGCAAGTGGACCGAAAAGGACTAGATAGTAATAGACAAAAGAGAGTTGTAGTTTGTATATAACTATTGTACAAGTACTTACATTAAATAAATAAAAATAGTGTATGGGTAGTGTCTGTTTTTCTTAATTGCTATCCCTATGTCCCACTATTAATGCAATTGTTAACCATCAACCGTCTCTGACTATGTTCGCAAAGAGAGTGACCTTAAACAATACACTCTATCTATGGTTTGTGTACCGAGTACACAATAATACAGTGTGGTCAAGCCATGTAGAGGCAATAGTTATATCAGGTAAGGGATTCGAACCCTTGCTTTCTTGTACAGAAAATTTGAACTTAAGTCAAACACCATAACCACTCGGTCAACCTGACAGTTACTAATTTAATTATTTTTGTGGACTTGAGTGTTTATAAAACTTTTTCCAGTATACATTGACTAAACCACTTGTTTGTTTTGAAATATAGATTTTGTTTTGTTTGACCATAACATTGCAGTTATGAGTCTTGTGAACTGGGTGTTTAATATAGGGTTAAAGGCATTTTAAAATAATTTTAGAAAAGCTCTTAGGTATCGTGTCATGGGTTTTAGTAATGCATTACTGTTCGTTGACTAACATTTACCGTTACACAACATTATTTTGGTGAGTTCTACATGTAGTTGTTTGAGTCGTCACTCTTTTGACTGGTTTGATGCAGATCTCCATGCCTCCCTGCCCCGAGCGAAACGTCTCATCTCTATATAGCTACCGCACCCTACATTCGAGGCTATCTGTTTAACATATTATAACCTTGGATCTCCCCTACAAGCTCTTGGGTTCAATTCCTAGATTTAACACAAACTTTTAAAAGTGGTATGAGAACTAAAACTAGTCTACTCAGTCTCGAGTGGTCCAAATAAGTTGAGAGGGTTTGATTCACACCTCAACCATAGAGCACCATGTTCTTTAAAAAAAATAAAAATAATGATAACCATTAGTTCAATTTCCCATTTCACACATTGCAATTTGTCAATTTTCGATTTTGCATTTTTTAAATGACAGTTTGATGTTTTTCAATTTCATGATATGGAAACATGGTTTTTTCCATGTTCATATTTACACATTTCTCAATTTCCCATTTGCATATATTTTCTTAAATGTCCGTTTAAGGTTTTAAAATTTTGTCTATATGGAAACATGGATTTTACATTTTGCTGTTTACAAATTTTTTATATATTTATTTTCTGTATGTTGAAAAACGATATTCCCTAAACAAGATTTTTTATTTTTCATTTTATGATTTTGTAAATAATCTTAATGTGAGTCCTTGACCATGGCAATAATACAGTCTATCTATGTGTTAGCGGAACCATAGAGGCTTATACTACTGCAAGTAAGAATGTTTTACAAAATAACGACTATCTGCCACTGCATTTGAAAAACAAAACGATTGAAAAAAAAATCTATTTTCCATTCATATATAAGTGCTAATTCTCCCTCTCCCCACCCTACCTCACCGTATTTTCTCTGGTCAAACAACCAATGCTACCCACACATACACAAGCTTTCTATATATCTCTCTCTATATATATGTTATCTCTTGTCCACAAGATAAAAATTATGGTTGCTGGATTGTGTCCTGCACTGTTTATGCGACATACATTTGCCAGTTCATAAAACCGTTAGGTATTTCTCTACACATAACGATTTTACCACTGCTTTACCTACGCCTTTTGCTTGTTTGGCTTTCTTACAGTCTAGTATGTGATAGGAAGCATTAACTGTATGTCAAATCCAGTCCAGGTTTGTATTTGTAATCTAAGTAATAATTTGAAAAGAGACAAGTGTAATCAGTTTTAAACATTATCTCTGCTTTTATTTGTTTGTTTATGACATGCATATTAACCTAAAATCAAACCCTAGTCTACCTTAGTGAAAGGTTAACAGTTTAACCACTGCGTTACCATACCCTTTTTTCTTAGTTTGATTCGTTCTAGGCCTTAGAGCTAGAAATCGAATTAAGATCTCCAGTGAAAGAGGTACATGTGCTCACCACTATAGCACGTAATGTTTAGCTGGTAACATTAGACAATCGAAAATAATAGTATTTCTGTTAGCCAAGCATTTCTGTCATTTGCCTACTGTGTGAGCTCTGCCAGCAAGACAGTTTAGTTTAGAACAAGTGTGTGTGAGTGTGTTTATAGATTATTAGCCTCAGATATTTAAAGCTTGTTGTGTGTAGCGACCATCTTGTCCCAGTAACCACTGAGCAAGTTTTAACAGTCAACCCATAAAAACTGCATAGGATAGTTGTGTGAGGTTCATGGACTTGGGTGTGTGCATTAGCACCATGCACTAGCTTTACCTTACCCTCTATAGGTAGAGCGTTATCCCTTTCCTTTTTGACATTACCAATGACCACATCCACCCACAAGTTTTACACTTAAATCCTTGGCTTGTTTTCGATTAGGTTTGGTTCGGTTTGGTCGGGTTTGATTCAGCTTGGTTCAGTTTAGTTCAATTTAGTCACTATTTTGTTTCATTAGCTATCCTCTTTAACCAATCAATTAAAGATAGTCTACTCTTAATTCTTGAATCAATAAATCCGATTTTGTATACACCGTTTGTCATTTATTACCCCATGCCTGCAACCTATACTCTCTCTGTACTACAGTCTGATCTGAAAACAAGTTCCAATAGTGAAAGACTTGTCATTCACCATATATGTAGCCTACACTAGTTCTTTCTCAACCCAGCTATGTTTCATCACTCACGGTAAACAACTCACATGACCGTATCCAATTATTAATTTTTTTAAATCTCAGGTCAATGACCTTAATATTTTGGATATTTTAGGTAAATTCATTGGTCATGGGAAAGAGTTGACCATTCTAAGTCCTATGACACCTCACATGTCGATATCCAAGTATTAGTTTATATAATCTCAGGTCATTGTCCATGTTGTTTTGAATATTTGGGGTAAATTCGTTGGTCATGGGAAAGGGTTGGCCATCCTTAGTATTATAACACCTCACTTGACACTCTCCCATTATTAGTTAGCGAGATATTAACAACAGTGCAGTTAGGCCCTTTTGACAAACATTAAATATATATTTAAAAACAGAGCGTCACCCCGATTGCTAGGACCCCACATACAAATCCCTAGCCTTATTGGTTCGCGAGATATTAACAATAGTGTAGTTAGGCCCTTTGTTAAAATGTCAAAAATACATTCAAAAAGAGAGTATCTGCTCAAGTCCAACGACACCTCACAGGTCAAAATCCCATCATGGGTTCAGGAAATATCAACAAAAGTGTAGTTAGGCCCCTTGTCAAAATTTCAAAAAATACATTTAAAAAGGGAATGCCATCCCATGTGCTACGGCCCCTCATACAAGTCCCTAGACTTATTGGTTCACGAGATATTAACAAAAGTGTACTTAGGCCCTTTTGACAAAAATCAAAAATACATTGAAAAACGGGGCGTCATACCAAGTCCAACGACCCCTCATACAAGTCCCTAGCTTTATTGGTTGATGAGATATTAAAAAGCCAATGACCTATTAGTTTTGGATCTTTTCGTTATTTTTTTAAAATAACTCTTCTATAAATCATTATTTAAAAAGTCCGCCCTCTTACGAAAACCCCAAGTGCGCATGCGAAAAAACAGAAAACAAACATGTTAATTCATAGTAGCAATCGGCTCTTCACATGCGTTTGATGTGGAACAACGTTTAATTTCATCATAGCATTAGGGACCAGTCCAAAGGGACCAGTCCAAAGGGGCTCATCCACAAGGATCTGCCCACAAGGACTCGTCAACAATGACCCGTCCACAGGGACTCGTCAACAATGACCCGTCAACAAGGACCCGTCAACAATGACCTGTCAACAATGACCTGTCAACAAGGACCTGTCCACAAGGACTCGTCCACAAGGACAATGACCTGTCAACAAGGACTCGTCCACAAGGACTTGTCCACAAGGACCTGTCAACAATGACCCGTCAACAATGACCTGTCAACAATAACCCATCAATAGGGGCCCGACCACAGGGGCTCATCACCAATAACAGGGGCTCTCACCTCAAGGCCTAACATGCCCCTCTTTGTTTATCAGTTTGCCGATCGACAAGCGTCACTTAAAATACTTTTTGATCACCACTTGTGGGTTGGGTTAGGTTAGGTTACACTACATCCGCCATCTTTAAAAAGCCCGCCCTCTTACAAAAGCTATGAGTGGGCATGTGTGTAAAAAACGGAAAACAAGCATGTTAATTCATAGTGGCTTTCCACCGAACACATGCACATTATGTGGAACAACGTTTAAATCCATATCGGCATTCAAACTCTCACATGCTGCAATTGGAAAGAGAGATTCTCTAAAAAATTACAATTTTCACCCCTAGTATTGTAGGTTTTATTTTTGGGGTGGAAATATGTTGTCCGTTGGAAAGGGGGTGTTAGCCCGAGTTCAACTACACCTCATTTTTTTAAATCCAACCATGGGTTCGAGAGATATCGCACCGCCGCCATCTTGTGTGGTGGAATGTGGAGGTGGAGGATATAGAACTGTCCAAAACACACTACTGTAATGGTTACCACACTTACTAACGTTGTGGTGTTTGAAGCCATTTCCAGTGTTGCCTTAGTAAACAAAAGTTTGGTGCTTTTCAGTCGATCAACACGATTGTACAGTACGGCTCCCAGCTCATGATCCCTGGATGGAGGGGAAGGTTGAGGGAGGGAAAGTAGAGTGGAGTGAGTGTGTGAGGGAGAGCGCTACTGAGTGCGAGACAAGGAAACGTTTCCCAATGCTGTTATGAAAGCTTTGGGCGCGCAGGTGGAATTGTACCAATATACACCGGCAGTGATTCGAATGATAGTGATGTTTCTAGTTCTTCTGACAGCACGGTATCCAGTGAAGCTGAATCTGGATGTGAGTCTGAACTATAGAGCATCCAGCGATTAGAAAAGACTGAGGGTCTTATTGGGCTTTTACTTTTAACGGAAATCCCCCTACACTGGTTTTGTTACCTCACCTTTTAACATGAAGGAACTCTGAACATACATATTTTTCGTCATAATAGCTTCCTACAATTATCTGCCAATTGATTACCTTTGTTGTTGCATACAAGTATCGTTTATATTACGTCTTAGTAATTTAAACAATTTCGAGGATAGCACGCTGGAATGAAGAGCCTTGTCCTGTGCTGCATGCTCGCCCGGAGTGGAGCACGAGCTCAGTTCCGTCGGCATTATAAGTTCTGAAGCACTATCCGTCATTGGTGTTATTATTGTGTGTCTGTTTTATTTTCTGTTCGATCGGATCAGGGCTGCCGACAGTTGGGTACGAACCCACTATCTCTTGAATGCAAGCTCACAGCTGCACGGCTAACTCATACAATATTACAAATATTAATCTAAATAAAACAAGAATAAAATTGAAAGAAACTAAATTATAGCCTAACTAATAACAAAAAAGGTGATGATCAACAGTATTTTACGTAAAAATTGTTAACATCGTCTGCATACATCCGAGAAGGAAGGAAGGGCTGTGCTCTCGACATCTGTCAATCAGTAATGCGTCATATCACAACGAAATGAATGCTGTTATTGGATCTCTTCGTGTACGGTCTTAATACCGGTCCAATCCGTTAACACCTGCAAAACTGCTCCTTCCTGGGCGTGTTCTACTTCAGGTAGCTGCTGGGGTTGTGTTGTCTCGCTAACTTATGAAAGGACAGTACTCGAAGCGGGTGAACATAACGTATGACGTCAGCGCTACCTCTGCATAGAGTTAGCAACACTGTCGCCATAAGGCTCCACAGTCTTTTCTAAACGCTGGATGCTCTATAGCAACTCCACTGTGAAGTACATAAGTAAATAGTAAATGTTTCCTGTACCGTTAGCCCCTGTCAGGTTGTTCACTGATGTGACGCAGGTGGTGCGGCCAAATTCCTTGCAGGGATCACGAGCTCAGAGCCGTACTGTACCCAAATGAGATGGGTTATTCCCTAATCCTGAAAAAGAATTACGTGTTGACCGACTGAAAAGCATCAAACTTTTGTTTTCGCACACTTACAAAGTTTTCTTACGGTTTTGTTTTTGATGTGTAACATCTTTCCGCTCGGTTGCTGGATAGTTTTGTGGGAGTGATTTTGAAAATGAGGGACGGATGTGAATCGGGCGGAAGTGGATCGAACGGAAGTGGATTGGACGGAAGTGAAGACGCACTGCCGGGAAAATGGGACGGAAGTGAATCGGGTGGAAGCGGATCGAACGGAAGTGGATCGGACGGAAGTGAAGACGCACTGCCAGCTGGATGTACAATTGAAAATGTGTGTATTGGAAACAAGGCAGTGTGTGCTCTGTAGCGCGAGAATGTTATGGCAATACAGTAGGCAGTGAATTTAGCAGGCACTGGTTTGACGAGCACAGTGGCAAATGTTTCACCGACTTTCATTGTCATTGAGCAGTTTATGAAGCTTCACGTTCAAGGTTGAATATCACATGGGGTAGGACAAAGACGACAAAATACATTTAAGTAAGCGGCATTATTGTCAAGCTGTGGGGGAGTAGTCAAATATTAAACACATAACAGAATGTTGTTATATGAGTGGAATAAAAGCTGTATTTTCATCATATGTGAGACTAGGTCATTTCATGATTGTAGGAAGCCATGGTTTGATTGTTTACGACGAACTGTATGAGAGCCTTGAGAATAATGAATGTTATAGTTACTGAGGGATGTGCTCACAGTATTTGAGAGTACTGTCGACGTTGTGTGTCACTTTGTTATTATGAATTATTAATGTAAAAGGAAGGAAGCTTGTAGTTTTGCGTGTCCGTTAATCTCACGATCATGATCCACGGTACCTCCCTTCTACGTGGAATGCGAACCACAGGACATGGCATTTCAATGTGAAAATCTCACATGTATTGACCGGGAATCATACCCGGTATACCTCTTGGTGAGAGACTAACAAATTGACCGCTGCGCCACAAATGTGACAGTAGCATATCTCCAATTGAATCTATACATTCATCATAGTACCAGTATGAAAATGGAGTGTAAATTAATATTTTAAGAATGTCCAAGCTGTGTAGTGTACGAGTAGGATAACATGTCAGATGTTACATATCATATGCGACTACTGTAAGGCACGTATCTTTTTTTTTTGGAGAACAGGGATTGTCTGTGGGTGTCAGTGTCGGTTTGGTAGTGTTTTGTAGAGCTATTTGTCTTGTAGGTTTGATCTGATGATGCTTGCTTGACGAGCGAAACATGTAATCTCTTAGTTTTCTCCTTCTTCGATACCACATAACAATATACTATATGGGGAAAGTTTATAAAACTGCCGTAAGACCAATCCTACTCTATGGTAGTGAAACATGGGCTGCTACAAAGGCACATGAGCAAAAGCACTGAAATGCGTATGTTACGTTGGGCAGGTGGAGTTACTCTCAAATATAAAATCCGTAATGAACCCTTCAGAAAAGCAGTGTTTAATGTAAGAAATCTTAATCAAGGGGTCGCGCTCAGTTCCTATGTGATGTTTACGTTCGCCAAACAACATGCTCTACTGAGGTAAGGGTCATAGGATATAAACTATAAATTAGAAAGAAAGGTGACAAGATGTAAAATAATAACATGATTTAATGACTAATAGTGCATAAAAAAATAAACAACAATAAAATATAAAACAATCCTCCCTGAATTTCCCATGATAGGAATATCTATAAATTTTAGGAGTCAGACGGACCTCCCCTTTTTTTTAAATGTGGATCCTGGTTCCACGACCTTGCAATTTGGGTTTTATGTGCGCGTAATGACTAACTACGAGGAATGAGTACTTTGGATGACTGTTCGTTTACAACGGGTTAACAGCCACGATGCTTACGAACAATCATCTCGTAAATCAACGTTTATGGATATGGAACATGATATTAATAAAAACCCTTAAAAAGTAATGCTGACACACGCACTAAAAATCTACTATTTACAGGAATCTCCCTGAGACCCTCATTAGCGCGAAGACGCACTTGACTATGAGCTGCCAACACTGGCCAGATTGCTCAACACAAACAAGGAAATACAGCAAGCACATGACACACGGGTCACTGAATGAAATATAAAGATGGAATAAACCAACAACAACAAAAGCCTGACTGGCTGACATTACTTTATATGAACAAAACTGCATGTTAAGCTAACGCTTCGGAGATTATCGTGATTCGTAGGCAACTCCCATTTATTTAAACAATTTTTATCATTGATCAGTTCTTAATTCTGTATAACAAGTTATTACTGCGCCACACAGGCACTCTCCACTAATGACCTGGCTGGCAATCTTCAGTCCGTCTTGTGCAACATCTCCCCTCTTCCTCAATCACCTGCCATTGTCCCACTCCAGTGTGTATAAATACCTGACCAGCTGTGCCGTTATCTCAAGGAATCAACAGCAACAAACTCAACCACTTCAAAATATGGTCAGACATTAATCAAAATATCCAGAATTGCCCTCGCGAGGTCACAATCTAGATTTGTCATCAAGCTGCCAGAAATCAGTCTAAGCTGAAAATCCCGCTTGTAATGACACAAATACACACACTCACACACACACATTTGGGAATGACAATACGTTATTCACACAGATCGGCTGAATGGATGCTCGCCGACAATTAAAAATATTAAAAACCTACGATAGAGCTGACTGCTCTACGTCACAAATCACATTGCTCCAAAGGCAATAATCTCATTGAATCTGATCAATAATAAAACAAAAGAAATTAATTACCCTCCACTCTACTGTATAACTATTTTACTTCAGTCCTACTTCTGAAACACAACATATCTCCGAGAGACGTTTTTAACCGCATCGCGTAACATATGCAAACACGGCCGTTCACATAGCTACGTTAGTTAAAACAACAAACAAGAAAACAACCTTCTACTAAATATATGTATGCGAGCTGTTTCCATGCAAAAGGTGTGTCAGACCAAAACTAAATAGACTACGTTAATCACACAAGCAAATTATTTACAAAACAAAATATGTCCCATACACCATAAGTTAAAATTATCAGATAATAATAAATATTATTTGGTATTCATCCTCAGCCAGTCATCCGTCAAAGAACATCCGCCGCCATCTCCCAACTGGATCCTTCTTATCTCATCTCAACCATCTTGACGGAGTCTTGATATTTCCAGGCTTCCTCCATGGTCAATGATGTCATCTCTCGTGCTGATTGAAAAATTAAATTATTATACACTTGATATCTGACTACTAAATTCGCCGTTCGGGTACTTCTTTCCCCAAAGCAGTCTATTGGCGAATTATCGAAGATACTGCCCCTACAAATATAGTACCGTGACTATCTAACACTGAATTTAACACTTTTTATAATAATTTCTGTGTCCTTCATGACACGCAAAGTATAACTGTCAACGTCCTTAGACGCGCAAAGTATAAAAGCCTGTGTCCACTGACACACAAAATCAAAGTCTACGTCCGTAGACGCACAGAGTAATAGTCTGTGCCCTCGACACTCAAAATAATAATAAGCAAAGTCTTGGCTCTTCACACCACTTATAAATGAACTGGCCCTAGGTCTTGATGGGGGGGGGGGGGGGGGAATTTAGATAAAAATTTCTCGAAATAATGGTGGTACAGGAATGAAATAAATATCACTGAACTCGAAAAATAGCGCAGGTCAAGAATATGCCCATTAATCCTAGAATCGATCGTAGAGATTTTGTCTCGGCGATCTCCCGCGTGAATGCTAGCCGAGCGTGCCCACGCTAGACCTGCCGCGCTAAATAGGCATTCTTCTCTCATTGGTTCCCACATTTTCTGTAATTTGACGGTTTTTAGCAGATCTTGGCGTCGTAGGAGTGTCTATTTTCTTCATCAGCCACTCACGTTACTGCATCATATTTCTTCTAGGCGCGAATATCACAATGAACATACCAGCAGCATGTCTCACTGCGCGTCGCTTCTATTTTGAGGTGGCCAACACCTGTCCTTCTGACACATCGCTAGGCTATTTCCTTTCACAGCTAAAGTATTTAGCCTTTTTTCAAACAGCTTCAGGTATGTACCCGCTGTCTCCAACAAATGCTTGAAATTTCCTCATCTCCGTCTGGCTACTTTCATGATGCTGGTGGAAATATTTATTAATTGAAGAAATAAAACATAGAATCATTTATCCAACAGAGGATAAAGGGTTCACAACTCTCCCACTCACAAAATTTCGAACTTCGGAGAAAGTCGATAATTTTAAAAGACTTCCGTAGGCCAATTGTTTTATTTCAGAATCACCTCTTTTCTATTACTTGGTCTAGTCGCTCCTGTCTTGAATGGCATTTACTCGTTTCACATCCTGCTCATAATGACTCTCTCAACTGCTTGCGTGACGCTGATGCCTGGGGCAACACTCTGCTCGCCTCGTTAATGTTTGTCAACACCAACTCTACTTCCTCCTTCACGTGCCGTACTCAACTGCTCCCCGTGCACTTTGTTGATAGTAGGACGTCCATATATTCAAACTGCATCATTATTTCGGCGCTCCCATGGTTCACTTCTACGATACTTTTTTAGGTTGGCAGCGTTGTAGACTGACATTGTTCCTGTACTCAATTCTTTCACTCTGTAAACATTATTTCCAAGGTTTCTTACGATAGAACAGGGTCCTATGAACTTTTCGCAGAATTTACTGAAGATCTTCTTCTCTGGGTCCGATGTAGCGGGTCGTTTCACCAAAACGAGCTGGTTGATTTCAAGATCACTGTGAAACCTCTTATTTCTTACTCGCCGTAATCTGCGGTCTGCTTGTTTCCTCATGTAGGCTCTCGTCCTCTCAATTCGCAAGTCAGGTGCTATCATTGGATCTTGTGGGCAGTTAAAGATGCTTTTCCACGTTCTCACTGGATACTCGTTTTTGTGCAGGACCATAGGGATCTGTCCTGTTGACTCGTGCCTGGTAGAATTCATGCATGTCTCTACATCCTTGATTTTATCCACCCATCTGTGATGTTCATTGGGAATGAAGATTCTCAAATATGAAGTTACACACTTAATTGCTCTCTCACTTGGATTTGCTTGAGCATGTCGGATACTGCTTAAAATGTGTTTTATACCCATGTCCTCCATACCTTTCTTGAATTCGGCGCTTGTGAAATAGCTGCCATGATCTGATAATATAAATTCTGGTTTTCCAAGGATTGGAATAACTCTATTCCGAATACGACTGAGTACCTGTTTTGAAGTAGTTTTCTGAAGTAATGAATTAATAGCATCAACCATGGTTCCGCTTCTTGTTCTCACTGTATCTCTCGTAACTCCTCCAAGAATTCCCGGTCCTTCGGTGTTAACTCCAAGTGTTGTACCATCGCTGTTTCCTCATTATCAGGCTCTGGGCTCCTGCTGAGTGCTTCCGGAATCACGTTCATCTTCCCTGGGCAATGTTCAATCTCAATGCTAAACTGCTGAATATATATAGACCAACGTGTCACACGTTCGCTTGCCATCGACGTCTTAAACAAGAATGTTAGTGCTTTATGATCAGTCCTGACAACAATAGGGTAGCCGTAAATTATTCGTTTCCATCGTTGTAGCGCATGAAGTATGGCCAACAGCTCTTGTTCCGTTACAGTATAATTGCGCTCGTGCTTACGCAATTTTCGGCTGACAAATGCCAAATATGTTTTATGCTGCAGGTTAGCTGGATCCTCTTGGTAGAGCATAGCACCTATACCCACCAGTGAAGCATCCGCTTGGATTATAAATTTGTGCTTGAAATCTGGATATCCTAATTTAATGCAGTTTTCCAATAGCTGTTTTGTTGCTTGGAATGCCTTCTCACACTCCGCATTCCATAACCATTTATTATTCTTCTTTAGCATTTCCTGCATAGGGGCTACAGTCTCCGTATAACCTGGACAGTTTTCCTTAAAGAATCCCGTTACGCCTAAGAAAGCCCGAATGTGCTTGACTCTCGTTGGTGTAGGGAAATTCTTTATCGCTTCGATCTTAGCGGGATTTGGCTTCACTCCCTCCTTGTCAATGATGTGACCCAAATATAAGATCTCGCTCTTGAAGAAATGCGATTTCTTCAGATTTACTTTGAAATTCGATGCATTCAGGTTGCCTAATACTTTATCTAAATTCTCCATGTGAGTTTCAATGTTGTCGGATGCCAGCAAAATGTCATCAATGTAGCGTACCGTCATCTCCTTAACTTCCTCGGTTAGATTCCGGTCCAGGGCTCGGATTAAGGCACAGCCCGCTGTTTTGACTCCAAAGGGCATTCGGACGAAGCAAAACGTCTGGTTCTCGAATAAGAAGCCAGTTAAAAGCTGTGACTTCTCATCCAATTCAATATGTTGGAAACTGGACGTCAAGTCTACTGATGAATAAATGCTTTTGTTTTTAAAGCCTATTAATACGTCTCTGATAATTGGCGCTCTGTCATACTCAGGAAAAATGAGTCTCGTGTTGAGATTTCTGGCATCTAAACAAAGTCTAATAGATCCATTTGGTTTTGTGACTGCCAAAATCGCATTTAGATAAGGTGTCGGTGTCTCCTTATCACTCCAGCTTGTAACATCTCATCTATAATGACCTTGACTTGACCACGATATATTTCAGGAATTGGATACAACCTACTTTTGAAAGGTGACCAATCCTCGACTTGCATTGAATATTTGAAATTTAATATTTTCCCAGGTACTGTATCAAATACTGTTTTGTGCTTCCTTAAAATCTCTTCCAATTGCTTTCTGTGTTCACCCCCAAGTTGAATGTCATTGAGCCGCTCCTGTAGTAACTCTTCAAATTGTGCCTCACTGTCGTCTCCTTCCGTTAATAAAGACCATATCTCCTGGGATTCACTCTCCTCATCTAGTTCCACAACAGCTCCTTCTATGATGTTATCTTCTGCCTTTCGTACCTCCTCTTCCGTCTCTTCCGATATTGCTTCCAATGCCCAAGAATTTACATCTCTTCCGGTGGTGATTTCATCCATATGCAATCCCACATTCTTTAGCTGATCATACTCTCTAAAACTGACAGTATTCTTGTGCAAATCTATCACTGCTTGATAGTCACAAATAAAATTTGCACCAAGAATTATATTGAAATTCATCTTTGCCATGATAATGAATGTTTGCCCAAAAGTGTGTTCCAATATGTTCAGCTCTAAGTATGCCTGACGTTTACAAGTGACGGTGCGTTCAGGAATAACACCCCTCACTTTGAGCTGTGGTACGGGAATTACAGGAATATTTTGACTCCGTCCCAACTCTCGAACCAAGGCCTCCGATACCAGACTGATCTGTGACCCCGTATCCAATAAACATCTTATATTAATTCCACCAATCCTTGCGTAAATAATGGGTAATTGCCTAATTTCATCGTTCCGTGGTTTCACCGTCTCCTCCAGGCAGTCTTCTGGCAAAGCAATCCATTCTTGTATGTTCGCTACTATCCATCCCTCTTCAACTTCCGACTGTTGCGTTTGTAGGCTGTCTTCTTTATCCAAATTTAACATTTTTTTAAAGCTCCGGTGCGACTCCCATCATCCGTTTGTCGCCGATGTCCTTGATATTCCTCTTGTCTCAGTAGACTTCCAGCTTCCTCAGTATGTGTATCAGGATTCTTCATGTTCCCAATGGCTTTTTCCCATCTTCCTAGCTCTCCACCTTGACTAGCGTGTAATTCCTCTAGGTAATTTTGTGATTGAGCGTGCCTATCATCCCAGTCATTTCGATAATTTCGTGGCTCTCCTTGATTTTGGTCTCTTCTTCCTTTCCATCTTTGATTAGCATTGTAATCACCGTATCTTCCATAAGGCCTGTCATTTCTTCGATTTTCACGCCAATGTTGATATCCTCTCTGTTGATACCTATTGTTGCCTTGATATGATCTATTATTGTAGTTATTTTCGTTACGCTGGTATGGTCTGTTTTCTCCTTCCTGGTTTCGCCTAGGTGTGGAAGTGCTTGTATTAGTGCCCTGCGTTTTAGTGTTTGCCTGCTTAGGTTTTATGACCTCTGTCGCATTGACTAACTCCAGCTGTCTTCCTCCTCTATAATGACTATGAGACGTAGTCTCATCTATCTGGCGTAATATCTGCTCTGCATGTATGGCCGTACTAACGTTCGCTGTGACTAGGACTTGTTGCACGTTGACTGGCAATTGCCTCGCTATTGTCATCACCAGATCCGCTTCATTTAAAGGGTAATCAAGGTCGCGAAATTTTAACATTTGCATGTTAAAGAAATCTGAGTATTTTGTTTGCTGGGTGGTTTGGTACTTTCTAGAGTAAAGCTCCATCCTTAGACTCTGTTGTGTTGCGGGCGACCAATATTTGCGCAGAAACGCCAATTTAAAATCTGACATGGTTCCAAATGTATATTTGAAGCTTAAAAACCATGTAAGGACATTTCCTGATAAAAATCTCTCCATCATCCTCAATCTACGTGCTTCAGGTACCCCTGTGTCATTGTAATGGTCTTCAATCTCTTTAATAAAAGCTTTAGGTGTTACCCCTGAATTCTCCGTGTATTTCTGCGTTTTATAATCACTTGAGCGAATTACTTGGATAAGTTGTGTAGGCTGATGACCGTCTTGTGGTGTTGAGCTCCTATCGATATTCTTGCGAAACCCTTCCGTGTTTGTTGTTAATGGGCTCTCCGCCTGAGTCTGACTTCCTGCTGTGCTCGCCTCCGGGCTATTTGAGTCATCCTGCTTGTCTTTCAATGTTTCTGTTCTAAATATCGACGATTGCTCTAATGACCTGAGTTCGGCTTTAACGATCCTGTCCGTCTGTTCTTTAAGCTTGCTCTTCATTTCTTGTTCTAATGCTTGAATACGAGTGTGATTTTCGCCTACTGTTTTAAGAATGGTGGGTCTTTCCTCTTTAGAATCGATATTCATTTTTTTCCAATCTTTTCTTATCTGCTCTTTAATCGTGCTTACTTTCTCTTCAATCTGGCTTTTAGTGTCGTTTAAGGTACTCTTTAACTGCTCCTGATCCGCTTCTAGGTTTTTCCATTGTTCCGCTGATTTTATTTCGAGACGGTCCATATCTTTAATTATGCCGGATATGTTCTCATCTACCGCTGATAATTGTTGTTGAATGACTTTGCCGCTCTTTTCCATCTCCATAAATCGTCCTTCTAACTTCTCCTGAGCTATCTTGACCTCGCTTGTATTCATAGTGCACGCTATTTCAATTTGCTCTAATTTAGCTAACACCGTTTCATCCAAAATGCTAAGTTTTTGATCAAAAATACTTTCCATTTTCTTAATCTGGTCTAATTGCTTTTCATTATTTTTACTCACATCTAGGGCCAGTAATACCATCTGTTGATTAGTGTGTTCTTTCATCTCTGCGGTTAGCGTCTCTAACTGTGAATTGATAGTGTCATTAATTTCGCTTTTTAATAACCTAGCTTGTTCCGCCTGATATTCATTTTGTTCAATTCTACTGTTATTTAATTGTGTCCGCAATGATTCACTTTGTTTATCGACTCACTTTGTTCTAACAAACTATTGTTTATTTGTTCAGATAATTTCGCGTTCAATGCTTCACTTTGTTCTACCATAGTATTGTTTATTTGCTCAGACAATTTCGCGTTTAATGCTTCACTTTGTTCTAACATACTAGTGTTTAATGATTGACTCTGTTCTGATAATTTAGCGTTTAATGATTGACTCTGTTCCGTCAATTTAGTGTCCAACAATGCCTGTGTTCTCCTAGCTGCACTCTCAATGATTTCTTGAATCTGTTCAACCGTTGCCATATTACACACTTTATATGAGACATTAGGGAAATGGCATAAAGCAATGCCCTTTGACACACATATAAAATCCAATGCACATTTAATTTCTTTACCCTACTCAGTTCATTTATTTTTACCTTTAATCCCACTAGTCGATTGCATCTCTGAGTAGTTCTAATTTTACTCAATTTAATTTAAACCCAAACACATATTCAGTCATTAAATTGTTATCCTGATCTGATATTAACACTGACTAATTAACAAAGTATTAATTGTCATTTAAGGCTACAGCCTCCTAACATTTTCACGAGTTTGACTTTCTAAACAAATCTAATTTTAACTTTAATCATTGGGCGTCCGGTAACACATATATATTACCTTTTACTTTAATTCAATAGACAAAAACGTGAACCGTATTTTACTTTGCAAACTCCTGATTTTACTTTATATTTCACACATTTGGCGGTATCCTCTTCGCCTCACTTACTTTTAATAAAATATCACTTCCCGGTGATTAAAATACTGCCATATCTGCCTGCACTTGCGGCATGTCATTTTTACTCAAATACGCCACTTAAATGTGTTCCAGCAGCGAACCATCAATAAAATTACACCTTCATTGTTGCGTCAGTTTGAAAACCCAACTACGCTTACACTGACATTGCAAAATTTTTGCCGTTACACCACAGTGAACCGCCCCACGCTTGGCCGCGCCAGTTTACTCCTATGAACCCTTCAGAAAAGCAGTGTTTAATGTAAGAAATCTTAATCAAGGGGTCGCGCTCAGTTCCTATGTGATGTTTACGTTCGCCAAACAACATGCTCTACTGAGGTAAGGGTCATAGGATATAAACTATAAATTAGAAAGAAAGGTGACAAGATGTAAAATAATAACATGATTTAATGACTAATAGTGCATTAAAAAAATAAACAACAATAAAATATAAAACAATCCTCCCTGAATTTCCCATGATAGGAATATCTATAAATTTTAGGAGTCAGACGGACCTCCCCTTTTTTAAAATGTGGATCCTGGTTCCACTACCTTGCAATTCGGGTTTTATGTGCGCGTAATGACTAACTACGAGGAATGAGTACTTTGGATGACTGTTCGTTTACAACGGGTTAACAGCCACGATGCTTACGAACAATCATCTCGTAAATCAACGTTTATGGATATGGAACATGATATTAATAAAAACCCTTAAAAAGTAATGATGACACACGCACTAAAAACCTACTATTTACAGGAATCTCCCTGAGACCCTCATTAGCGCGAAGACGCACTTGACTATGAGCTGCCAACACTGGCCAGATTGCTCAACACAAACATGGAAATACAGCAAGCACATGACACACGGGTCTCTGAATGAAATATAAACATGGAATAAACCAACAACAACAAAAGCCTGACTGGCTGACATTACTTTATATGAACAAAACTGCGTGTAAAGCTAACGCTTCGGAGATTATCGTGATTCGTAGGCAACTCCCATTTATTTAAACAATTTTTATCATTGATCAGTTCTTAATTCTGTATAACAAGTTATTACTGCGTCACACAGGCACTCTCCACTAATGACCTGGCTGGCAATCTTCAGTCCGTCTTGTGCAACATCTCCCCTCTTTCTCAATCACCTGCCATTGTCCCACTCCAGTGTGTATAAATACCTGACCAGCTGTGCCGTTATCTCAAGGAATCAACAGCAACAAACTCAACCACTTCAAAATATGGTCAGACATTAATCAAAATATCCAGAATTGCCCTCCCGAGGTCACAATCTAGATTTGTCATCAAGCTGCCAGAAATCAGTCTAAGCTGAAAATCCCGCTTGTAATGACACAAATACACACACTCACACACACACATTTGGGAATGACAATACGTTATTCACACAGATCGGCTGAATGGATGCTCGCCGACAATTTCAAATATTAAAAACCTACGATAGAGCTGACTGCTCTACGTCACAAATCACATTGCAATAATCTCATTGAATCTGATCAATAATAAAACAAAAGAAATTAATTACCCTCCAATCTACTGTATAACTATTTTACTTCAGTCCTACTTCTGAAACACAACATATCTCCGAGAGACGTTTTTAACCGCATCGCGTAACATATGCAAACACGGCCGTTCACATAGCTACGTTAGTTAAAACAACAAACAAGAAAAGAACCTTCTACTAAATATATATATGCGAGCTGTTTCCATGCAAAAGGTGTGTCAGACCAAAACTAAATAGACTACGTTAATCACACAAGCAAATTATTTACAAAACAAAATATGTCCCATACACCATAAGTTAATTTATCAGATAATAATAAATATTATTTGGTACTCATCCTCAGCCAGTCATCCGTCAAAGAACATCCGCCGCCATCTCCCAACTGGATCCTTCTTATCTCATCTCAACCATCTTGACGGAGTCTTGATATTTCCAGGTTTCCTCCATGGTCAATGATGTCATCTCTCGTGCTGATTCAAAAATTAAATTATTATACACTTGATATCTGACTACTAAATTCGCCGTTCGGGTACTTCTTTCCCCAAAGCAGTCTATTGGCGAATTATCGAAGATACTGCCCCTACAAATATAGTACCGTGACTATCTAACACCGAAGTTAACACTTTTTATAATAATTTCTGTGTCCTTCATGACACGCAAAGGTATAACTGTCAACGTCCTTAGACGCGCAAAGTATAAAAGCCTGTGTCCACTGACACACAAAATCAAAGTCTACGTCCGTAGACGCACAGAGTAATAGTCTGTGCCCTCGACACTCAAAATAATAATAAGCAAAGTCTTGGCTCTTCACACCACTTATAAATGAACTGGCCCTAGGTCTTGATGGGGGGGGGGGGAATTTAGATAAAAATTTCTCGAAATAATGGTGGTACAGGAATGAAATAAATATCACTGAACTCGAAAAATAGCGCAGGTCAAGAATATGCCCATTAATCCTAGAATCGATCGTAGAGATTTTGTCTCGGCGATCTCCCGCGTGAATGCTAGCCGAGCGTGCCCACGCTAGACCTGCCGCGCTAAATAGGCATTCTTCTCTCATTGGTTCCCACATTTTCTGTAATTTGGCGGTTTTTAGCAGATCTTGGCGTCGTAGGAGTGTCTATTTTCTTTATCAGCCACTCACGTTACTGCATCATATTTCTTCTAGGCGCGAATATCACAATGAACATACCAGCAGCATGTCTCACTGCGCGTCGCTTCTATTTTGAGGTGGCCAACACCTGTCCTTCTGACACATCGCTAGGCTATTTCCTTTCACAGCTAAAGTATTTAGCCTTTTGTCAAACAGCTTCAGGTATGTACCCGCTGTCTCCAACAAATGCTTGAAATTTCCTCATCTCCGTCTGGCTACTTTCATGATGCTGGTGGAAATATTTATTAATTGAAGAAATAAAACATAGAATCATTTATCCAACAGAGGATAAAGGGTTCAGTAATGAACATGTGCGGGGCAGTTTCAAAATAGCGCCTATAACAGAGAAACTTTTAGATACCATGCTAAGGTGGTGTGGACATGTTATGCGAAGACCGGAGAATCATGTAGTGAAGAAGTGCCTTTCCATGGCTACGCAAAAGAGAGGGAGTGGCAGACCTCAAACCATCAGAGGGACATGCGAGTATTGGGCCTATCTGCTGATGATGCTTTACAACGAAATGAGTGGCACCTCAGGATTAAGAAAGCCGACCCAGTGTTACGGGAAAAGGCGAGGAGGAAGAAGAATACAGGGTCTTTCATATAAAGTAAGAACGGGAAGCGGCAGTTTTGTTATCCGCTGCTACGGTGGCCTTGGCCAAGCTTGTGGCGCGCCACGGCCCCCTGATGTAGTATTGAAAGCGTGCGCATAGTATATACTTGGCCTTGCAATAAGCATGCAGGTGTTCAGTCTCTAACATGGTGAGACAGTTATCATTGCATCATCTTTTTAGCCTATTTTCAATTTTGAAAAAATAGGCTTGTGAGATCACCTTTTGTCCGTGTGTGTGTGCGTGTGTGTGTGTGTGTGTGAGGTGTGTGTGTGTGTCCCTAATAAAATCTAAACGGATGGAGCGATTTCAATGAAACTCCGTAAGTTCATAGCGCTATTCCCGGCGACCTCGACCATACACTTCAAATTTCGTTACGTCTCACCAATCCAACATGGCGGCTGTGCGAATTATTTCACTAGCATTCAATATCTGCGAAACTATTACCGATATCGCCCTTAAATTGTGTACGGTGATAAAGGGCACTACTAGAAGTTCACCTATGAGACTTTCAAAAACCTTTGACTACAAAACCAACATGGCGGTCAAGCGAAATTGAGACTTTTAAATAGACATTTCTCGCGATTTAACTATCCAAACGTAATGAAACTTGGTACAGCAAATGTTTATACACATTGTAATGCACTGGAGTCTAATTTAGTTTAATTGTTTACATAACCTCAAAATGGCGGCTGTGCGAAATATTTCACTGACATTCTATATCTCCGAAACTATTACAGATATCATCAAGTAATTTTGTACGGTGATAAAGGGTACTGATAAAAGTTTACCTATGTATATTTCATAAACCTGTAAAGTACAAAACGAACATGGCGACCAAGCGAATTTGAAATATTTTAATAGACTTTTCTCGTGATTTTACTCTCTGAGCGCAGTGAAATGTGGTACAGTAAATGATTTTGCAGATTGTAATGCACTGCCATCTAATTTAATTCAATTGTTTACATAACCTCAAGATGGCGGCTGTGCGAAATTTTAAAATTTAGTTTTTATTCTTGTGTCGTAATCATGCGATCGAAGTGAAAGTTTGAATAATGAAGCTAGGCATTAATTGTCCTTGAATGGTACATAACTCTATGGACTATACATATAACAATCCTAAATGGCGAGCTTCCGAAATATTTAGACGGTTCTCATTATCTATGAATCTTTTACAGCAACCAAACTGATTTTTTTAATGTTCATAGTGACTATGAACATAATGTTCACTTATAGGACTTTCAGTTACCTGGTGAGCACAAATCCAACATGGCGGCGACGCAAAGTATAAATATTTAAATGGACGTTTCTCGCGAATTAACTATCCGAGTGCCGTGAAACGTTGCACGTTAAATGCTTATACAAATGTTGATCCACTGGCATGTAATTTATTTCAATTGTTTGCATAATCACAAGATGGCTGGTGTGCGTACTTTTAAAATCTCGTTTTTACTTCTTGTGTTCTAATCATGCGATTGAAGTTTGAATACCACACGTACACAATAATATTAATGGAATAGTCCAAAAAAAAATCCATCCTGGCGAGCATATGAAATATTTAGACGGTTCTCAATATCTACGAATCTGTTACACAAATTAAACTGAAATTTTGTATGTTGATAGAGTCAATTAACATGAGCAGGATATATGAAAATAGGCTGTATAGTTCTTCACGGAACTACTTGTTTTTAATGCAAAACTTATTTTAACAAAACTCAGCAATTTTTCTAGGTTTATGTCGTGTATTGTGGGGGGTTTAGCGTAGGAACACCAAATTGGCTCATCAGCGGGCTCTTGGAGTCCCCGCCTAGAAAAATTGCTGAGTTTTAGCTCACTGGCCATTAAAACCAGTATACCATCTTCATTTTAACTAATCCTCACACATTGGAGGAACTGAAAGGAAACATTACGCTGGGAATCAGAAACATTACAGTGGCAGAACTCACTCGCGTCAGCCAGAATGTGGTTACCAGATACAAATGCCTGTATAACCCAGGAAGGACGACACTTCCAGCATCTTTTATAAGGTAATATTTCATATAGGATTGTACACACTCTTAAAGCAGGGGCTTTGGCGCGCCACAAGCTCGGCCGAGGCCACCGCAACAGCGGATAACAATACTGCCGCTTGGCGTTCTTACTTTATATGAAAGACCCTGTATACACCCTCTGTCTGAAAAATTCGGTGAATGGGCTATATTAGGAACGGATTGTTGGCTTACCTGAAACAGCAGTTACTGTCCTTCGAAGTAATCCCCGTGGATGGCTATGCTGTACAAGTCCTGGAAATTCCTGCCTGCCTTGCACACCTGACAGACGGGCGGCAGTGAGAAGTTTTTTTTAAGCGTATGGCTTTTAGTGCCGGGAGTGTCCGTGGATATGTTTGGCTCGCCAGTTTTGTAGCTGCTTCTGGACGGACACCCAATGGGTGAGCTACAAGTACCGTTGGGGAGGGAAGTTGGAATATAAGTACGAGGAGTTGGAAGATAGCGGCTGTGGCCTATAGTTAGGGACCAACCCCGGCATTTGCCTGGAAGGAAGATGGCAAACCACAGACGATCATCTTCAAGGTTGCCGGAGGGGGGATTCGAACCTCCTTGGCTCCCAGATGTGAGCGACTGTCAGCAGTCATGCCGTAACGACCACGGCTAACTCACCCGGTAGTGAGAAGGGTGAATTTATGCAAACTAACCTGCACACCTGTTCGACGGGTGGCAGTGAGAAGGGTGAATGTTCCATGGAATGGAATGGTCCTGAAAACCATCTTCACGGGTGACGAGACCTGGTTCCTGAGGTGCGACCTCGAAGGCAAGCGTCAAAGTATGGAGTATCGGGGTCCAGGGTCGCCGAAAAGCCCTAAGAGGCCAGAGGTTTTCGGACATTTCGGACATCCAACGTAATGTGACTACCCAACTGAAGGCTATCCCTCAGGAAGACTATGCCAGGACTTGTACAGATGTTGTAAGAAGTGCATAACCATCCACGAGGATAACTTCGAAGGATAGTGACGGCTGTTTCAGGTAAGCCAACAATCCGTTCGTAATATTGACCCATTCACCGAACTTTTCAGACGGAGGGTGTACTATACGGTCACATGTAACATTTTTCAGGTTATTCGTTTGCATATTCCAGTAATTGGAATTATCTTGTATAGACCGACTGAAAGTTACAATGTCATTTAAGATGAATTAAGGAAGTTTAAAAATCTTGAAAATATTCTGTATCCACAAATGAGGTTTGTGCCAGTACTTGGAGGAAGAAACAGCGGGGAAGGTAGAGGAGGGGCAGACAGGCGGAGCGAGCAAGAGGAACACAGGGAAATGAGAGACAGTGCTATTGCCAAAAATCAAGGAGTGGGGGGTTTGCACTGATTGGTTTATTGGTTCCTTACCTTAGGGGCTGCAACAACGCGGTCATGTAGCCCCGTGTACTTTGGGTGTGTGTAGAATTTGTCTGATAACCGGTGTTAATAGTGATGGCTGCATTAGTGTGTCTTATCTGTGATTCAGGTAGAAGGACTGCAGACGATTAATATTTTCCAGTAGTTCCTACTTTTGCTACCAAATGCTACTGTCCATGACAACTAGCTGTGGACGCGGCTACTAAATACCATCGCATTCATCACCTGTCGGCGAACTTTGGAACTAATATAGCGTTATCAAACTAACCTACAAATGTTAGCTTCCACAAGTCTAGTTAGTGGATGGTTCTTTTTCATGCCATAAATCTATGACATGGGACCGCCGGCAATACTTCCCCTCTGCAGGAAGGCATACTGAGGGATTTTCAACGCTCTTAAATAAATCCGACGACTTCGGCCGGGTTTAAACCCGCGATCTTGGGCATAGAAGCTCAGCATGCTACCAACTACGCCACCGAAACTGCTAATTTGCACTGATTAAAACCAGATAAATACTGGGCAGGGCCGGGCATCCAACCTGGGTCTCCAAGGGGGCAGCTGATACGCTAACCACGGGGCCTGCTCGTCAGTGATTATTCATACACTCCTCTTGTAATCCTTTGAAGGTTCTGTAGCGAGAGCTGTTTAACTAATGGACGCCACAAATCAAAGCTACTATAACGCCATAGAGAATGGTTAGCAAGCTATGGACTGTAATGCTCTTAGCCCTGTTCTTAGTCCCTGCGAACATTAATTATGCGTCTCCGTGTTCCCCAAAGCGAGCGTCTGTTGCCGCCCACGCAATCTGTGGCCCACAAGGCGGCTACAGAGAACACTCCTGGGAACAATAAACACATCATGAATCGCGCTCTGAAATGTTTCTTTTTCAACCTTGAAAACACTCAACATTTAGTCTTACGGGATGTAAATATTTTCAAGTCTATTTTCTCTTTCACGTGAGTCAAACATTGACCTTTGCTTGTCCCAAAGCAGGACCACTCTAAACACTTCCGAGTGCTCGAGTTTTACAGTTAATGAAAAAACAAAAAAGTAGGCAATGGATTATTTATGTTTGACTTATATTATATTTATTATTAGCGCTAGAGAAACTACATGAAATCTCCATTGAAACGGGACTTGATATTTCCTATGAAAAAACACTGTATATGGATACCAAATCAACAGGAAACATCACCTTGCGTACGCAATATGGAAAAATCTCGCAGGTCACTCACTTCAATTATTTAGGAGAAGCCATCCAACCCACAGGATTGAATACAATTTCTAATGCAGATAGAATAGTAAAATTGCAGAAGGCGTACAAGCTGACATGGAATCATTATAACTAAAGAGCAGTATCTCGTAATGCAAAACTGCGCCATTACAACGCAGTTGTCTTGCCTCAAGCTTTGTACGCGGCAGAAACCACAGTCATTAGAGGAATGACGAGAATTCATGATATTGAGAAACAGGAACGAAAAATTCTTAGGAAAATCCATGGCGCTGTTTTCCGTAATGGAATTTGGGTCAGGAGACCAACAAAGGAACTTTATGAAAATACAGACACCATTATAGATAAATTTAGGAAGAGACGTCTGCAGTTCTATGGACACATATATAGGATGGATGAGAACAGACTCACTACGAAGATTTTCAATATCGTGAATGCAGTTAAATTAAAGACCAGCTGGATAAAAGAAGTACATGAAGACACGGAATTACTTAAAATCTCCGAAGACGACATTAAGGACAGAGATCAATTTAGAAATAAAATCAGAAACACGAAAATTGTACAAGTTTCAAGGAAAGACACATCAGGGAAAAAATGGACAGAGAAAAGGAAGAAAAAGCACAGTGAACTAATGAAGAGGTTTTGGGAAGAAAAGAAGAGAGGAAAAGGAAGTGAAACTCGGAAATAATAATATTTATTACACAGCATTTACTATTTGATGGCCATTGTTATTTCCACTGTGTTGGCCCAGTTACCGAACATCTCAGGCGGGAATTCCTCTCTCTCTCTGTGTTACTGTATATACCAGGGATAGATGTAACGAGGCTCGCGAGCCATATTCAGCTCATGAGTCAAACTCATGCGGCTCCTTAAAACCAAGCTGAGAGTAAAAATAATACAGATTTTAAAAAGTTCATAGGATGTAAATATATAAAACAAAGTAACGTTTCAGCCATGAAAGTTTGGAAGGAGAAAACCCACTAACAAGAGGGTGTGCTTAGCCTAGAGACTTATCTCAATATTAAGGCCTGTTTATGTGTGTAAATCACTGTGTTCATTTATTAAGTTCCTTAAAACTGACTAACTGATGATCATTGAAGTGAACTCGTGCTCACTGCGCGTACTAATTATATGGTTGATTTGAAACAAGTAACAGAAATCATTAACGCTCGAAAGAGCACTTCTCAAATTTGAAAATTTCAAAGTCTGCAGTCCTTACTTGAACTAAAAGGCAGATAACACACACTAATACAGCCATCACAATTAACAGCGATTTCCAGACAGATTCTACACACACCCAAAGTACACGGGGCTACATGTCCTCAATGTCGCAGCCAACAATGTCGGAACCAACCAACCATACTGTTGTTTCAAGTAAACAAGAAGTTCCGTGGTGAACTAAAGAGCCTACTTTTCTTAAAATTAAGATGCATGCCAATGATTGATCTACTCTATATGAACCTATCAAGAATAATGACAAAATTAAGTTCGTAATATCGAAATGTCTAATTAGTTCGAAATATACCCGGTATAAAGTAGCCTAATAGAGCAATACAGTTGGCAGCCCTGGAGAGTGAATATATTCTTAGTTCGAAATCTTAAGGTATAGAATACAAAATTTGGTTGAAGTCCAATGGACGTCACATGCAGTTAGACATTGGATCTATCAGCACGCGTAAATGCATATTGACAACAATGTCATGCGTGTGATGGTCAGAAATAATCTGAAATAATATGATCTATTGTTGTGCCAATTTTGACTGATATCCATTAGTTAGTATAGAAGTTAAATGCATTTTAAAATTGGACCTATCAGCAGGCTTAGAATCATGTTGGCAGCACTGACGTATATTAGTTACTCCAAATTAATCTAGAGTGGCAGGTACTATCCGTGTGCCAAGTTTAGAGCTATTGGCTTGCATACTTTCTGATATATTGATATTAGGGTAAAAAAATAGAGACAGCATTTGTTAACTGTTGGCAGCCCTGGTTGCTCTTAAGAATACGCATAGTCATATCTGTTGTGGCACACTTAGCACATACGAAATTTGGTTAAAATCCAAATGATAGTATGGAAGTTACATGTATTTAAAGTTCGACCTCTCAGCAGGCTTAGAATCATGTTGGTAGCACTGACGTATATAAGTTACTCCAATGTAATATAGAATGTCAGTTACTATACGTTTGCATAGTTTAAAGCTGTCGGCTTGCATACTTTCTGATATATTGGTATTTGGATTTAAACAAGTAGTTACGTGAAGAACTAAATAGCCTATTTTCACATATCCTATTAATATTAATTGCCTATATCAACATACAAATTGTGAGTTTGATTGCTGTAATAGATTCGTAGATATTGAGAACCGTCTAAATATTCTGGATGGTCACCTTGTTGGATTTTTATATTATAGGCCTTAGATTTATGTACTATTACATGAAGATTATTGTGTAGGTGTTTTATTCAAACTTCAATCGCATGATTAGGAGACAAGAAATAAAAGTGGGATTTTAAAATTTCACTCAGCCGCCATCTTGTGGTTATGAAAATAATTTAATGAATTAGATGCCGGTCGATTAAAATTTGTATAAGGATATACCGTAACAAGCTTCACTGCGCTCGGATGGTTAAAACGCAGGAAATGTCCATTTGAATATTTAAATCTCGCGTTGCCGCCATGTTGGATTTGTGTTCGCCAGCTTATTCAACGTCCCATAGGCGAACGTATGCTTATAGTATCTATACACTTACAAAATTTCAGTTTGATTGCTGTAGTAGATTAATAGATATTGAGAACCGTCTAAATATTTCGGATGGTCGCCATGTTGGATTTTAATATATTTAGGTCACAGAGTTATGTACTATTAGGTGATGATTATTGTGTAAGTTCATTGTGCAAATGTTGATTTCGATCGCATGATTAGAACACAAGAAATAAAAACTTAATTTTCGAAATTCGCACAGCCGCCATGTTGAGGTTATATAAATAATTGAACTAAATTAGATACCAGTGCATTACAATGTGTACAAACATTTGCTGTGCGAAGTTTCATTGCGTTTGGATCATTAAATCGCGAGAAAAGTCTATTTAAAACTTTCAACTTCGCTTGGCCGCCATGTTCGTTTTGTAGTTAACCGGTTTTTGAAAGACTCATATATGAACTTCCAGTAGTGCCCTTTATCTCCGTACAAAATTCCATGGTGATACCGGTAATAGTTTAAGAGATATAGAATGCCGGTGGAATATTTCGCACAGCCGCCATCTTGAGGTTATGTAGACAATTGAACGAAGTTAGATGTCGGTGCATTACAATGTGTATAAACATACACTGTACCATGTTTTATTGCGTTTGGTTAGTTGAATCGCGAGAAACGTCTATTTAAAAGTCGCAACTTCGCTTGGCCGCCATGTTGGTTTTGTAGCTACCAGGTTTTCAAAAGTCACATAGGTGAACTTTTAGTAGTTCCCTTTGTCACCGTACAGAATTTCAGGGTGATATCGGTAATAGTTTCGGAGATATTGAATGCTGGTGAAATATTTCGCATAGCCGCCATGTTGGATTGGTGAGACGTAACAAAATTTGAAGGGCACGGCCGGGGTCGCGCGGAATAGTACTATGACCGTACCGAGTTTCATTGAAATCTCTCCAGCCGTTTAGATTTTATTAGGGACACACACACACACACACACACTCCTCACACACACACCCACACACACACACACACACACACACACACGGACAAAAGGTGATCTCATAAGCCTATTTTTTTCAAAATTGAAAATAGGCTAAAATAGACAGATCAATTATTAACAGTTGGCAGCCCTGGTGGCTCTTAAGAATACGCTCAGTCATATCTGTTTATGTACACATACTACATACAAAATTTGATTGAAATCCAATTGATTGTATAGAAGTTATATGGATTAAAAATTGGACCTATCCGAAGGTTTACAATTATTTTGGCTACACTGTCATGTATGGCCTCCAGGAAATTAAACTGAACTAGTATTATCTACATGTGTGCCAATTTTGGTATAGCTCCCATGCATACCTTCCAAGATATCCAACATGGAGCTCAAATTTCAAGTGCGTTTTATTCAGCAGTTGGTAGCACTGACATCATTTTCAAATATGGGCTTGAGATATCCCGGTATACATCTCTACTCATACTAAACTTGGTTTCGATTTCTGCAGCCGTTTAGGAGTTGATAGGGGGGGGGGGGGTAACACACACAGCCAGACAGACAGACAGGCAGACAGAAGGACAGACAGACATTTGCCCGGATCGATCTCATAAGTCTACTTTTTCCTCATTTTCGCAAAATGTGAAAAGTAGGCTAAAAATAAATGTTTCTTAATTTCTATACAATAAAAGCTAAAGGAAGTAGGTGACATCAGCAAAATAACCAGTGATGGACGAAGCAAATAGGATATTATAAGTAGGATGTCGCAGACAAGGAAAGAACTTCTACAGAAAATAAATCTGATGACATCTATATAGATTTAGGTATTAGGAAGTCATTTTTGAAAGCTTTTGTCTGGAGTGTGGCGCTCTATGGAAGTGAAACTTGGACTGTTGGCGCAGCAGAAAACAGAAGCATTTGAAATGTTGTGTTACAAGAGATTGATGATCAGATGGGAGATAAAATAACAAATGAAGAAGAGGCAGGTTCGTGGGACACATACTAAGACACCCAGGAATAGCAAACTTAGTTATGGAAGGAAGTGTTAAGGACAATAACTGTAGAGGTAGAACAAGCTTAGAATGTTAAAATGATTGACTGGGATGTAAGATGTGGTCGCTATCCATTATCCCAGGACAGGGAGGCTTGGAGCGTTGTATTAAACCAGCCAAAAACAGATGACTCAAACACACACAAAATGTATCATAATTTTGAAAAACAATTAATTTCTTATCAATGTGGTTCGTTTCGAAACAGCTTCATAAATTTGCGGTTCCCAAAGTTGAGGTACATACTGTACATACTGGGTTATTCAGCAGCCCCTTCCAATATTGTTTGCTGCAACCCAACTTACGCGTGTTGACAGGAAGGTCCATATTTCTCTGTCTGTGTATCGTATGGTACTAATGCACTGCAATCATATCACATCGAGGGAAATAAAAATAATAGGGTTCAGTATTTCATTTAGATGTTGCTATAATGAAGAGCGAGATATAAAACATTGAGGGTTGAAGAAACTGTGAAAGTTGAGGATTTTTCTTTTTCCTTGTTGGTAAGTGAACATGGACAGATCACCTATGGAGCGTGTGCTGATCAACAGCCGACTGATTTGGCTAGGTAATGGGAGCTGGTTCACTACATCATCATGTCAAGGCATTGTTGACGTCCTATCGTCCTATTGACGGGGATATGTTAATAGGAGTTTTTTGTCCTACAATTTTAAACTTCTGTTTTACTAGAGACTTTTATATTTGAACCAGTTTTTTACGAAGAGTTACTTTAACAACAAAAAGCTTTTAATTCAAGACAAATAGATCCGTGAAGAACTTAACAGTCTATGTTCTCATATCCTATTGAACACGAGAAAAAACACGAGATTTAATAAAATGCACAGCCGCCATTATTAAGTAATCATAAAATGCCATTAAATTAGACGTCAGTATATTAATGCTTGTAATGAGATATATCGTCCCATGTTTCACAGCACGGATGAAAAGTCGCGAGAGAAATCCATTTAAATACTGTGAATTTGCGCGTCGCCACGTTGTTGGTTTGTGCTCACCAGGCTATTGAATGATCCATAGGTGAAGTTATGTTAATAGCTTCTATCATCATACAACCGGGTGAGTTAGCCGAGGTCGTTGCGGCATGACTGTTGGCAGTCGATCACATCCGGGAGGCGAGGAGGTTCGAATCCCCCCGCCGGCAACCTTGAAGATTGTCTTCTGTGGTTTCCCATCTTCCTTCCAGGCAAATGCCGGGGTTGGTCCCTAACTATAGGCCACAGCCGCTACCTTCCAACTCCTCGACCCTCCCATCCAACATTCCTCCCCAACGGTACTTGTAGCTCACCCATTGGGTGTCCGTCTCGAAGCAGCTACAAAACTGGCGAGCCGAACATGTCCTCGGACACTCCCGGCACTAAAAGCCATACGCTAAAAAAAATCATCATACAACATTGCAGTTTGATTGTTGTAATAGATTCGTAGATATTGAGAACCGACTGAATATTTCGGATGGTCGCCTTGTTGGATTGTTATACGTGTAGGCCATAGAGTTATGTACCATTAGATGAAGATTATTGCGTAGGTTCATTATCCAAACGTTCACTTCGATCACATGATTAAGACAGAAGAAATGAAACCCTAATTTTAAAATTTCCCACAGCCACAATCGTGACATTATGAAAACAATTGAACTAAATTAGATGCCAGTGCAATAAAATATGTCTAAACATTTGATGTACGAAGTTTTACTTCTCTCGGAAGGTTAAATCATGAGAAACGTCTATTTAAATCTTTCAACTTCGCTTGGCCGCCATGTTCGTTTTGTAGTTAACAGGTGTATGAATGTCACATAGATAATCTTGTAGTAGTAACCTTTATTACCGTAAAAATTCATAGTGATATATATTAGTGTTGCGGAAATATAGAATGGCCGTGAAATATTTCGTGTGGCTGCCATGTTGGATTGGTGAAACGTATTAACATTTGAAAGGCACGGTCAAGGTCGGACGAGGTAGTAGTAGGTTATGCACTTACCGAGTTTCATTGAAATAGCTTCGGCCACTTATATTTTATTAGACACACACACGCACACACACACGCTCATACACACACACAAACAAACATAAACACACACACACATACACATACGCACATATACGCACAGAAACAAATATACGCACACACACGCTTACACACACTCACACACACACACATATACATAAACATACGCACACACACCCACGTATACACACATATATATGCACACACACACACACACACACACACACACACACACACACACGGACAAATGGTAATCTCTTAAGCCTATATTTTCATAAATGAAAGTATGCTAATAATGACATCTTCTTCTCTTTTCAGGGTGCCTGTCCGCTGCGAACTCTGGCGATCATTCTGGCTAAGCTGACTTTATTGGTCGCTATCGGGAACAATTGGGTGGATGTTTTTTCGAACCATACTCTATGGTTAGCCAGCCAGGAAATTCTTCTTCGTCATGTGGCTCGTTTTCCTTCTATTTTTTCACGCAAAATGCACTGCAGTAGTTCGTATCAGCCTCTGTTCCTCATTATGTCACCCAGGTATTGAAGCTTACGGCATTTAACAATATTGGCTATTTCTTGGGTCGTATTCATCCTTCGTAATACTTCTTGGTTGGTAACCTTATGAGTCCATGGTATCTTTAGAATCCTTCTGTATAACCATAGTTCAAACGCGTGGAGTTTTGAAATAATTTCTTCCTTCAAGGTCCATGTTTCTACGCCATACTGAAGCACTGGGTATACATAACATTTGAGGAGTCTTATTCATGTGTTGATGGTGAGGTTATGCCTCTTGAAAATCAAGCTCGTTGTTAAGAAAGCACTTGTAGCCTTGGCGTTTCTACAACGGATCTCTTGCGAATTATCCCATTGTTCATTGATGATAGTTCCTATGTAACTGCAATATGAGACTCGTTCTATATTTTCCTGATTTGTGTACAGAATGATCATCTCTTCTTTATCACACTCAGTTAACAATTTGTTCATTTCTTCATCTTTTTTTTCGAATGTTATTGCACTAGTTGTTATTTTGGGCTGAAGAAGGCTTCCACATGAACTTGAAACAATTGTTCACTATTTTGTGATTTTTTAAGTTTTGTGAAACAAGTGTTGACCAGGTGGAAAATATATGTATTAATTTGAATTGATACATTTAGATCATGCGCTCTCCACTCTAGCACTGGTTAAAGTTCCGTCTGACCAAGTTTCTCCCTGCTGGAGATTCTTACTGGAACTAGCAGAGAGAAGCATCTGCTGGTAACAAGCCTCGTGTGAAAATAGCTTTAAACTCCTTCTATCCATCTGTATCAATTCATTAACCTCACCTCCAAGGCACAGATACTCGGCTTTCTTTCTACTGATATTCAAGCCACTGTTTTCCAAGGAAGTTTTCCAGTTTCCCTCCAGTTCTCTCCTATTGGCGCTGCCGTATAGATGTAATAAGAACATAAAAATAACGTCTCAAGTTATAGTTTCATTACGGTTGGATTATCAATGTCGAAATATTTTAAACATCCCATTATTATAAAATTACCTAGCAAATATATATTAACCATTTTGACAGCGGACGGAGATAACCAACAAAGAGATTCAAGCAGGGATATGTCCTGATGCAAACTGTCCCTTGTGCAAAATTTATTGAAGTGACTGATATCTCAGTTTTGTATGTGATACGATGTTCAAGTTTCTGATTAATACATATGTATAAACGACATATGTTTTTCAGCAGGTCTATGTCCTGAAGCAAACCTTTCCCATGTGGAAAATTTATTGAAATGACTGTTATCTCAGATGGATATGCTACGACCAAGTATTTCACACATCATAAAATTATTTATTAATTTCTTTTTCTGAGACCTTTCATTTTTTTAAATTATTAACTTATTGTAAGGATATCCATTTTCTTTTTAAGTTTTTGTTAAGATAGTTTCTAAGATTTTTACGCTGACGAAGTTATCATTGATATAACGAAACATGTTCGTGTTAATTTAATTATTAAACTATTTTCCAGTGTTTATCAAGGCGGCTTTTATAATTTGAGATTAGTGTTATCCTTCAAAACACAAAATTGCGGTTTTGAACCTGACTCAGTCCGAAGGCATTTAACGTTTCTTCTGAAACACCACATTTTTTTACATAAATATATTATACAGGGTGTTTCGAAAAAAGTGTCCGATATTGCAACATGGGTTGGGATTGGTCAAAACGAGAAGAAATGTTCCTATAAACATACAGTGAGTCTGGAAACAAATACCTGTTGACATATGAGCCATTTTACTTGTGTTGTGTATTTACAGTTCAGACAATGGACGTCTTCCTACCAGCTACTGCTAATGACACTTGACTGTCACACACGTTGGGCAAACATCCATCAACACCACCAACCAGGAGCTGTGATGATGTCCGCGGATACCATCTGCACGTTACAAGAGATGCTCCACATGGTTACCACATGCATCGGATCTTCTTTGCAAGGAATCCCCAACTCGTCCAATCACGGCTGGCTGCTGGCGGATCTGGGCACACTCATTGGTCACACTCTCTTGTAACATGTGCACATTGTCGATGGATGTGGCATACACTAATGTCTTTCAATGTCCCCATAGCCAGAAATCCAATGGATTAAGGTCCGGCGAACAGCACAGCCGCATATTATGACTGAACATCCAACTCATGCAGAGACCTCCAACGGAAAGTCGCCTGCACAACCGAACACAATTCCTCGTCCACGCAGGTAAAATGGCTCATATCTCAACAGGTATTTGTTTCCGGACACACTGTATGTTTATAGGAACATTTCTTCTCGCTTTAACCAATCCCAACCCCTGTTACAATATCGGACACCTTTTTTTTCGAAACACCATGTATACACATAACATGCTGACTGACTAGAAGAGGTCGAATTATGTTAAAGGAAAGGTCAATAATGCCACCTGTGGCTTTTTCGTATGAGAATGGCAATCTAGGTCACCAAATGAATAAAGGTGCAACAGTTCTATCGGTTTCCAAACATCCAATGTAGAGAAGCTGCGATGTAAGATGGAAACACAACTCCACAATTTGGTAAGCAACCAATTAGGCCTGCTGCTTGCTCAGATCCGTTACGAGCCTACTTCTGTAGAGAATGCACACACAAATGAGTAACTCGATACGGATGAGGGATATATTTGTTCTGTTTGCATACACCTCTTCATTACAGAGAGGATAACATTACGTTTCGCGTCTAGCAACTCATTAGCGCTTGTTCGCTTCTTGTATCGTAATCCCAGGCGACATATACAGTCCCCAGGCCCTCTTCAGAGAGGCATTGTGTGGAACATTTGAACTTTCTACTGTATTTTACAAACCACGGTATAAAATGATAACAAAATATCATGAAATACAGTAATATGGCTTCACAGATTTGCCTCTCCACCAATACAATGAAAGAACAAAGGCAGCGGCTTAGTTTACGTATGGGTGAGCACTGGAGCCAGAGGAAACTCCAGACAAAGTTGTAGCGCGATTCTAAGATGTCAGTTAGCAAATGTTAATTTTATTTATTTATTAAATACAATTGATATCACATTAATGTGATATGTTTCACGAATCTGACGGCAAATCCGGTACAGATTATCTGTGAGTCATATTAATTATTATTTACTACATATATACAGATTGTATTTTAATACAAGAGTGCATGCAAAAATATATTTTTATCAATCTTTAAAATTTTTATATAGGCTACAGTATTTTAATTATAATTATTGATTTTTAGCCTACTTTAAATTTTTGCAAAAAATGAAAGTAGACTTATGAGATCAACACAGGGCGAAAAATTGTGTGTCTGTGTGTGAGACTGTGTGTGTGTGTGTGTACTCTGAATGTCTGTCCCCTCCTATCAATTTGAACACGGTGAAACCGAATTGAACAAAATTTGGTACAGAGGTAGTACTAGCTAAGGGCACGTCACTGTCATGTTTTATATCGCCGCCATCTTGACGGAAACGTAATGGCGGTCGCCCAAATGTTAAAAGCTTAAATCAAATTACGACCAATCTGATCATCCGATCTCTATGAAAGTTTGCAACAACATTCATTTATATAGCGATTGTGGTTTGACTAAACTACAAGGTCATCAGCCCAATAGTTTGCTGATGGCGGCCAAGTAAGTGTACAAACCGATTCCCCCTACCAATTCAAACACGGTGAAACCTAATCAAATTACGACCAACCTAATCATCTGATCACTACCAATTTTTTCAACGTTATACTCTTATGTATGAAGTATCTTTTAACCAAACTACAAGGTCATCAGCCCAATAATTTGCGGATGGCGGCCATGTATGTGTGCAAATAGATTCCCCCTATCAATTCAAACACGGTGAAACCGAATTGAACGAAATTTGGTACAGAGGTACCACTAGCAAAGGGCACGTCACTGTCATGTCTTATATCGCCGTAATCTTGACTAAAACGTAATGGGGGCCACCCAAATGTTAAAAGCTTAAATTAAATTACGACCAACCTAATCATCTAATCTCTACCAAATTTTGCAACGTTATACCTTTATGTACGAAGAATATGTTGACCGAATTACAAGGTCATCAGCCGAATAATTTGCGGATGGCGGCCACGTATGTGTGCAAACAGATTCCCCCTATCTATTCAAAGACGGTGAAACTGAATTGAACAAAATTTGGTGCAAAGGTAGCACTAGTAAAGGGCACCTCAGTGTCTTGTTTTATATCGCCGCCATCTTGACGGAAATGTAATGGTGGCCACCCAAATGTTAAAAAGCTTAAATCAAATTACGACCAAACTAAACATCTGATCTCTACTAAATTTTGCAACAACATACCTTTATGTGGGAAGCATCGTTTGACCAAACGACAAGGTCATCGGCATGTATGTGTGCAAATCGATTCGCCCTATCAATTCAAACATGGTGAAACAGAATTGAACGAAATTTGGTACAGAGGTAGCACATGCAAAAGGCAACTCAGTATCATGTTTTTTTTTATCGTCGCCTTCTGGACGGAAACTTAATGGTGGCCACCCAAATGTTAAAAGCTTAAATCAAATTACGACCAACCTAATCATCTGATCTCTACCAAATTTTGCAACAACATACCTTGATGTGAGAAGCGTTCTTTGACCAAGCTACTAGGTCATCAGTTCTATAGTTTGCAGATAGTGGTCATGTATGTGTGCAAATCGATTCACCATTTCAATTCAAACACGGTGAAATTGAATTGAATGGAATTTTGTACAGATGTAGCACTAGCAAAGGGCACCTCATATTCATGTTTAATATCCGTATAACACGTTGTATTTCAACAAGCTACTACAACCAACATTCAATTATACTCCTTGAAAAAGACAACGAGTTATAACAATATCCAGGTATTTAGGAGAAAGTAGGCTTATGTTCTTTACAGAACATCTCGATTTTTAAGTTTTGATTTTTTAAATATTTTTTCTTTTCTTTTTATGTACAGTACATAATTAGATTTGACATGTTAGCTGATAATGAGAAAAATTTAAAATGTAAATAATTAAAGATACATAAAGTTACTCTATAGTAGTTATAATAATACGTTAGTATTTATTAAGGTAATAGTTTTTAATGCGACTTAGAGCTAGTTGTTTGCTGTTCATGTCGGACAATCCAGGTGGTAGCTCATTAAGTAGTAATGGTATAATATAATTTAATCTCTTTGAACCAAAGCTATTTATACATAAAGGTTTTACAAATTTAGTACTTGTTATGGCTCTTGTTTGTAAGTTGTGAGAGACCTTATGCCTGAATCTTGCATCATGGTAGTAGAGATTCAGTACAGTAATTTGAAACAACTCTTTAATATTAAAATAAGGGATACCAGTGAAATATTTAAAGATCCTGTTTTGGCTATCTTGAAGATTATTATTTAAAGTTGTGTTTTGATTTCCCCAAGCTGTTAATTTGCTTTCAATCTGAGCACTATAAATGGTTTTGTAAGTATTTTTAGCCTATTTTCAATTTTGAAAAAATAGGCTTATGAGATCACCTTTTGTTCGTGTGTGTGTGCGTATGTGTGTGTGTGATTCGTGTGTGTGTCCCCCCCCCCCCTAATAAAATCTAAACGGCATGGGCGATTTCAATGAAACTCGGAAAGTTCATAGCACTGTTCCGGGCAACCTCGACCGTGCCCTTCAAATTTTGTTACGACTCACCAATCCAACATGGTGGCTGTGCGAAATATTTCACCAGCATTCAATATCTCCGAAACTATTACCAATATTACCCTGACATTTTATATGGTGATAGAGGGAACTACTATAAGTTTACTTATGTGACCTTTGAAAACCTGGTAACTACAAAACCAACATGGCGGCCAAGCGAATTTGCGACATTTAAATAGACGTTTCTCGCGATTTGGCCAACCAAACGCAATGAAACTTGGTACAGTATATGGTTATATAAATTTTAATGCACAGACATCTAACTTCGTTCAATTGTTTACATAATCACAAGATGGCGGATGTGCGAAATATTTCACCGGCATTCTATATCTCTGAAACTATTAGCGGTATCTCCCTAAAATTTTGTACGGAGATAAAGGGCACTACTGGAAGTCCATCTATAAGACTTTCAAAAACCGGTTAACTACAAAACGAACATGGCGGCCAAGCGAATTTGAAAATTTTAAATAGACCTTTCTCGCGATTTAATGTCCCAAGCGCACTGAAACCTGGTACAGGAAATAATTATACACATTGTAATCCACTGGTATCTAATTTAGTTCAATTGTTTACACAACCTCAAGATGGCGGCAGTGCGAATTTTAAAATTAAGTTTTTATTTCTTGTGATGTAGTCATGCGATCGAAGTGAAAGATTGAATAATGAACCTACGCAATGATTTTCCTTTAATGGTACATGACTCTATGGCCTATACATTTAACAATCCAACATGGCGACCATCCGAAATATTAAGACGATACTGAATATCTACGAATCTATTTTAGCAATCAAACTGCATTTTTTAATGTCCATAGGGGCTATGGACTTCAGTTCACCTATAGGACTTTAAATAACCTGGTGATCACAAATCCAACATGGCGGCGACGCGAATTATAAATATTCACATGGACGTTTCTCCCAATTTAACCATCCGCGTGCAGTGAAACTTGGTACAGTAAATCCTTATACGAATGTTAATCCACTGGCATCTAATTTATTTCAATTGTTTCCATAACCTCAAGATGGCAGCTGTGAAAATTTTTTAAATCTCTTTGTTACTTCTTGTGTCCTAATCATGGGAATGAAGTTTGAATGCTACACGTTCACAATAATCTGCATGTAACAGGACATAACTCTGGGACCTACATATATAAAATTCAACATGGTGACCATCCGAAATATTTAGTCGGTTCTCAATATCTACGAATCTATTACAGCAAGCAAACTGAAATAGTGTATGTTGATAGTGGCAATTAACATAAGTAGGATATATGAAAATAGGCTGTATAGTTCTTCACGGAACTACTTGTTATCTACATAAAATCGGAGATTATAGAAGGTGTAGAGGTTTGCTCTTAGGTTTTTTATTATGTTTACTGTGGGTGTGTTCATTTTATAGTGATCATCAAGGGTAATTCCTTGGTATTTTTGTGTCGAAGTACTATTTATGCTGCGATGTGTCAGTTTGTATTTTTCATGTGTGGTAGTTGCTGCTTGTAATAATAGGAATAATAATAATAATAATAATAATAATAATAATAATAATAATAATAACTAGCGGACCTGTGCGAGAACTCTCGCATAATGGATTGTATCGTGTGCGCGCCCCATGTGTAGAGACTACCCGCTCGGTTTAGTGCTCTGCGGGCTGTAGGCGACAGATTTCTCGCAGGGGCTATCGCCTTGTTTTTTGTTTAAAAGCACTTTATAAACAAATAAATTATTTCCGTTTACTTTTCAAGAAATGCAAGATTTTTCCTGAACTATTGAGACTATTTGGAAGATTTTGGTACAAACCACACCTTCTAACTCCTTCTGGTTTAGGATCTTGAGTTTTGTGATATATACACCTTAGCCTTAGCGTATTATATAATAAGATAGTAAGTAGAATTATAAGTCAAGTTGTTCAAAAGAGGGCGTGGCTATAGTGGAAGCATAAGTCAACCGACACCATCCGGAAAAGAAGGATTAACTTTTAGGGACATGTGAAGCTAATGAGCCCAGTGAGATAGATCAACCACATCATTACTTACTTTCAGGAGAGGACCAAATGGGCCTGGTTCATTGAACAGGATAGAGATTGCATCAACTGACATTCAAGAGGAAACTTCAAGCAGGCCAAGGTTTCCAAGAAAAACCGAAGCTGAAAAAAGGAAAGATTTGGACCCAGGAAAGGAAGGAAACCAACCCACCAAGAACATACTGGACAAACATCAAAGCCCGAAGAATGAGACAGTTGGAAATACGTGGTACATAGAGGGCCGATATGGAATGAATGAATGAATGAATAATTATAGTAATAATAATAATAAAAGTTAATGAGACCTACAAATATCTCGGTCTCTTGCAATCTAATTGAATTGAAATTAAAGGAATTAAAGATAGAACCGTTGCTATCTACAATCAACGCCTTAATAAGATTTTAAAATCAAAGTTGAATGGAAAGAACATCTTTAAGCCTATTAACACCTATGCTATTCCTGCACTGACATACACTTTCGGTATTATCAAATGGATGCAGACGGGCTTGGAGAACATCCTAATTAGGACACGTACCATCTTAACAAAACACTGATGTCTCCACCCTAAGTCAGCTGTTGAGCGATTGACTATCCCGCGTCAAAGAGGTGGGCGAGGGCTCACGGACATTGTCCAATTACATGCAAGGCAAGTGAGGAACCTTTAGAGATACTTTCTGGGCAGACATGACTTTCCCATAAATCAAATCGCTGGATCATCTTCACGTAAGGGATATACAGTTAGCCACTGATGAGGAATGTTCAGACATCAAGCTTCCGCAGTGGACGCAGAAAGCTCTGCACGGTCGTCATCCGTATGATCTCAACCAGAAACATGTCGACATTGATGTGTGGAACAGCTAGTTGACTAATGCGGACCAATTCACTGAGACCGAAGGATTCATGATTGCAATCCAGGATTAAGTTTTGGCTACCAAAAACTATCTAAACTGTATAGTTAAGACAAATATTCAGGATGATAAATGCCGAAGATGCCAACTAGAACCGGAAACAATTCAACATATCACAGGAGGCTTCCAAGCAATCTCCTGTACTGATTACATGAAAAGGCACAACCAAGTGGCCAAAATAATGCACCTACACCTAGCTCAAAAGCACTTATTATCTGAAAATACTTTGCCTTACTATCAGTATGTTCCTGACGCTGTTTTGGAAAATCCTAGTCCCAAGTTGTTATGGGACTAATCAGTTATCTTATCTCTCTATATATAAGAATGAAAGTTTGTCTGTTTTTTCTGAATTTCTACGGATTTTTGCGTTATTAACGCGTTTCAGACGGTTTTATGATGGATGCGCGCGAAAATAAAATTTTTGTTTGTCTCTCTGTCTGTATGTCTGTGGACAAAGTGGTTGTTCCCTTATAACTCGAGAACGGCTGGGTGGATCAATGTAAAATTTGATACAGATATCCTTCAGAGGCACGACACTAATCATTGATGTAACTCTTCTCTGTAGCTCCAATAAAAGGTGGCCTACCCCCTTAAAAAAACTTGCTGAAATAGGCGTAGAAGGGCGAGACAAAGCTCATTTTCAGCCCCTCAATGTGAGAAATGAAAACCACATTTTTAGGCCATAAAACCAACCGTTTTTGAGATAAACCCAGAAAACTAATTTCATTTAATACAATAATGAAAGAATGCAATCCGGTAACCATGGCAACAGAAAGTCACAGGTCCATCTATTGCTGTAGGACGCAATACAATTCCATTTTTAGCATATTTTCAATTTTGAAAAAATAGGCTTATGAGATCACCTTTTGTCCGTGTGTGTGTGCGTGTGCGCGCGCGCGCGCGTGTGTGTGTGTGTGTGTGTGTGTGTGTGTGGGTGTGTGAGGAGTGTGAATGTGTGTCCCCCCGTAATAAATTCTAAACGGCTGGAGCGATTTCAATGAAACTCGGTAAGTTTATGACACTATTCCAGGCGACCCCGACCGTGCTCATCAAATTTTGTTACGTCTCACCAATCCAACATGGCGGCTGTGCGAAATATTTCACCAGCATTCAATATCTCCGAACCTATTCCCGATATCACCCTGGAATTTATTACGGTGATAAAGGCAACTATTAGAAGTTCACCTATGTGACATTTGAAAAATTGGTAACTACAAAACCAACATGGCGGCCACGCGAATTTGCGACTTTTAAATAGACATTTCTCGCGATTTAACCAACCAAACGCAATAAAACTTGGTACAGTATATGTTTATACACATTGTAATGCACTAACATCTAACTCCGTTCAATTGTTTACATAACCACAGGATGGCGGATGTGCGAAGTATTTCACCGGAGCGAGATTAACGGTCACGTTAAACTACAAGCTTCCTGTTTTTTTATTTCACCGGCATTCTATATCTCTGAAACTATTAGCGGTATCATCCTGAAATTTTGTACGCAGATAAAGGGCACTACTGGAAGTTCATCTATAAATCTTTCAAAAACCGGTTAACTACAAATCGAACATGGCGGCCAAGCGAATTTGAAAATTTTAAATAAAACTTTCTCGCGATTTAAAGTTCCAAACGCAATGAAATCTGGTAGAGGAAATGTTTATACACATCGTAATGCACTGGTATCTAATTTAGTTCAATTGTTTACTTAACCTCAAGATGGCGGCTGTGCGAAATTTAAAATTAAGTTTTTATTTCTTGTGTCGTAAAGTTTGAATAATGAACCTACGCAATAATTTTCCTTTAATGGTACATGACTCTATGGCATATACATTTAATAATCCAACATGGCGACCATCCGAAATATTTAGACGGCTCTGAATATCTACGAATCTATTATAGCAATCAAACTGAATTTTTCTATGTTCATAGGGGCTATGAACTTAAGTTCACCTATAGGACTTTAAATAACCTGATGATCACAAATCCAACATGGCGGCGACGCGAAATATAAATATTCACATGGACGTTTCTCGCAAATTAACCATCCGAGTGCAGTGAAACTTGGTACAGTAAATTCTTATACGAATGTTAATCCACTGGCATCTTATTTATTTCAATTGTTTCCATAACCACAAGATGGCAGCTGTGCGAAATTTTAAAATCTCCGTGTTACTTCTTGTGTCCTAATCATGCGATTGAAATTTGAATGCTACACGTACACAATAACCTTCATGTAACAGTACATGACTCTAGGACCTACATATATAAAATCCAACATGGCGACCATCCGAAATATTTAGTCGGTTCTCAATATCTACGAATCTATTACAGCAATCAAACTGAAATTTTGTTTGTTGATAGTGGCAGTTAACATAAGTAGGATATATAATAAAATAGGCTGTATAGTTCTTCACGGAACTACTTGTTTACATTACTGAGATAGTTTGCAAACGGTTATAAGGTTATAACGGAACAAAATCAAGCTGTAAAATTCATCAATACATAGGGTATAATGCGCTTAAGGGGGTCAAGGGGTACTCTAGAATTTTTTCACGTGATTTACACGTGCGGGTGTGTTACAGAAGGTCTATTACGTCCCTATCTCTATATTGTTATATAATAATAATAATAATTTACACAGGGGGACGGCCAGGGTGAATGGGCCTACTTACCTGTCTTGAGAGGTCCGCCTCGCTTACTGCAACTCACCGCCAGTTGTCATGCCTTAACAGAAGAACACCTAAAGGCGAAGGAAGGTGGAGAAGAGGAAAACGCACAGGCTCGTCTACAGATACATTCCAATAACCCACAGAACTGCCACAGACGAAATAATGCCACAACAGATGCTTAATATTAAAAAAAAACATTTAATCACGAAAAAGGGGCAAGAAAACATAATTTAATAAGATCCTCCAGCAAACACAACATAAGAAAAAAACTCCTATTGCCATAAAAAAAAATCTCTGGTGATGCACATTGGCTTAAGGCCAAAACAAGTCAATTACCTATGGAAACAAGAGAAGCCTTTACATGCTAGCTTGCTGAGCAAAAACGAAAACATTTAATTTAAAAAAATATAATAAAGCCCAAAAGAAAGAAAGAAAGCCAGCAGACAGGGATCACCAAATAAGAAAGGGCTTGATTAACCACTAAGGCACGCAAAACTGACTCGACATGCAGACAGCTAAGCCACGAGGAAACGAAAAGTTAAAAAAATTAATAAAATAGGACCAATTTTCAAATCCAAAAATTTCATGACGGCGGTATACTCAGGAACACTCACAAAGAAACCACAAAGGAAAATCAACAAAATTAACAGAAAAAAAACATTCTAATCTCCCACCACAACACGTTTGAGTGTCCCGCTCAACGCCAAGAGAATTACACCCACCAGACCACAATGCACTCTGGCAAAACAAAACAAACATGGCCTCGAAACAGATGACTGCATGTCTAGCCGAATTACGGCAAACAATTACCTTTTAAAATTAAACGTCACCAGAGAGAAAAGAAAGAAAGAGGAAATAATTTCACCTTAACACGATAAATCGAGGCAATTTAGGATGCTACGGATCGTAAAACAAATAAACAATAGGCCAATCCCTAAGATTACGAAAAGAAAAGAACCAACTAATCACAATGAGAATACCCATAAAGAAAATAAACTAAATAAATAATAAATTACAATGTACGATAAACTTGAAACGTGTCTCCAGAAGGCGTAGAAAAAAAAACCAAAAATTTAAATATCAGGTAACATTTAAAAAAAATGAAAATTAGGCCTAGAACACGAAATTAAATACAGTATTAAAACATCAATATAAGGCCACTATCGGAGCTCTCATAACAATATATATATATATATTATAAAACGTACCTTAAATCCTTCTTTTGTGGAGACACAATAATAACAAAATCATTAACACATATTAAATAATTTTAAAAGGCACCAGATTTGCCTCAAAATGGCAACCCCAGCACACGCGCCGTTTTGATTACACATGAAACTTCTCCTTGCAACAAGTTACGATAGTTATCCCACATATCCTCTTCAAGATGAAATCTCGAATTTATATCCTTCAGTGCACAGATTATTTCCTTTAGATAGAATAAATCCACATTTCACGGAGCCCAGGGGACAAGCCCCCGGCGCTAACGGAGACACCTTTTCACGACCAGCTAGGTTCTTGCTTTTCTCAGAAGTCCACTACCAACATGGCGGAGACCCAAAAGTTATAGGCCGCAGTGCATTAATGTTAATTGAAATTGTCCAATCACAGAGTGACACACAATTTAACAATGTGCGTATTATATAGTTATTTTGGCGGCATGATGCATATATAGTCTTTTGTTTAATGACGTAGAATAATATACATTTTTTCAAATATGTCTCGAAGAGATGGGTCCAAAAGACACCAATGTCTCGCTCTAGCGACAGAAGACACAACCCCAGCTTGTAGAGCCGCTTGGCGCTGCCATCTCGAGTTCATTAGCCAAACCAAGGCATCTTAGCGGGCGCTTCAAATGGTAGGGGATTCATATACGTAGAAGAGATGCATATTAATAATTTTTGAGACGGGCTTTTGCACGTAACAGTCTCCCTCCCTTAAGCGTGAACACCGTTCACGAATATGCCTAGGCATAGGCAGTACTCCATAACTAGTCGAATCACCAAACATTGTTTCCAGAAGATAATGTTCACCAGTTAACTCCAATTGATGGATGAAACCGTATCGTTTAGGTTAGGAGGAGTGCAGGGTCAGATTATCAGTGATGGGATAATTGATCTCCTCGCAAACCACTTAGTCAACAGCATCACTGTGTTCATAAGTCTTCAGAAACGCATTACACCAGCACCTTCAGTGCTTACAGAGTCCGAGACGCGTTAGGTAAATTTTCAATAAGTCCAATGTTGTTAGCTTTTGAAGAAGTAGGTGGATGCAATGTGCAAGATACCATGCGACGAGTGGGCAGCCATTTACAAAACAGTCGTTAATCTTATTTCAAAAATAAAGGCTTACAGAAATTACTAGTTCTTAATACATTTTACATATGAGAACCAAGTTTGAATTTATATGAAGAAAATCCTGCCCATGCCCTAGATCCGTGCTCACAATGGTTCATTAACAAGGTTACGTTTTTACAGACTAGTAGGACTTTTCTAGAGTACACGAGTTGAACGACCATACATTCAGAAGGAGCTACGGTAGAGGAATGACCACTCAAATTCCCAAGGAAACAGGTATACAAGATCACCATGAGTTAGGTCTCCCACCGAGTCCTACTTACATGGAAGCATCTTCTACGTGAACATCAAAATTAGTTACAATTTCACAAAGGTTAGGCTATTACACGAAGTTAACATTTTACCATTAAATGGGAATTACCCAACAGTTACAGGTTGTATCCCAGTAGAGTTTGCAAATCCAATTCAAATTTCCAGAAGGAACAGATGCCTGAAGGCTTCAATGAAGGTTAGGGATACTCTACATTATACAAAATATCAGTTTACAAATTTATGGTACAATTTCTTCATTACAAATCTCTCCACCTCGTTTTATGTGCGACAGATGCACTCTGGATATTTAATTGGCCCAAGGGCTTAGAAAAGGAAATTTATTAAGCTGACATGTATGCATCTACATTTGTTGGTTCGTGATCGCACACATTGCTTGGCATGGGGACAATGAGAAATAAAAACGCAGTTACCGTAATGAAAAAAACGAAGGGGAAATGGCAGCGCAGAAAACAAAACACCAGTACACCAACACAAGGATCGAAATAGAGGTTCGACACCCGATGACTATACAGCCGAAATCCGCCTGGGTGAGAAAAATCCAACATAAAAAGAACTAAGTTCAACAGTACACGAGGTACAAAAGAGGTTTCCTCGTTCAGGTTTAAGACACTAACACGTACAACCAAAGGATGCCTAACATGGCCCGAAAATACTGTTTGATGAGAAAACAAGCCGCTCTTGTCGAAAGACGAGGCTAACAGGGAACACTAACGCACCATTCCTAACGATTTAAGCAGAAAAAAATTAGAATTACCAGTCAAAATCAGAAAATTTTACTCAAGATACAGTGGCTGATGACCGTGATTGCCATAGCATGAACTAAAACAGAAGGCCTATGTCATTTACAGTTAGCATGAGGCAACTGATGACCCTAATTTCCAGCAACAACAGATTACTGGCTTTAAACGCAAAACAAGCTGACTTACAGAAGCTGATGACCACAATGTCCAACAGAAATTTAACCCCAGTAAATTTAGAAGACCCTATATTAATTAACTAACTGGAAAGCACATTACATTATGGCTGTTCACGAACTGAGACCTCATATTCACCACAAAATATATATCGCACAACCTACTCAAATAGCCGCGATACATAAGATTTAACCACCCACAAAAATAATTCCCATTAATGCTCAAATATGCAAGTTATGTAGTCGTAGAGATATCATAACACAAACAAATACAATTAAAAACACAATACCATGACAATTACATTACATGACACATACTCGCATGTCATCGAACAGACCAGTCCCATACCTGATCCATTCGGATCGTGCAAGTCCTATATACAACCCGCCCAGGGATCAAACTAAGAAAGAATCCCATACTTCTAACCTAGCTAACCCCAGACAGTAGATATCTCCACGTAAAACACACCTACATATTTGATTTAGTTCAAAATTACAAGGTAAGCAACTTATAAAAATACGATCCTAGACTTACTTTTGCAAACACATCAACACCTGAATTACCCCACCATACAAATCTAAATCAAAATCTAACGTTACCACATACACACATACACGATTTGCACATAATACACACTCATACCAGCACGATTGCAGTATAATGTAAGTGTATGAACAAAAATTAACAAACCGCACACTGCGATAAAAACATCTCAAAACAAACACTTACCTTGAATAAGTTGGGGAAGAATTCCTAGCAAATAAATAGTGACATGCACGTTAAATGTGCCTTTTGGCACCACACTAGGGACATAGGAAGGGCTGATTTCCATAGTTTAGCCCTTTAAATCGGACTACACTTCTCCATAACACCAGTAGGCGTGACAGTTCCATAATAAATATATCACGAGGACAACATATCACAACAGAACTCCATGCCAAGGAAGCATATAGGCACACAACAGTCTTCTTAAACACCAACATGGCCTCGATATCTGAAATTTCGACAAATAAAATCATGCACAACGTTGCTCAGGACAGCAGACGTCATCCCTTGCTTGGCTCCAGAACAGGAAGCTAAAATACAACAGATTGCTACAAATCCCGGGACAAACAGCTTCAGACAGAGCTCCTCGATGCATTCACTCGCAGCATGTAGGCTATCAGAATATCAAAAAACCCACATTTCCCATGCCATGAATACAAGCCAATCACTTACTAACCCTCTTCTTCATTGGGAATGATGCATCATTAATAGGACATAATTCATCATAGAAACCTTGCTTGGAACAGGTCACTTCCATATATCACCACATGGATTTTTAGAGGCAAACATGAACCCAAACAAACGACAAGGATTAACATAAAATAACACAAAGCACACTGACATGACACATTCCACCAATAACCGTCCTATCAGCACCAGAAGGGTCTATAAACGAACCTGCGGGTACGGGGAGGGGATAGCTGCAGAAGCGATAAACGAGCTCGCTCTGCTACCAGAATGACACAGGGGGATGGCCAGGGTGAATGGGCCTACTTACCTGTCTTGAGAGGTCCGCCTCGCTTACTGCAACTCACCGTCAGTTGACATGCCCTAACAGAAAAACACCTAAAGGCGAAGGAAGGTGGAGAAGAGGAAAACGCACAGGCTCGTCTACAGATACATTCCAATAACCCACAGAACTGCCACAGACGAAATAATGCCACAACAGTTGCTTAATATTTGAAAAAAAACATTTAATCACGAAAAAGGGGCGAGAAAACATAATTTAATAAGATCCTCCAGCAAACACAACATAAGAAAAAAAAACTCCTATTGCCACAAAAAACTCTCTGTTGATGCACATTGGCTTAAGGTCAAAACAAGTCAATTACCTATGGAAACAAGAGAAGGCTTTACATGCTAGCTTGCTGAGCAAAACGGAAACATTTAATTTAAAAAAATATAATAAAGCCCAAAAGAAAGAAAGAAAGAAAGCCAGCAGACAGGGATCACCAAATAAGAAAGGGCTTGATTAACCACTAAGGCACGCAAAACTGACTCGACATGCAGACAGCTAAGCCACGAGGAAACGAAAATTTAAAAAAAATAATAAAATAGGACCAATTTACAAATCCAAAAATTTCATGACGGCGGTATACTCAGGAACACTCACAAAAAAAAAACACAAAGGAAAATCAACAAGATTAACAGAAAAAAACATTCTAATCTCCCACCACAACACGTTTGAGTGTCCCGCTCGACGCCAAGAGAATTACACCCACCAGACCACTCTGGCAAAACAAAACAATCATGGCCACGAAACAGATGACTGCACATCTAGCAGAATTACGGCAAACAATTACCTTTTAAAATTAAACGTCACCAGAGAGAAAAGAAAGAAAGAGGAAATAATTTCACCTTAACACGATAAAACGAGGCAATTTAGGATGCTACGGATCGTAAAACAAATAAACAATAGGCCAATCCCTAAGATTACGAAAAGAAAAGAACCAACTAAACTAAAGAAAATAAACTAAATAAATAATAAATTACAATGTACGATAAACTTGAAACGTGTCTCCGGAAGGCGTAGAAAACAAAAACAAAAATTTACATATCAGGTAACATTAAAAAAAATGAAAATTAGGCCTAGAACACGAAATTAAATACAGTATTAAAACATGAATATAAGGCCACTATCGGAGCTCCCATAACAATATATATTATAAAACGTACCTTAAATCCTTCTTTTGTGGAGACACAATAATAACAAAATCATTAACACATATTAAATAATTTTAAAAGGCACCAGATTTGCCTCAAAATGGCTACCCCAGCACACGCGCCGTTTTGATTACACATGAAACTTCTCCTTGCAGCAAGTTACGATAATTATCCCACATTTCCTCTTCAAGATGAAATCTCGAATTTATATCCTTCAGTGCACAGATTATTTCCTTTAGATAGAATAAATAAACATTTCACGGAGCCCAGGGGACAAGCCCCCGGCGCTAACGGAGACACCTTTTCACGACCAGCTAGGTTCTTGCTTTTCTCAGAAGTCCACTACCAACATGGCGGAGACCCAAAAGTTATAGGCCGCAGTGCATTAATGTTAATCGAAATTGTCCAATCACAGAGTGACACACAATTTAACAATGTGCGTATTATATAGTTATTTTGGCGGCATAATGCATATATAGTCTTTTGTTTAATGACGTAGAATAATATACATTTTTTTTCAAATATGTCTCGATGAGATGGGTCCAAAAGACACCAATGTCTCGCTCTAGCGGCAGAAGACACAACCCCTGCTTATAGAGCCGCTAGGCGCTGCCATCTCGAGTTCATTAGCCAAATCAAGGCATTTTAGCGGGCGCTTCAAATGGTAGGGGATACATATACGTAGAAAAGATGCATATTAATAATGTTTGAGACGGGCTTTTGCACGTAACAATAATAATAATAATAATAATAATAATTATTATTATTATTATACTACGGCCTACAACGACGAGACAAAGCTTATTTTCTTCCCCTTGATCTCAGAAACAAAACTCGGGGACCCTAAATAGCCGTAAAGTGTTCCCGAAAACTATATTTTAAGCCTCTAATACCAACAGTTTCTGATATTCCAAGAAAACTAATTTCTTTTAATAAACTAATGAAGGAATGCACGCCAATAGCCATGACAAAAGCATCTCAAAAGGTGACTTCCAACTTTCCATCTATTTCTGTAAGAAGTAATGCCACTCCATTTATTAAATTTCTGTAAACGTTTGCAAATGGCAATAAGGTTATCACGGAACCGACTAAAACTGTAAAATTCATTAATGCGCTTAACGGGGTCAGGGGTTAACATAGATTTTTTTCACACGACTTAAACGTGCAATATGTCGTACAGAAGGTCTATTATATCTCCAAACAGAAACATGACGTGTATTGCGTTTCGTCTACGAGGTTTTCAATTTTATTTTCACCTCAGGAAGTACACGTTAGGTAGGCTAAATTCATTTTTTGAGCAAATTTTAACTAATCATTTATCTTTGTCAACAAACAGGTTCAAAGCCTCTAACAATTGCAACAGTAGCTCAATTGATTACGTCTGGCTATTAATACCAAGGACCGTTCGAAGAATGGGTACTTATGCTAGTCTTATATATAAAAGTGAAAGTCTGTATGTGGGTATGTGGGTGTGTGGGTCTGTTCCGTATACAAATCTACACCGTTCCACCAATCTCAACCAAATTTTGCATACACATAGTTTAGGACCCAGAAGGAACCGCTGGCTACATGAATTTTCGATAGTCTTTCTCATTCTTCTGATTTCGGCCCTTTTGCACTCAAGCACAGGCTAATCAAATCATAAAATATACTCATGAAGGAATGGCAAGGCAGATAGTTTCCATGGGAACATAACTCAAGTCGAGACACGGCCGACTGGATGCCAGTTGCGCTCTGCACTACCGGTATAGAAAATGAGGATCTTTACTTGAAATCCCGTTAGTTACTCAACTGCTCACACAGCACTGTCGACCGAGTTTAGCATAACAAAGACTTGACACTATCTACTATATATTGGTCAAATACCACTCACTCACTCACTCACTCATACATTCATCACGAAATCTCAGAAACTACCGAACTGATTGGAATGAAATTTGGTATGCAGCTTCCTCATGGGCCGTAAATGCCCACTAAGAGAGGATTTTTGGATATTCAGGTTCTAAAGGGGTGTTAAGGGGGTAGACCTGCATTTCATTGAATAGCAATATATCCCGATTAGTTTCATTGGGGGATGTGATACTCGGCAAATAAGCTCGTCATTAAAAATAAGAAGAAATGTGTCTGAGGATTTTTCGATGTGGTGTATATTATGAGGTGAAAGGGGTGAAAAGTGGAGATTGAAAGATTCCTAACGGAGCGTGTATCTCTTAAACGACATAGGCGAGGAGTTTGAAACTCAGCGAAAAAAAATCAACATAAAAGAGAAGTAAATATGTGTTTGACCGTTTTTTCATAAATCCAATTTAAGGGGCCCACGGGGAGGGGGGAAATTCGGGGGGGGCACAAGAAAGAAAGAGTCCTAACAAATTGAATGACTGACTCACTCATGAACCTCAGGGGAAAAAACTGCTTTAAAGTAAGTAAATAGCTGTTCGACAGTTTTTTTATCAATCAAATTTAAGGGGTTCATGGGGAGGGGTGAAATTCTGAAAAAAGAAAATTGAAAGAAAATGTCCTGACTCACTCACTCACTCAATCACTCATCATCGCCCAGCCAAAATTATTGAAGTTAGAAACATGACAGTTCGAGGATATGTTCATTGTGTGTCAAAACTGCCTACTAAGGGAGGTTTTTCGGATATTCAGGTTCTAAAGGGGTCTTAAGGCGGTTAAACCTGCATTTCATTGAATAACAATATCTCCCGATCGGTTTCATTGGGGGATGTGATACACGGCATATAAACTCAACATTAAAAAGTAAGAAGACATGTGTCTGAGGGTTTTTCGATGTGGTGTATATTATGAGGTGAAAGGGGTGAAAGTTGGGGGTTTAAGGATTCCTAACGGAGCGTGTATCTCTTAAACGACATATGCGAGGAGTTTGAAACTCAGCGGAAAAAATCAGCATAAATAATAAGTAAATATATGTTTGACCGTTTTTTCATAAATTCAATTTCAGGGGCCCCATAGGGAGGGGTGAAATAATTCTGGGGGGGGGGGGCAGGAAAGAAAGTGTCCTAACTGAATGGACTGACTGACTCACTCATCATACTTAGGAGGGAAAACTGCTTTAAACGTAAGTAAATAGCTTTCGACAGTTTTTTTTTATCAATCAAATTGAAGGGGTTCAACGGGAGGGGTGAAATTATGATGAAAAAAAAATGAAAAAAAAATGTCCTGACTCATTCACTCACTCATCATCGCCCAGCCAAAAATATTGAAATTAGAAACATGGCATTTTGGGGATATGTTCGTTGTATGTCAAAACCGTACACTAAGGGATGATTTTTGGATATTCAGGTTCTTAAGGGGTCTTAAGGGGGTTAAACCTGCATTTCATTGAATAACAATATCGCACGAGTGGTTTCAGTTGTGGGTGTGATACTCGGCATATGAACTAATCATTAAAAATAAGCAGACATGTGTCTAAGGGTTTTTCGATGTGGTGTATTATTATGAGGTGAAAGGGGTGAAAAGTGGGGGTTGAAGGATTCCTAACGGAGCGTGTAGGCCTATCTCATAAACGACATAGGCGAGAAATTTGAAACTCAAGGAAAAAAATCAGCTTAAAAAGTAAGTAAATCGGTGTTTGACCGTTTTTCATAAATTAATTTTAGGGGGGAAATTCTGGGGGAAAAAGGGTGAGAAAGTGTCCTAACTGACTGACTAACTCACTCACTCACCAAACTCAGGGGAAAAAAGACAGCTTAAAAATAAGTTAATAGGTGTTCAAGCGTTTCTTCATCAATCCAATTTAAGGGGCCCATGGGAAGGGGTGAAATTCTGCTAAAAATAATTGAAAGAAAATGTCCTGTCTGACTCACTCACTCATCACGCCCAGCGAAAACTGTTAAAGTTGGAAACATGAAATTTTGGGAATATGTTCGCTGTATGTCGAAAACGTCAACTAAGGAATGATTTTTGTTTATTCGGGTTTTAAAGAGGAGTTAAGGGGTAAACGTGCATTTCATTGAATAACGATATCTCATGAGTTGTTTCTTGGGGATGTGATATTCGGCATATAAACTAATCTTTAAAAATAATCGGACATGTCTAAGGGTTTATCGATGTGGTGTATATTATGAGGTGAAAGGGGTGAAAATTGGGGGTTGAGGGATTCTTAACGGAGCGTGTATCTCTGAAACGACTTAGGCGAGAAGTTCGAAATTCGGCGGGGAAAAACAGCTTAAAATACAAGTAAATAGGTTTTTCGGACCGTTTTTTCATAAATCCAATTTAATGGGCCCTTGGAGAGGAGTTAAATTCTGGTAAAAAAAAGGAAAGAAAGTGTCCTATCTGATTGACTCACTTACTCACTCATCAATCTCAGGGGGAAAACAGCTTTAAATAAGTAAATAGGTGTTCGACCGTTTGTTCCATAAATACAATTTAAGGGGTTCATGGGGAGGGGTGAAATCATCGAAAATAAATGAAAGAAAATGTCCTGACTGACTCACACTCTCATCATCGCCCAGCCAAAATTATTGAAGTTAGAAACATGAAATTTTGGGGATATGTTCGTTGTATGTCGGAAACGTCCACTAATGAAAGAATTTTGGGTATTCAGGTTCTAAAGAGGTGTTAAGGGGTAAACATGCCTTTCATTGAATAACAATATCTCACGAGTGGTTTCATTTGGGGATGTGATACTTGGCATATATACTGATCATTAAAAATAAGCTGACACATGTCTAATGGTTTTTCGATGTAGTGTATATTATGAGGTGAAAGGGATGAAAAGTGGGTGTTGAAAGATTCCTAACGGAGCGTGTATCTCTTAAAACGACATAGGCGAGGAGTTTGAAACTCGGAGGAAATCAATCAGCTTAAAAAATAAATAAATAAATAAAATAAATAGGTATTCGACCGTTTTTTCATAAATCCAATTTAAGGGGCCTATGGGGAGGGGTGAAATTCTGGAAGAAAAACGTCCACTAAGGAAGGGTTTTTGGATATTCACTCTCATCGCCATCAAAACTATTAAAGTTAGTAGAATGATATTTTGGGGATATGTTTGATGTGTGTCGAAAAAGTCTACTAAGGAGGGATATTTGGATATTTAGGTTCTAAAGGGGTGTTGACGGGGATAAACCTGCATTTCATTGAATAACAATATGAACACGACTATGACTCGAGCGAAGCGAGTTAAAATTAGAAGGGGTGTGTCTGTGTATTACACAATCACGCAAGTACCACTGGTCCGATTTACATGAATTTTACATAGACGTAGCTGATTTACCAGGTTAACATATAGGCTACTTTTGATTTCAATACTTTTCTCTGTTTAAAGATGGCGACCATTTTTGTGACGTCACTACACCCTTTGGTTTCAAACTTCCATCTTTTCATTTCAAATAAAAAGAGAACGCTAAGAAATACCAAACATTTGATGGTATATACGAGGTTTACATTTTCTATCCGAAAGGTATCTCCAACGGTTAGCGAGTAAAACTTAAATCTGTGCTATAAAACCCCGGTCAGCGGTGCAGTATATCTCTCTTATATATAACAAGTAGTTCCATGAAGAACACGGTCAACGCCGAGCGGTGTAGTTGGACGAAATGTTCCATCCTTAATCTCCCTCTGGCGCAGCACCCACGCCTATCCCCTGTTTTAACTGTCACCCTTCACATTTTAATTTATTTATAACGCGTAGCGAAGCACGGGTACTTCAGCTAGTCTAATATATAAAAGTGAAAGTCTGTATGTATGTATGTATGTATGTGGGTCTGTTCCGTATACAAATCTACACCGTTCCTCCAATCTCAACCATATTTTGCATACACATAGTTTAGGACCCAGAAGGAACCGCTGGCTACATGAATTTTCGATAGTCTTTCTCATTCGCCTGATTTCGGTCCTTTTGTACTCGAGCAAAGGCTAATATAAAGTCATAAAATGTACTCATGAAGGAATGGCAAGACAGATCATTTCCATGGCAATATAGCTCAAGTCGAGGCACGGCCGACTGGATGCCAGTTGCGCTCTGCTCTACCGGTATAGAAAATGAGGATCTTTACTTGAAATCCCGTTAGTTAATCAACTGCTCACACAGCACAGTCAACCGAGTTTAGCATAACAAAGACTTGACACTATCTACAATATATTTGTCAAATACCACTCACTCACTCACTCATTCATTCATCACGAAATCTCAAAAACCACCGAACGGATTGGAATGAAATTTAGTATGCAGCTTCCTCAGGGGCTGCAAACGCCCACAAAGAAATGATGTTTGGATATTAAGGTTCTAAAGGGGTGTTAAGGGGGTAGACCTGCATTTCATTGAATAGCAATATCTCCCGATTGGTTTCATTGGGGGATATGATACTCGGCATATAAACTCATCATTAAAAATAAGAAGAAACGTGTCTGAGGTTTGTTTCGATGTGGTGTATATTATGAGGTGAAAGGGGTGAAAAGTGGGGGTTGAAAGGTTCCTAACGGAGCGTGTATCTCATAAACGACATAGGCGAGGAGTTTGAAACTCAGCGAAAAAAACAGCATAAAAATAAGTAAATAGGTGTTTGACCGTTTTTTCATAAATCCAATTTAAGGGGCCCATGGGGAGGGGTGAAATTCTGGGGGGGGGGGGGAAACAGGAAAGAAAGTGTCCTAACTGATTGACTGACGGACTCACTCATCAAACTCAGGGGGAAAACTGCTTTAAAGTAAGTAAATAGCTGTTCGACAGTATTTTTCATAAATCAAATTTAAGGGGTTCATGAGGAGGGGTGAAATTCTGAAAAAATAAAATTGAAAGAAAATGTCTTGACTCACTCACTCACTCACTCATCGCCCAGCCAAAATTATTGAAGTGAGAAACATGACAGTTTGGGAAAATGTTCATTGTATGTCAAAACCGTCTACTAAGGGAGGATTTTCGAATATTCAGGATCTAAATGGGTCTTAATGGGGTAAAACCTGCATTTCATTGAATAACAATATCTCCCAATTGGTTTCATTGGGGGATGTGATACACGGCATATAAACTCATCATTAAACAAGAAGTTCCGTGACGAACTAAAGAGCCTACTTTTCTTAAATATTAAGATTCATGCCAATGATTAATCTATATGGATCTATCTAGAATAATGACGAAATTAAGTTGGTAATATCGAAATTTCTAATTAGTTCGAAATACTGTATACCTGGCATAATGTAGCCTAATAGAGAACTACAGTTGGCAGCCCTGGTGACTGAATATATTCTTAGTTCCATCTCTTAAGGTACAGAATACAAAATTTGGTTGAAGTCCAATGGATAGCATGGACGTTACATGCAGTTAAACATTGGATCTAGCAGCGCTCGTAAAATCACGTTGGCAACAATGACATATATGGATTGGTCAGATATAATCTGAAATAATATGAACTATTGTTGTGTCAATTTTGAATGAAATCCATTAGTTAGTATAGAAGTTACATGTATTTTAAAATTGAACCTATCAGCAGGCTTAGAATCATGTTGGCAGCACTGACGTATATTAGTTATTCCAAATTAATCTAGAATGCCAGGTACTATACGTGTGCAAAGTTTAGATCTATTGGCTCGCATACTTTCTGATATATTGGTATTAGGGTAACAGAAATAGAGACAGTATTTATTAACAGTTGGCAGCCCTGGTTACTCTTAAGTATCAGGCGTAGTCATAACTGTTATGGTACACATAGCACACACGAAATTTGGTTGAAATCCAAATAATAGTATAGAAGTTACATGTATTTCAAGTTGGACCTCTCAGCTGGCTTAAAATCATGTTGGTAGCACTGACGTATATAAGTTACTCCAAATTAATATAGAATGTCAGGTACTATACGTGTGCATAGTTTAAAACTGTCGGCTTGCATACTTTCTGATATACGGGTATTTGGATAAAAAAAATTGAGAGCATGTATTAACAGTTGGCAGCCCTGTTGGCTCTTAAGAATACGCTCAGTCATATCTGTTTATGTACACATAGCACATACGAAATTTGGTTGAAATCCAATTGATAGTGTAGAAGTTATATCCATTTAAAATTTGGACTTATCAGCAGGCTTATAATCATTTTGGCAACCCTGCCATGTATGGTCTCCTGGAAATTAAACTGCAATATTATTATCTATAAGTGTGCCAATTTTGAAATAGCTCTCATTCATACCTTCCAAGATATCCAACATGGAGCTCAAATTTCAATTGCGATTTTTCAGCAGTTGGTAGCACTGACATCATTTTCAAATACGGCCGTGAGATATTCAGGTATAGATCGTTTGTTTTACATTTATTAATTTTCATCATAAATTATTTCCTCTTGACGGAGCCCATACCATTCAAAAACTCATTCAAATCCTCTGGTGTGTTTCTCTCATTGCTTGTTCAATGTAATGATTGACATAACGTAACACTGCAGCTCAGAGAAGCATGTCACCTTGTGCCTTGACTGCACCTTCCAGTTGATGACAGATTGTAGACATAAGGACAAGTGTGTCTTCAACTGGTAGCTGCTGCTTATGCTTATTCAGCTGCTCTCCTGAAGGTCGTTTTGGTATATAAATGGGATAATATCTGCAAGAATAGGCTACTTACATTTCACCATGGCACACTTCATAGTTGCAATTGCTCTTCTGGCTTCAACGGTGAGTTGTATTCAAGTACTTCTGAAGACATTTAAGTATCGACTGAGGCATTAAGTAGCAATAATCATAAGTAGGGCCCGGATGTTGATGTCATGTCATCTTTTTACTGAGCTGTCTAAAACAATGCTGAAGTACATAGAAACTCCAGACGGGCCACTCCGTCTTCAAATATGTCATTATTATTTTGCATCTTTTTGCATTTTTTTTCCTATTTTTCCATTTTAAGAGCATTTTTTAAGGTTGGTGGATTTTTTGGTCTTATTTTAGTGAAATTGGCCTTCTGAGGTCATTTTTTTTCCAATTTAGTTATGTAATAGCTTTATATGAGGGAGTTATGTGTCTCAGAGTTAAGAAGAAGCTAGTAGCTAATACAAGATAATTTAAAATATTGAATTATTGATTCCATTTCCTTAATCAACCGGGTGGAAACTAGTCTTAGCAACAATCGTGGCGAAATTGCTGCGGGTATTGCGTCAAAATGTAAAAAAAGTCCTGGATTAAAACACCAGGTATAAAACATTCTGCAAAATCTGACATTATTTCTGCTAAAAACTACTGCATGGATGGGATTGAGGAGAATTTAACAGCAAACAACCTTCATCACGCTCCGATCACATCAGTTGATGTTGAATGCAGCTTTTCGAGATATAAAAACTTGTTGGCTGACAACCGAAGAGTATTTACATTTGACAACATAAGAATGACATTCGTAGTGCACTGCAACTCAGACTGAAGTGAGCGTAAATCTTTTGTTAAGTGCTAGAAATCTATTTTGATTGACTTTTCAGTTTGAACTTAGGTTTTCATTTTTAAAATATTGGCGAGTTTATTAAAGAGAATTTTTAACTCCGCCTGCAGGATCTACTGGGTGGATTGAGTAGCTCAGTAGTTTCTGTTGCCGGTCCCAAGCCCGGAGAAAGGAGGAGGGTTGGCTTAAGCCGTAAAATAAGAGCCAGAACACATCTTGAGGCAACCTCTAGGACTCACAATCTTAGTTGTATAACGTTGGACTTTGTCCAACCCACATTTACTTTAATATCATGGATTTAGCTTCTATTGGTCATGATTACCCTGAAGACAATGCTAGGCGTAAATCGGATTCCAGGGTGCCTAGCAGTTTAGGGTTACATTATGGTGAATCGGAGCACCACAAGAACAGTTCAAGATTCAAGAAAATGAGAAAATATTTTTTTGGAACATACAATGTGAATTCCTTAATTCAGGTTGGAAAATTAAAACAACTAACAACAGAACTTCATAGACATCACATTACAATATTAGCCCTTCAAGAGACCAGGTTCTTGGATGAGGACACCTTTGAATCTGACAACTTCCGAATTTTCAAAGGAAAAGTTGGGAAGAGAGTGATGAAGAACATGCCACATCTTGGAACAGCTTTTATGGTCAACAAGAAATTTTTGGACGCAGTTATCGCTTTTAGAAGTGTGAATGCCAGACTATCTTTTCTAACTATAAAATCTCTCAATAAGAGATACACGCTAATCAACGCCCATGCTCCTATAAATAAGGATAATAAAACGAATTCAGAGAAAGTTGATGAATTTTGGGACGAGTTAGAAGCCGAAATTCTCAAAATTCCTTCTAATCATGTAAAAATTTTACTTGGAGATTTCAATGCTCAGCTTGGATCTGAGAGAAAATTTTCTGATATAATAGGTAAATATCCCGCTCACAATAGAACCAACAGGAATGGTGAGAGATTGGTTAAACTCTGTGAACATCTAAACTTAAAGATTATGTCCACACATTTTAAAGCAAAACCAAGTAAAAAGAAAACATGGGTCTCCCCAAATGCGTTGCTGGGTGAGTTTCAACTAGATCATGTAGCTATCTCTCGAAATTGTTTCAAAGAAATTCAAAATGTCAAGGTCAGAAAATCCATTAATGTAACTTCAGATCATTACCTTTCTCAAATCAAGATGAATTTCATACCTTTTACACGCAAACAAAATACAACTAGAATTAAAATTCCGAAAATTAATAGAGAGGTTCTTACAAATGAAAAAAGGATAGAATTTCAAGGAAAACTTAAAATACCAACCAATTGGAATGATGTTACTAATAACCTTCTTGAACCAGCTCAGGAAATTGCACCGTTGAACTTTTATAGGAAACATGCTTGGTGGAATGAACAATGTGAAAGAGTGATCAAAGAAAGACATTGTGCTTGGCACAAGTGGAACGGGAACAAGACTCCAGAAAATTTAGAGGAAGTACAAAGATTAAGGAAAATGGCCCACCAGACTTTAAGAACGATTCGAAGAAAATATATGAAGGACCAAATAATGGAAATGGACGACAATTTTAAGAAAAATGACACCCGATTGTTTTATAGAGCATTTAAGAATGAAATCACTGGATATTCAGCGCCGAGTTTAAATTTCAAAAGGGAAGATGGTACGCTAGCATTAAACAACAAGGAAAATTGTGATATCTTGGCTGCGTATTTTGAGAAGTTGTTAAATTGTCCAAAACCGACAGACAAGTTGAGTTTCAAATTTACAACACAAAATTTTGACTCTACGCCCCCAGATGTAAATGAAGTTAAATGTATTATCAACTCACTTAAAAACAATAAAGCCTCAGGCAAAGATGGAATAATTGCAGAAATGTGGAAGCTTGTAGATGATGAATTTTTAATAGCGACGACAAATCTATTCCAGAAAATTTGGATTGAGGAAGCAATTCCAGAAGACTGGTTAATCGCCTTAATTCATCCACTACATAAAAAAGGCTCAAAAATTGATGTCAATAGTTATAGGGGGATCTCATTGTTGTCTGTCACATATAAAATATTTGCCAAACTACTTTTAAACAGACTTGAACCGCAGATCGAACCACAGCTTGGCGAGTTCCAAGGAGGTTTCAGAAGGAATAGATCGTGTGCAGAACAAATTCTTAGTTTAAAATTGATATTAAAATATTACAACAACAGGCCAAAGAATATCTTTATCTCATTCGTTGATTTTCAGAAAGCGTATGATTCAGTGGATAGGGATACTGTTTTTGACACATTGAAGGAATACCAAGTTGATCAAAAAACCATAAATTTAATAAAACTTACATTAACTAATACGATTTCCAGAGTCAAATTTTTAAATGAAGTTAGCGAGCCCTTCGAGGTAAAAACTGGGCTAAGACAAGGGGACAGTCTATCACCACTGCTTTTCAATTTGGTCTTGGATAAAGTCATGAGGACGTTTTGGGAGAAGAACGATTCAAGTGCTAAAATTGGTACAAAGAATAAGAACCTCAGAGTCAAAGGTTTAGCATTTGCTGACGACGTAGCGTTGTTTGCTGAATCAGAACAAGAAGCTATTAACCAAATTGATCAGTTAAAAGAAACGGCGGAAAAAGCGGGCTTACAGATTTCGTTGGTAAAAACAGAGATGATGACAAGTGATCAGAAATACACTAAGAAAATGATAAAAACAAATTATGGGAGCACCAGGGTCACTGACCGATTTAAATATCTTGGAGAAATAATTAGTAGCAATGGGACGGATAAATTGGCAATCGAGAACAAAAAAGGGAAATTGGAAAGATTAAATTTTTGTACAAAAAATATATACAATAAAAAGAACCTGTCTATCAATGCAAAATTACGACATTTTAATACTGTTGTTAGACCAGTCATCTTGTACGGCATGGAAACTACAAATATAACCGGAATGGAGAATTTGCTCAAGATAGAAAGAAGAATTTTAAGAAGGATTTATGGTCCTAGGAAAACACAGGAAGGTTATAGACTGAGATCGAATGCAGAAATTTATAGTAAAATCGACAACCTTGAAGTGATGATCAGAAAACGGCGACTTCAGTTCTACGGACATATGGTCCGCATGGATTGCTCAAGGTTAAACAAACAAATTTTTGATAAAATCTGGAACTATAAAGGACAAGGAGGCTATGTAAAACAAATGAAAGAAGAACTTCAAAAATTCAAAATTACTGAAGAAGATTGTCTAAATCGAATAGAGTACAGAAAAAAAATTTTTGGTCTCAAAATTCTTGTCGGGGAGAAGAAAAATCTCAACAGAGGAGAATGGACTGCTGAAAGAAGAGCTGCACAGTCGACCAGGATGAAAGACTTCTGGAAGAGAAAGAAGGAAACTAGACCTATAAAGAAGTGATATTTGCGTGGTCCTTGTTGGCCTGTCCGCGGTGTATATATATAAAGAGAATTTTTTCCATTTTATAGTGCAAATTTCGAATTTTTGAAATATTGGAGAGTTTATTATTATAAGATCATTTTCTCCTTGTTATAGTGCATTTTTCCAATTTTTAGGTAATTTATTATAGTCATTTTTGAAAGTTTTAAGTGCATTTTTAAAACTTTTTTACGCCTTCAACATCCGGGCCCTAATCATAACAAATACAGTACAGTGACTCAGGGGAGGTGGGTGCTTGGGGGTGAGTTCCTTCCCCAATCAAGCTTATTTCCTATTTCTTCTTCTTTCTTTCTTTCTTTCTTTCTTTCTTTCTGTCTTTCTTTCTCCGAATGAGCCAAATATGGACTACGTAGGTTAACCAAAATGGTTTTCAGCTTGTTGAGTTGGGATTGGTTTCACGTTGTTAAGAGCCTTCTTCCTAGCCCATATCTCCTTCATTTACTGACTTTGTAGTTGTTGAGCTGCTTCTGACCTCTTTGGTCTCTGCCCTTTCTTTAGTTTAATCTGAGGGTTTTCTTTTAACATTTTCCAGAAAGCTTGGCTGTCTTGTATAACGGATTCAGAGATGTTAAAGGTTTGCAGATCTTGTTTAGCTTGCTGGTACCACAGTCATGTTGTTTTCTTGCAGGAGCAATCTTGAATCGTTCAATCTCTCAAGGTGTCCGTAGAATTGGAGGCGTCTCTTGATTATTGTGTCCATTAGAGATTCTTGCTCTAGGTATCGATCATCGTAGGGCCTGTGATACCTTTCTCCATTTATAATGCTTGGGCCTAAGATCTTCCTCAAGGTAATTATTTCATTGACCTCCAGTTTCTGTATCAGTTTTTCCCCTTTGATGGTTAGGGTTTCAGCTGCATAGAGGACCTCGGGCCTGATTACAGCGTTATAGTGCCTTAATTTCGCATTGATCGATATGGATTTCTTCTGGTAAACTTTTCTGCATCGATGGTATGCAGTATTCAGTTTCAGAATCCTTTCCTCTTTTATTAGGTTAGAAAAGATAAGAAAATTAATTAGCTTGAGGAGCATGCGGCCAAACGTAATGGTTAGTGGTTAGATTGGAACAATCTTGAAAATATTGTGTCAACCTCTCACCACTACTCTTTATTTCATATATGGACCACTTATTGAAGGGCGTAAACTAGCTGGGTGGGATTCAACTACGTTGAAACCAGATAAGCCGTCTGTCCTATGCGGCTTCGGTGGTGTAGTTGGTAACATGCTGGGCTTCTGTGCCCATGATCGCGTGTTCAAACCCAGCCGAAGTTGTCGGATTTTTAAGAGCTTTAAAATCCCTCAGTATGACTTCCTTCGGAGGGGAAGTAAAGCCGGCGGTCACATGACATAGATTTATGGCCTTCCGCTAATTACACCTTTGTGAACCTAATTATAGGTCAGATTTGACTAACGCTCTTAGGTTCCAACGTTCGTCGCCAGGAGCCAACTGCGGTGGCATCTAGTGACCAAGTTCATAACTAGTTGTCGTTGACGGTGGTGTTTGGTAGCAAAAGTAAGAACTATCTGAAAACTGAATATGTGCAGTCCATACTTGAATTAAAAACAGATAACACACACTAATACAGCCATCACAAGTAACACCGGTTATCAGACAGATTCTACACACACCCAAGTACACGGGGCTACATGACCACGTTGTCGCAACCCCTAAACTGACGAACCACCAACCAGTCTGCCCAATTCTAATAAGCAGGTTGTAATGACAGTCTTTGTCGAAAGCTTGCAAGCCAACACGTTATAACTTGCAGAGTAATGCAGGGAGTATGGAACAAAGATCAGCATGTCAAAGACGAATGTTATGTCTTTATGAGCTTTTAGTTCTCGCAGTAAAGAGGCGCATGTGCACCTCATAAAATGGGAGATAGCGCGCAGTTCGCTACTTCTGTGGGGGCCCGGGCGGGGTCACCAAGAGCCCGCTGATGAGCCAGCTTGTGTCCTAGGCGAAACCCCACACAAGACACGGCACACACCTAGAAGAATTGCTGAGTTTTAATTCACTGGCTGTGAATCTTTTTAGAACATATTATTTACTTTAAAAAGTTGAAATAATAGGAATTTGTGATCAGCTTTTTGTGGTATCTTCTCCAACCCCACAACAACTCCTATGATCCAAAGTCACTGGTTGAGGGTTGCATTTTAAGAAGTGTGGCTCTAATTCGTCAAGGAACTACCTGTTAACCCCTATTTCTTATGTGATGGAAGGAGTATGCTAAATACATATCTGTTTCAGGTCTATGCCGGATATACCCCTATTTACAAACAGATGATCCAGCCAGCGACAGAAGAATGTCAGGCATATATCGGTGCAAGTGCAGGTAGGAAGATATTTTTCCAGTTTAATTTCCCATGAGTGTAGTGTATACAAAAATGTATAATATTATTTGGGGAGTAAAAAGTCATTTATGGTAACTTACTGAGGATACCAGGAGATAATATCTAATTCGTCATAGCTAATGATCATGGCTATCGAGGTCGGTCAACACGTACCACTTGTAATCTCAAGTAGCTGTTTTATTTAGTGGTTTGAACACCGTGGTCGTGAGCCTCGTGTACTTGGGTGTGTGAGGAATTTATCTGATAACCTGTGTTATTGTGATGGCTGTATTAGTGTGTGTATTTGTTATTCTGGTGAGGATTGGGAAGGAGGCGTCCGAGGTCATACGTATGGAACCATCCTGGAATTCTTCTCAGTCTTGTCTCATGAGGCTGAGTGTACCTCGTTCCATCCCTAATGCCACGGTGGGTGAGTGGTTATCGTGTCGGACTACCAACCCCAAACTTGCAGGTTCGCTCCTGGTCGTGGTAAGTGATTTTTGAAAGCCGCAAAAATCACGACATGCATGTCATACGCTGTTGCCATGTTAAAGAACCAATTTGAATTCAGTAGGCAATTTTCATAATGACGAAATTAATCTTGAGATTTTTCGCCAGCACAAAGGTTCCTCCTTTCTCAACTAGAAAGCGCTATAATGTCAAAGAGCTTAGATATCTAACCTCCTTGATATTCATAGCGCTCCAAGGAACAACAAAATTCGTCAAGGCAAGCTGCCCTCTGGGTGGCAAATAATAAAGCTTGCACCCGGCACCGAGGCCATACGATAGTATTATTGTTATCCCTCAGACCAGAATTAAATTTCTTGGCAGAGGCGGGGATCGAACCCGCGTCACCGTGGTGACATCCAATAATGCTAGCCACTACGCAACGAGGCGGACAATTTTTAATTAAGGCTAGGATTTGGAGGGAGGATGCCATCACATTAAGTTAGGAACAATCTCGGCATTTGCCTGGAGTAGATGTGAGAACCAATCAGGGATATAATTCCGATTTCTTCACGAGACTGAGTGCAATCAGTTCCAACTCCCTGACCAGAAATATTTGACAGCCCCGCGAATCACACCCGGACCATTGAGGTATTTATTTATTTATTTATTTATTTATTTATTTATTTATTTATTTAGCGTGTGGCTTTTAGTGCCGGGAGTGTCCGAGGACATGCTCGGCTCGCCAGAGGCTGTAACTGCTTCAAGTGGACACCCATGGGGTGAGCTACAAGTTCCGTTCAATTTCAAGTAGTTCCAACTTTCGCTACCAGATATCACTGACACCTAGTGGTGAACGTTGGAACTTTGATAGAGCGTTTCAATGAAATTCAACCTAGAAATTTAACTTCACAGAAGTTTAGTTAGTGGAAGGTTCTATAACATGTCATAAATCTATGACATGGGACCTCCGGCTTTACTTCCCCTCCGAGGGAAGGCATACTGAAGGATTTTAACGCTCTTAAAAAAACCGACGACTTCGGCCGGGTTTGAACCCGCGATCTTGGGCATAGAAGCTCAGCATACTACCAACTACGCCACCGAAGCCGCTATATTAGACCATAAGCAAGGACATCAATTTCCAATCTTGTACACATGGTATAGCTGCAAATCCCCTGTATTATTTCTTAAAAGTCCGTGCGCATTAAATCGTGCACCATGGCAGCGAGGGCAGCTGCAACAATTGCGGAAATCGCAGGTTCAAATCCCGACGCTGACAGTGGCTATTCTGAGCGGGGTTTCCCCCGTTTTTTTCCAGACCCACTCCAGGAAAATGGTGGAATATTAGCCTAACTTACTTCAAGTCCTGGGGCGCCTGCACAATTCCTGTCTCTAAAGCACACACTACTACAGACATCACAGAAATACAGGTTATCACACAAGTTCGACACCCACGCAACTGATAACTAAGATGATATAAGCTCCTCAAATGAGTTGACAACAACAGGATTTGCCAAGCTTTCTTGAGTATTTCGTCGACATCTCAAGGAGTACTGGTGCCATTGAGAAGCTGGTGATTCTAAGGAAAACGACCCCAAGGACGACCGCCAAAACAATGGGTTGATGAGTTTAATAAAAATGATAAAGAATACAAAAGATGGAAAGAGCGTATGGCATAACTAGGAATACCTACAACAACAAGTGTCTGACGGGAGATCTTAAAATACAGCACTACAATACCGTAGTCAAACCGGAGTGTGAGTGAATGTCTCGTAATGAACTACAAGTTGGATAAATTAGAAGTAGTAGTAAGAAGAATTGTGCGCAAAATACTCGATACATTAAAAACTGCAGAATTCTGGAAACTAAGAAGTAATGATGAAATTATCGAAAAATAGAAAACGTTTCAGAAACAATACGGAAGAGAGGATTGCTATTTTTTGGACATTTGTACAGGATGGATGACAGTAGGTTAACCAAGCAGTTCTTCACATTCCTGTGGAACAAGAAGTCAACAACAAACCGGGTACAAGAAGTCAAAAATATTTGGAAAGAAACAATATCAGAGAAGAAGCAGTAGCAGAATATTGCTGCCCAGTATGGCTTAACAGCGCCCATGCAAAGAAGATAGACGTACAGCTGAACGACACAATGAGGACTGTATCAGGAACCATCCAATCTACACCTTTGGAATGGTTACCAGTACTCTCCAACATCCCGCCTCCTCATCTTCGAAGACAAATGGCACTGAAGAGAGAATGACTTAAATGTTGTGACAACCCTCTTCTGCCAATTCATCTAGACTGCTCACCTAAAGATCTCAGGCTGAAATCCCGGAATCCTTCTTGGAGACAAGGAAGGAAGTTGGTCCAAGAGCAGTTTCAAGTGAATGAAGCTTGGCGCAATGAGTGGCTGACTTCAAATCCTGACAGATTAGGTCTTATCTCGGATCCAGTTAAGCAGCCCCCTGGCTTCGACCTTCCCAGGAAAATATGGACGTCGCTGAACCGTATAAGAACTCAACACGGTAGGTGTCAGTTCTGGAAGCACAAATGGAAAATTGCCCAGAATCCTTTCTGCAACTGTGCAGATGTGCCTCAGACCATCAGTCACATTGCTATGGATTGCCCTCTCCGAAGGTTCAATGGTCAAATGAAGGAGATTCATCAAGCTAGTGATGAAGCTTTAGAATGGTTAGAGAAATTAGATATCCACCTCTAACAAAACTGAAGCTACTTGCAGATCAAGGCCTCAATCTGTATACATTTGTACTGTAAATACTGTAGAATGTAAATAATTGTATATTGCATCTTCATGCCATACGAAATATATATATAGAGAAGAATATACATCACAGAGGCATATTTTTAGGCAAAAAGTGCTAAAAATGGGAGGATTCCAAGGGAGGGAGGGAAAGAAAAACCGCTCTCGTCCAAGGAAAGGAAGAGGAAACATGGTGAGATGATGAAGAAATATTGGGGGAAGAAGGAACAACAAAGGACAAAGCATTGACATTGGCTCGTGGACCCCAGAAGACCGAAACGAACATAATAAATAATAATATGTAGGTCATTTCATTCCCACACATGAAGGTTGGGCGGGCCCCTATAGATGGCCGCTCCATGTCTTGGGCCAAGGAAGGGAGAGTTTGGGGAGTTGAGAGTTTGATGGTGATGGGCAGTGGTGAATTGTGGAAGTGTGAGAAGGGAAGTAAAATAGAGAATCTTGGTTAAGATATTAGATTTAATTAAGTTGTTTGTTGGGTTTTGCGTTCTAGATTTGAGATTAATTAGATGGTAGGGGTTGTTGTTGTTGTTTTTATTGTTTCTTTTTTTAACTGAAGAAGAAAGAAAAGGGAGATGAAACCATGAAGTAGAAGATGCGTAGAGAAAAGTATGCAGCGCTGTTGTGTGAAGCGATGATGTGTAGTAAGATGAAAGTAAAAGAGAACGAATTGGAGGCGAGAATGGGAAATGAAGCTGAAAGAGTAGGAGGCAATTTAGTAATAATTGAGAAAGTGGGTAAAAGAGAGTGAGAGATAGCAGTAGCGGCCGGTAATAAGGTTGCAGTGTTACACAAAAACTAGATTAATTCAAGAAAAACAATTAATCCCGTAATAATATCTCTAGTAATAAAAAGTGTGGGTTTCCTCTTCTTCATCTTCTTCGTGAATGGGTCACGTAGAACAACGCGAAATCAACACTTTCTGGCCTTCCTGTTGGCCCAGTATTCCTTCATTCGTAACGAGTGGGTCTGTTTCCGTTGCTCTGACCATTAATGTTGTGTAGTCTTCTTCTCTTCTTCCTCGAAACCCCGCGTCTTAGTGATTTTCCTGATTTCCTTCCGGTCATGTAAGTTTGGTGATTATAATTCCTTTGAGCCTTTTTTTGTAAATGTATACCAATTCGGTGTAGTAGCCTTGTTCTTTAAGAAAGTATGTATTTTGCGTGTCAGTCTGTTCGAGTCCATGTGTCCCAGAAATGGATTCTTCGCATTCGCATTGTGTCTGTGATTTTTGTTTTGTGTTGGAGATTGAGTGTCTCTGAAGCTTAGAGAGCTTCAGGTTTGATTACAGATGTATAGTGGCGAATTTTGCAGTTCCAGGAGAGACTATTTTTGTTATAAATACTTTTTGTTCATTGAAAAGCAGTTTCCATTTTCTGAAGCCTCGCTTCAATTGATTTCCTTTCGTTACAGTTTGCTGTAATCCATTCACCTAAATATTTAAATTCGTTTACTCGAAAGATTTTGTTGTTGCCAATTTGAAGTTCATTTGATGCGGTTTTGATGTCAGTCATAAATTTTGTTTTTTCAAACGAGATTTGTAATCCAATTTTCGTCGCTTGTTTTGTTGTAGTTCAATTTGCTTTTGCGCGTTAGAGATAGCTTAGGCAATTAGTACCATGTCATCAGTAAATGCTAAGCAGTCTACTTCTATGCCTTTCAGTTTTGGCCCCAGTCGGTGTGTTGGTGCACCAGCTTTTATCCATTCCCGTACAACTTTCTCAAGAGCACAATTGAAGAGCAACGGGGACAGTCCATCGCCTTGTCGTAGACTTGTTTCTATTTGAAAGTCTGTGCTCAGTTCTCCCATGAATTTCACCTTGGATTTGGTCTCCGTGAGTGTTTCTTTGATCATGTTTGTAGTCTTCTGATCAAGTCCAAATTCTGCTAATACTTTGAAAACTGATCATCTTTCTATACAATCGTATGCTTTCTTGAAGTCGACGAATGTGATGATATAATTCTAGTTTGATGAGCAATGGATATATTTCATACAGTTCTTTAGATTTACAGTAGAATTTGCTCCCCGCATGACCGTCCTTTTCTGAATCCTCCTTGGTATTCACTGATTTCTGGATCCAGTTGAGATTCCGCACGGTTCATGAGAGCTTTGGACAGAATTTTATAAGCTATTGAAAGTAGTGAAATTCCACGATAATTATTGGGGTCTGTCTTGCTTCCTTTTTTGTGCAGTGGATGTATGATCGCCATTTTCCATTCTGCAGGAATGCTTCAATTCAACAGATTTCATCCATAATTTCTTTCAGTTTTGTGATGAGATTTTCCCCTGAATTTTTCCATAGTTCTGCACTGATTTGATCGTCTCCAGATTATTTGTCATTTTCAAAGAGTGAATTATCTCTTTAATTTCCTGTATACTCGGTGGTTCTGAGTCTGGGTTTCGTTGTGCATGGTAAAATTTGAAATTTTCCTGTGGGTTTTCACAATTTAATAATTTGGAAACATATTTCCCCAGGATTTCACAGTTTTTGGCGTTGCTGTGAGCAATTTCCCCGAGTACATTTTTGAATTGGTGTAATGGGGGAGAATATTTGGTTAATTTTTTTTTGAATGTACTGTAGTATTTTCGTGAATTGTGTTTCCTGAAGTCAGATTCTATTTCTTGTAATTTTGTGTCCTCGTGCTGTTTACGAATCGTTCTTATAGATTTAGTGACCGTTTTTCTGACGTCCTTGAGGTCCTGCCTAGTTTTTGGATTTTTGTTGCATGACCAATTTAGCCATGCCTATTGTCTGAGTTTCATGAGTTGATCACACTCATCTGTCCACCATTTCATATTCCCGTGTCTTGGATTGTGGCGCTATGTCTTCTGCAATTTTTACAAGTCCTACTTGAAGTTGTTACCAGTTTTGTGGATTTAACTTTTGTGTTTCTTTCCTAAACTGGTCATTGCCTTTTATCTCTTGTACATCGCATTTACGGCGAGGGGCTTTCTGAATGAACTTCCTCTTTTCAGGAATGTATTTATTTCTCGTGTCGGAAACATACAAATGTACAGTTGCTATACATATAAGGGTAAAACTGTGTAATTATATAACTCGTGGCCAATACTGAGCAACATCCAAGCCGCTCTGAGTGGCTAACAGAAGATCTTCCTCTGCACAAGATGAAGGGCACAGAGGGCAATGAAGCATGTGCCTTGTGGTTTGTTCTTGTCCACATTCGCAAGACGTGTCACATGTACTGAGGCCCCATCTCCTCAGATTGTCTCGGGATCTTCCAACTCCTGATCGTAACTTGTTTAGGGATTTACACACCAACCAGCATTTGTTGTTTCCGGGTGGTAGTTCTTCAGCTACTGGCATCTAACCGCAGGGGTGAGGAGTCGACTTCTTCCATGTATCCAGCATTGCCTTCTCCGGTGAGACGGTAAGCATCTCAGATGTCCTCAGGAAACTCTTTCGGGACCTCAGCCGTTGCTGAGGAGGATTATATCCATGCAGTGGGTGGGCGCTGTTCTCTTCCACTCTCAGCCTCTCCCTGTTGGCAGCCACCTCTCTGCGTACACAAGGTGGTGCTATTCCAGCCAGGTAGTAGAGCGTATCTGTTGGGGTAGGTTTTAAGCAACCTGTTATCAACCTACAGGTTTCGTTCAGAGTTCTATCTACCTGTCTGGCATGACATGTACCAAACTGGGGAAGCAAATTCAGCAGTAGAAAAGCACAATGCCATTGCAGGAGTGCGAAGAGTCTCTGGATGTGAGCCCATTGTGTCCCCACTAGTTTGCGAATCAGGTTGTTTCGTGTGGAGATTTTCATTTTGTTTTCTTACAGTGAGGTTTGAATGTAAGAGCTCTATCAAGGGTTACTCCCAAGTATTTAGGGGTGTGACACTGCTGCAATCGTATACCTGACCATTCTATGCGTATTTCACGATAAGCTTCCCTGTTCCTTAAGTGGAAGGCGCATACTTGTGTCTTAGATGGATTTGGTCTGAGTTGGTTCCAACTGTAATAACTTGATAGATTTCTCAGGACAGATGTCAGATCTCTTTCCACTGATTCAAAGGGCGCAGCAAGGGCCAGGTCGTCTGCATACAAGAAGCTTCTTGTTTCTGGGGACAGTGAACGTTGGTATAGATGTTGAAGAGAATTGGAGCCAGGACGCTTCCCTGAGGTAGGCCATTTTTCTGTACTCTCCAACGACTGCGTTGCCTCCACAAAAAACCTACGGTTTTGAAGGAGAGTGCTGATAAGTCTAACTAGATGGAAATCCTTGGTCATACTGTACAACATGGCATGGAGTAACCGATGATGGACAATGTCGTACATTGCTGAAAGATCCACAAAGACCACGCCTGTCACCTGTCGAGTACAAACCCAGGAATGATGTCCAAGGAGAATTTTGTGGGGGTAATGGTCTGAATCTAGATCAAGTCCTTTAAGAACTTCAAGGTTCATTATTTCTATTGTGTTTTGGCGGGAGATCATTACATGGTCCAGTTGGTATTCACCCAATAGTGGATTAGGCGAGATCCACGTTTTGGTTTTAGAATATTTTTTCTTGAAAAATGTAGATTTGAAAAACAGGTCATGGTTTTTGCAGATCTCAATGAGTCAGTTCTTGCAGATCTCAATGAGTCGCATACCATTTTTGTTAGTCCGCTGATGTCCTGACCATTTACCGACCCAGTATCTATATTTCCTTTCTTTGCCGATTTGCGCATTGAAGTCACCAACGAGGATTTTGACATGATTTTTTGGCACACTTTGGAATGTATTATCTAATTGATTCCAGAATTCTTCCACTTTTTCCGGGTTGTTTTTGTTGGCGACATTAATTGGCGTATGCCCATTGATTAGCGTGTAGACCTTGTTTGCTGATTTTATTGTCAATGTGGAAAGGCGACCTGTGTAGGACTTGAAAGATGCAACTGAATCAAGTATTGACTTATCTACTATAAAGCCAGTCCCAAATTGTGGACAGTTTGTAATAACCCGTTCTCCTGGTTTTCCTTTGTATATTCTGTATCCTTCTGAATCGAAAGCATACTCATCTTTATATCGTGACTCTTGAAATGCAATAATTTTAATTTTGCGTTCTCTAGATCTGTCTAGGATGTTTTTGAGTTTACCAATTTCCAAAAGTGAATTTGTGTTGAATGTCATAAGCCAAATTCTTGATTTCGTTTCTTGTTGTTGTTGCTCTTACTGGGTTTCGAGGCTCTCCGACTTACCTCCATACACACCTCTGTGGTCTCCCCAGAATCCGAATAGACCACTTGCGGTTTTTCAACCCTGGGATTTGACCCACTGGGCTAAATCTCTTTTGAGGGTGTAACATCCATGTTGATTTACTAGGATTGGATTTTTCACTGAGCTGAGATCTCAGTCTGATTGAGCTCAGAGTTCCTCTTCTAAGTTTATTAACTCAGCCGCCACGAACATGTGGAACAGACGCTGTCGGGGTACCGCCATTAACATGAGTAACCGCCATGCCCTTTATTATTTCAAGATGTTTTCTGGCTCTAATTTCACGGCTCTAAGCCAACCCTCCTCCTTTCTCCGGGCTTGGGACCGGGAACAGCACCTACTGAGCTACTCAATCTACCCAGTAGGTACTGCAGGAATTCATAATTTTGTTCTTTAATTATTCAGAAAATATTATAGTAAATTACTGTGAACTGTCTGAGAAAGCGAAGCACGCCAACTCTCTAGGAGCGCTCGTGCGTTTGGTCGTTGCCAGCCCCAAGCACCGACCAAATCTCAATAGTGAAGGGTATGGCAGAGATGCTAGACCGGGTAAGCTCTATCCCAACAGTTAACTCGGCTGGTCGTTGCCCGCTGATTGCAACAAGGGGCCCGAGGCACAGACGGAGACATCTGTGATGCTCCGTCAATTGTCAATACTCTGTCTTGCAATGTAATTTGCACGTACTTGTGACACTCGTGGTTCTTTCTCGCCCTTTTATATAACGTACGTTGTTTTCTTCTCGTGAAGGTTTTCATGTAGACTAACTTATAATCCATTTAATCCGATGACAATGTGATGTTCTCTGAAATGTGGCATTCGTCAAGAATGAGGTACATCCGTTATACCGCGCATTTGAATACAGTTTTTCCCTCATATCAAGCAGTCTTTTAGCTTAGCATCTACCCCTCCTCTAATGAAAATATTGCAACACCCGGAGTAATTATCCGCCAGCCGCCACTGAGAGATAAAGAGAGAGAGAGAGAGAGAGTGATTTAAAAAAATATATTATGAAGAGAAAGTAAAATGAAACGATGGTTTGAAAGGGACGATACAAAGAAAGATGGATGAAGCTGTGGTGTGTAAAAAGATGATGTGAATTGGATTGAAAGTAAAAGATAATGAAAGTGGGAGATGAAGTGGAAAAAGTAAGAGACAGAAAACAGGGATTGAAATAAAGGGTGAGAGAGAGCGATGATTTCTTTTAATAATAAAATGTAAAATGAAACGATGATTTGTAGACGACAATACGTAGAAAGATCGATCAGATAGAGAATCAGGTAGAAAAATCTCTCCACCAGGAATCGCAGCTGGCTCAAGACCTACACCTGACATGCCACCACGCCTTGTTAAGAGTGGCAAGGACCGAGGAAGAGGATACAAAGTGATCGTGATATCAGTTAACATTTAACCCATTGAGTGCTTCACCCGTCAACAAACCGTGCACAAGACCTTCTTTTTATTTCATATTCCCCACTCGATTTAGAGTGCTGAGTCGAACTCTGGCATGTTCTGACATCTGTTGTGCATTATGTAGTACTAATTTACTCGAGTATGGCTTTTTTCTTTCAGAAGTAACTAACCGAGCATTTTGTAGAAGTCTGCCCTCTACAGCTGGAGTTTATCTGAGATGTAAACAAACATGGCGGAATAAGAAGCAAATTCTTCACGCCATGTTGTGATTTCGGATCAAAGAATATCAATTTTTGCACCAATGGGGACTACTTATTTTAGGAATTAATTTCATTTTGGGCCGTTTACCTGGAATGGAAATGATGCGAGCGAGGACACACAAATTATAATCTCGATTTGTCTCGAACAAACAAAGGATTTTGAATTTTCATTTAGATTAATGAAGACACAAATCCTAAGCCCCCTGATAAGTTAAAAATTACGACGTCTACAATTTTTAAAAGGCAAATTACAAAATTCAGCACTGAGATTACAAATAACTAACTGGGTAACTCAGCACTTAAAAGGTTAACTTAGTCATGAATTGCATATTTTACGAAATAATTTTCTCAGTACATTCAAGAATTTTATTGTATTTTTATCGAAAAAATTTGACTTTGTCTGTTTTACCGAGTTACAGGGCGCCAGGGAATGTTCACCGCAGGACCTACGTGTTGCTGCGAGAGGTAGAATCACCAGTTTAGTTGGCAGCACGGTGTCCTGGACAGGGAAGCAGTACAATGAAGGCCACACGTATGGGCTATAAGCTGTCGAAATCGTCAGTGTGTGACGCAGTCAGCGAGCGTTCAGATAGATTATTGGAAGAGTACAACAGTATACATGCGGTCATTTTTACTACTGAAGAGAGAGTTTCTTTGGTGGAATACGTTTTTCACGAAGGCAATCGGTTTACAGAAAATGTAAAACTAAGATTTCAGGCGCGGTTTCCTAATTAAAAGTGTCCAAACCGGGATACCGTTCGGGATTTAATAAGCAAATTTCGTGTGACCGGCTCAGTTCACGACGTACCGGGCACAGCCAGGCCTTCCCTTTTAGTAGACGAAAAACTTGATGCAATCTCCGATATAATGCTGCGTAGTCCAAGAAAATCAACACGAAAATTAGTTCAAGAAACAGGAAGACCTGTAAGAGACAAACTTCAGTTGTTCCATTATAAAGTTACCAGTTTATACAAGCGGCAGCCATGCTGCCAGCGTAACTGCTGATGCTACCTCACGTAGTAGCATGTAGGTGCTGCGGAGAACATTCCCTGGCACTTGTATAATACAGTGAATATATAAGATTCATTTTATAAGTGTATTAAACTCATTTCTGTTGCTTACAGCCGACGCTGAAAAGGTGTACATGTACCGCATGTTGTCCACGTCAACACAGGCGGTAAGTCATTAAATTAATTATACTTTGTGTGAAAGAGGTGTAGTTTTATGATGTCTCCAGTCGAGTATTGGTATCTCGAACCTTCAATACTCGAATTATCAAAAAAGGAAGCTTGTAGTTTAACGTGACCGTTAATCTTGAGATCATGAGCCACGGGGGTCGAATTATCAATAACTCGTAGTAATTATTATAACTCGAACAAATTTAATATAATTTACATGTATATTTTTTGGTCTTTATATCGAATTTCTGTAAGTCGAATTCATCGGTATCTTAAAGCTTAAATTATATTCCTGGCGCAAAATCATGTTCATTATCTCGAACATTTATGTATTTTTTGCAGTGCTTCTTGTACCATTCGAAGGTTCTAATCCGAATTTGTCACCGATTACTGTAATTGAGTCAATAGTATCCAACCTCTGTATTCAACTCTCGATAGAATCTCATATCGGCCCAAACCGCTCGAGGCACTGATAGTTTCCACGTTAAAATTACCGGTTTTCGTAAATTCTCGTAAGTACCGTAAGTATAATTTTATTGCTCTATTTATAAGATAACTTTCTTCTATTTCATCAATATTTTTAGCCTGCATTTCACATTTTGTAGAAATGAGGAAAAAGTAGACTGATGAGATCGATCCGGGTAAATGTGTGTATGTCTGTGTGTCCCCTATCAACTCCTAAACGGCTGCATCTATTGAAACCAAATTCGGTATGCCTGAATATCTCACGGTCATATTTGAAAATGACGTCAGTGCTACCAACTGCTGAAAAATCGCAATTGAAAATTGATGTCTATGTTCAATATCACAAAAGATATGCATGGGAATTGTTCCAAAGTTGACACACATATTGATAATATTACATCAGACTAATTTACAGGAGCCCATACATGAGAAAGTTGCCAGTGTCTGCTGATAGGTCCAATCTTTAAATGAATGTAACTTGCATACTATCTATTGGATTTCAACCAAATTTGTTAGCCTATGTTATTTGCGCACTGGAGCAGATATGACTATGTGTTTTTTTAAGTGTAAACAGGGCTGCCAACTGTTGAAAAATGCACTCTATAAATGTTTATTCTATTCACAATATATCAGAAAGCATGCAGGCCTACAGATCTAAACTTTGCAAACATATAGAACTGCAAATGAGGTTAATTTTCAGTAACCGATATACAACAGTACTACCAACATGATTCTACGCGTGCTGATAGGTTTAATGTTGAATTACATGTTAATTCCATACTAATAAATGCCGATCTTTCAAAATTGGCACATATATAGATCATAATATGTCAATATACGTTTAAGCATCCCATTTGTGGCAGTGTCGCCAACCTGATTTTACGCATGCTAATACATTTAATATTTAAATATATGTAACGTGCTTGCTATCTATTGGACCTCAACTAGTTTTTGCATGTGCGTTGTGTCCCTTAAGAGATGGAACTAAGAATATAGAGTCACCAGGTCTGCCAACTGTTGATATGTGGTCTCTATACTTTTAAGATAAGTAGGTTCTTTAGTTCGTCACGGAACTACTTGTTTATGTATGGTACTGTAGTTTCCCTTTTACTTCCTTCATATGACAGAGATAAGCCTCCGTGGCTTAGGCGGCAGCACGCCGGCCTCTCACCACTGGGCCCGTGGTTCAAATCCCGGTCACTCCATGTGAGATCTGTGCTGGACAAAACGGAGGCAGACAGGTTTTTCTCCGGGTACTCCGGTTTTCCCTGTCAAAATTTCATTCCAGCAACACTCTCCACAATCATTTCATTTCATCTGTCATTCATTTAATCATTGCCCCAGAGGAGTGCGCCGGCACAGTTCATATCCTCGCCGCTAGATGGGGGCTTCATTCATTCCATTCCTGACCCGGTCGGAGACTGGAAGCAGGCTGTGGATTTTCATATGACAGAGATGTAGGTTATTTCCCCCTGAGGGCGGAGCATCTGCCATTTTTGACAGATAGAGAATTGGCTTCCTTTTAAAACGGCAAGTTGCATATCGTTGAGTTGAGTTCACAGCACTTTTTTTTTCAATTGCTGCCGCTTTCTGCTGTAACCGCCAGTTTCATTACACAGCAAATTGTACGTCAGTTTAGTTACAGACTAATACCAACTTGTATTAGTCAATTATTTAATAAATATACAGCACATTGAGTATTGCGACCAGCATTATAACAAATTTATAATTTTTAGCTTATGTTCATTTATGAAACAAGATGTTCAGTAAAGAACATACAGCCTAATTTCTCCTGAATACATGGTTATTGTTATAACTCTTTGTCCTTTTCAAGGAGTATAATTGAATGTTGGTTGTAGTAGCTTGTTGAAATACAACGTGCTATACGGATATTACACATGGATATGAGATGCCCTTTGCTAGTGCTACCTCTGTAGAAAATTTCATTCAATTCGGTTTCACCATGTTTGAATTCATATGGGGAATCGATTTGCACACATACATGGCCACTATCTGCAAACTATTGGGATGATGACCTTGTAGCTTGGGCAAAGAACGCTTCTCACATAAAGGTATGTTGTTGCAAAATTGGGTAGAGATCAGATGATTAGGTTGGTCGTAATTTGATTTAAGCTTTTTACATTTGGGTGGCCACCATTACGTTTTCGTCGAGATGGCGGCGATATAAAACATAATTAACACCGGTTATCAGACAGATCCTACACACACCCAAAGTACATGGGATACATGACCACGTTGTCGCAGCCCCTAAACTTATAAACCAACCAACTTAATCTTTTCAATTTAAAACATAATATTTCGCCAAAATTTCCAAAATATTGATTTACATTTCCCGACAATCCTCTTAAAAAGTCTAGCGAAAAATCAAATCCCCCTACCATCTTCAGCCTTAAGTCCTTCACGAATGTTATTTTCTAATTCCTTTTGACTAAACATATTTCTGCGATGATACTACTGACTGTTTCCCCTCGCAGTGTCTGCAATACTGCGCCTACGCTAGACTCAGTGTCATGAACGGCACGCAGTTCGCCCCTCTGGACTACCTAATGATCGTCTACAATGCAGTCCATAATGGGGACCAGGCTTACCTAGCGGTTGGAGAAGCAACTGTGAAGGGATGCTTGAATGAAGGTAAGTACCCAACTTGTATTAGTCAATTATTTAATAAATATATTTATTAACATGTAGAGCCTCCGTGGCTTAAGCGGCAGCACGCCGGCCTCTCACCACTGGGTCCGTGGTTCAAATCCCGGTCACTCCATGTGAGATCTGTGCTGGACAAAGCGGAGGCAGACGGGTTTTTCTCCGGGTACTCCGGTTTTCCCTGTCAAAATTTCATTCCAGCAACACTCTCCACTATCATTTCATTTCATCTGTCATTCATTTAATCATTGCCCCAGAGGAGTGCGTCAGGCCTCGGCAGCCGGCACAGTTCATATCCTCGCCGCTAGATGGGGGCTTCATTCATTCCATTCCTGACCCGGTCGGAGACTGGAAGCAGGCTGTGGATTTTCATTTTCATTTATTAACATGGATATTATGTTCATGGGTTGTGATCTATCTGGGATTAGCATGTACAGTAACTTACGTCGATAAATTTTCGACAACAAGTTATCATGGCAACATATGCAAGCGCATGTAATTCCCACACGCTGAAGTGAGCGGGATCACCATCCACAAGTTGGTTCCTTAGTTCAGGGGCTGCGGCTACGCGGTCATGTATCCCCGTGTACTTTGGGTGTGTGTAGAATCTGTATGATAACCGGTGTTAATTGTGATGGCTGTATTAGTGTGTGTTATCTGTTTTGATTCAAGCAAGGACTGCAGACAATAATTTCAAGTAGTTCCTACTTTGGCTACCAAATGCTACCGTCCACGACACCTAGCTTGCGGACTTGGCTACTGGATGGCATCGCAGTTATCACCTGGCAGTGAACGTTGGAGCTGTTATAGCGTTATCAATTCTAACCTACAAATTTTAGCTTCCACAAGTGTAGTTAGTGGAAGGTTCTTTATCATGCAATAAATCTATGACATGGGACCGCCGGCTTTCCTTCCTCTCCTAAGCAAGGCATACTGAGGGACTTTTAACGCTCTTAAAAGAATCCGACGACTTTGGCCAGGTTTGAACCCACAACCTTGGGCTTAAGTTTTCACTAAGGCTAGCGGTTTCCATGGCGAAAGTTTTTGTTTTGTTGCCTGTATGTTGTGGTTCTAAAAGTGTGTTCATCCTACATTTTGGTCGCTACGCCACCTCGGGACCAATTGTGAATCTAAACCATACAGGGATCCACTCAACCATACATAAAATTTAATCAAAATCTGTTCACCCGTTTAGGAGGAGTTTAGTGAAATAAACCTATAGAAGAATTACGTTTATAAAGATAAAGGCTCACATTATTCGAATTTTCTAATCCTAGCCTTGTTATTGACACTTTCCTTTCTTTGCAATCTTGGGCAAGATATCCTCCGCAAAGTTCGTTGCACATTTTGCATATACAGTCTTTGTTTGCCTGGTGAAATAATTTGTTTTGGCAGAACTTGTGGTGGAAGCCATGAATGGCATAAAGTGTTATCACTAGGGACCGGACATTTATGCACTGAAAACGATTAAAATATGCATGCAATTATTATTATTATTATTATTATTGCCTTTTCAGGAATTTAATCTAGAGGTGTATATCGCATTTGTGGATTACAACAAAGCATTTGACTCCGTAGAACAAGAAAGCGTCTTAGAAGCACTGGAAAAACAAGGCATCCCAAACAAATTCGTTAGACTCCTTGGCAAACTCTACGACGGTAACCAAGCCAGAATAAAGAGAGAAAGAGAAGGATGTAACATCATGATAGAAAGGGGAGTAAAACAGGGAGACCCCCTCTCACCAAAATTATTCACCTGTTTGCTGGAAAATCAGTTTAGAGAACTAGACTGGGAAGAAAAATATGGCATCAGAATCGATGGGACAAGATTAACCCATTTACGGTTCGCAGACACATTATTTTGGTGGATGAATCAGCGAAAGAGCTGGAACAAATGATAAAAGAATTAGACAAAACAAGTAAAGAAGTGGGCCTTACAATGAACTCGAAGAAAACGAAGCTGATGACCAATGCGTTAGAAGCCCCAATTAATGTGAACGGAGAAATACTGGAATATGTTGAAGAATATGTATATCTCGGTCAGAACATGTCATTTTCAAGTCGTTCAGAGAAAGAGGTCAAACGAAGAATAGGACAAGCATGGAAGAGCTTTTGGTCCCTAAAGTTTATACTGGCTGACAAGACCCAAAAACTCACTTTAAAGGCTGAAGTTCTGGAAAAATGCGTTATACCGGTGTTACTATATGGTTGCCAAACTTGGGCATTAACATCGAAACAAAGACAAATGATCCAGAGATGTCAACGGAAAATGGAAAGGAAGATAATTCATGTCTCATTGAGAGATAGAATACGGAACGAAGATTTAAGAAGGAGAACCGGCATGAAAGACGCTATGACATCAGCAGACCAGCTCAAATGGAGATGGGGTGGACATGTAGCGAGATTAGATCCTAACCGATGGACGTACAAAATGACGATGTGGGACCCAAGAACAGGAAGACGAAACGTTGGGAGACAAAGAATCAGATGGGCAGACTGGTTCGTAAAATGCGGAGGAAAACAATGGACAAGAACAGCGAAGATGAGGCAGGAGTGGAATGACCTAGGGAGACTCGCATGCAGTGACCAATAAAACAATGCATCAACTAGAAAGACACCGTTCAGTGGACATGCAGCAAAGCGGTACATATCTCTGGTGTGCAATAAAGGCTTCTCACAGAGCGGTGACCTCAAGAAGCACAGCGTTGTTCATACTGGAGTGAAGTAATACACTTGTAGCACATGTGAGAAGTCATTTGCATGGCGGACAGAACTAATGGAACATTGTCTCGCGCTCTAATTTGAGGAAACATCATCGTGTTCACTAGGGAAAATATCCTTACTGCATCACCTGTTACAAGGAATTCAAATGGTTCGACTATCTTGCGAAACACTTGTTAATTCGTTCCGGGACCACATGTGCACAACATAGTGAATGATTTGAGGGATGTTAAAGAACGTGTATAGGTATCTGCATCCAAACTAGATGTTAAAACTCCACCGGTAAGGTTTTGTATTGCATTTTAAAAAGACCTATTTGAAACGGTTAAATATACGTAGATTTTACTGAAGAGTGAAGACTTGGCAGTTCCTGTCATTGTTCAAGTGCTTAGACAGGGTAAGCTTTGTGCTTAGTGGCAATGGGAAGCTCCCAGATATTGGTTGATGGCTATTATGATTTCCGTAATACTAATGGATATTTGAGGCCTTGATATCGCCAGGCTCAGAAATGAAGATTGTTGTAGCGAATGTTATGCCATCGTAATATAATTTACTTAATCTTTAATCAGCTGCACATCTATATAGAAGGCCCAATCAGAAAGAATAACCCAGAATGCTCCTCAGGACTTGCTCACCTGATGAGTTAAAACTGAGCAATTCCCTGCAAAGCAGGAGGCCATAGCCCTTATGGGATTTGTAAGGCTATTTATTATTATTATTATTATTATTATTATTATTATTGGTGGCGCAGTTAGGGCTCTTGGCCCTCTCTTACACTTAACCACATTAATGCAATACAATAAACATATTATGACATTTATATAACTGACAAAATTAAACAATAATAGACATAGATAATGACTTTCACACTCTCATTCACTCATCCAGTCACACTTGTTGTCGGTCAGCAGTGTTCAGCAGGCAGCCCCAGCAGGTGGTCTTGAATTTAGATAGTGATGTGGTGCCCCTGACACTGGCTGGAAGGGTATTCCACAGCCTAGACCCCACCACATGAAAAGAGTTGTTGTATATAGAGGAGCGATGAATAGGAATGGAGAGGGAAGAACCAGAGCGTGTATTATTACTACGGAAAGAAGACAAGTACTTGAATTTATTTGATAAGTATAGTGGTCTATCGTCAGACAATAAGGGGCCGATAACCTCGATGTTAGGCCCCTTAAAACAACAATTATCATCATCATCATCATCGTCAGACAATAATTGGAAAATCTGGACAAGAATGTGATATGATCGACGTAGTTCAGGTTTCAGCCAGGAAAGAGCGCAATAATAGGGAGTGATATGTTTATCATAGCTCAGATCGTAGATAAATCGTATGCAAGAGTTCAGAGCTCGTTGAAGTTTCAAAGTTAATGTTTTGGTTGCGTCTACAAGAATAACGTCACAGTAGTCAAGAATAGGAAGTATTAGTGTCTGTATGAGTAGGATTCTTACTTTAAATGGTAAAATATCTTTTTTTCTTTTGAGGGAGTGGAGCGTTGCGAAAATCTTCTTGCATACACTCTGTACATGTTCAGACCAGTTAAGAGTCTGATTTATTATCAAACCTAGATTTTTCACTGTAGGACAGTATGGAATTTCATTGTTGTTCAGTACAATTGGGGGAATAATTTGATCTCGGAGTGACGTCAATAGTTTTTGAGAGACAATTATGACTAAAAATGTAGAAAATATCCATTAAAAATTGAAACAAGATGTTCAGCAAAGAACATATAGCCTACTTTCTCCTAAATGTATGGGTATATATTTTATAACTCTTTGTCCTCATCCCTAAAACCACCTCTACCACCATGTATTGTTTGTTTCCTTTTATATTGATAATTAGCCAGTAAGTGTCAAGATCAATATTATATAGTTTAAGATGATCGAATAACAAAACTACTAACTTATTGTAATGCATTCACGTCCGTTAATCTCTGTATTAAGACTCCAAACTTAAGAATCCTTCGTTTTGGGTATCTTCTCCTTTAAAAATCCGCGCCGATCACAGTAGGTTGGTGCTGCGACCTAGCAGTGAATTAATATTTATCTTGTACGCCTCTGGGTGTTCAATGAGCAGGCAGTTTAAAGTAGCCAGGAGGGAGGCGATCGTGGCTAATAGTTGAGCTACCGGTATTACAAAATTGCCATACTTCAGGAGGCCAGGTATTTACACAGTGGTATGTTTGGAACAATATTACCCACGTAACCCACAAGAGGACAGCACCGTATAGAGGCATTGAGAAGGATGTAGTTGATGACAACGTGTATCTATTCTCCTTTTCCTAATGTCTTCTGTTCATGTGCGATGCTGGGGCTGTGTGATTTTATTAATAAACGAGTGTATACATTAGCCTCTCATTTGAGCTAAATGACATGTTATTCAGTATCTGTGTAAAGAGCTCGTGCACATCATTTGTAAAAGAATTCAAGAAAAAATAAGTTAACTGTAGCAGTATTCGATCCCCAGTCAACTGCGTGACAGACTAACACGCTAGCCCAGAGCTAACCACATCCTTAAAATCATAGTGTTCTTAACTGACATATTAGATACAACCTGTTAGCAAATAATGTCTTGAACTTAACGATTTCTTCACTACAGTACATCTTCATTATAAATCATTCCATACAAAGTTTATATTATTGTATCAGAAGGGAATATCACATACAACATACTAAAACTACTGAAATATAAAACAGTCACATGAGGACAGCTGCCATCTTGTCGTGTGACAGAGACGGCTCAACTCTTTGAAGCCACTCATACAGTATAATATTATAATATTAAATTATAATAAATAACGGATCACGACCTTCAGGATATTTTAAACCACCCTAGGCTCGATAATCGGAATTGGTGGGTCCATAGCTATTGATTATAATGGTTGCATAATTCACTCGGCCGCCATCCTGAAATGGTGCGGCTGATGACCTTGTAGGTTGGTTGAAAGACGCGTCCTATGTAAGGGTATGTTGTTGCCAAATTTGGTATAGATCGGATGATTAGTTTAGCCGTAATTTGATTTTACGTTTTGAACATTTAAGTGGCCGCCATTCAGTTTTGGTAAAGATGGCGGCGATATATAGTATGACACTTAGGTGCCCTTTGCTAGTGCTAACTTTGTACCAAATTTCGTTCAATTCGGTTTCACCGTGATTGAATTGATAGGGGGGGGGGCAGCGACAGGCATTCAGAGTGCACTCTCACATACACACACAGACAGACACACACTTTTTCGCCCTGTGTAGATCTCATAAGTCTACTTTCATTTTTTGCAAATATCGAAAGTAGGCTAAAAATATGCACTTAACAATAAGCCACATGTTTCATTCACTGCAGAAAGAAGCATCACAATAGATAAATGCAAGTGTTCAAATGTTTTCAGGAGACAAATTACGTCTATTTTAGTCGTTTTCAGTGCATAAATATCCGGTCCCAAGCCTTCAGTTGAATAATCACTATTACCTGACACCCACTGTTTTAATAAATACTTTCTATTGCTCTTCTCTTTAGGCATTTTGAGTTAAGGATATGCAGACTAAGAATAAAGTAACACATTACCTGAAGAAACTCCTCACAAAACTAACCCCAGGCTGTCGAGATGGTGAAAGGAATGTCCCACTCCATTCCCTTCTTGAAATAGCCAGGCAGCATTGCGTAAAATATTAGTTATTAATCTGTTGCTCAGAAAGTTCCTCACAAGGGATGTCCAACACGCAGGAGAAACCTATTTTGTTCACGATGTTTAAATTATACTCAATTTCAACTGTATATGCTAAAATATGCAGCTATGTTCGGAATATGCAAGAAATCCGAAAAACCCTCTAAATATTCATTTACATATGCACATATGCATTTCGCTAGTTATCAAGTGTCGAAGTTCGTAGTTTGTCTCATTCCAGTCGTCCGTCATAATAGCGTCGGTGAGTAGAAATTGTTCCAGATGGAGTCGGTTTCTCTATTAGTATCTGGCGCGGAGAGTTAAGTGTAGGCTAAGAGATATTCCCTTTCACCTATGAAGAAAACTATGTTTGTACAATCAGATTTGAGTTCCTTAAGGAAACAAGACAGTGATTTCCACAATAACACTGATCAATCTATTATGTTACAGTGAATGCTCTGAACACTGATGATACCTGTGTGCTGGCCCAGTATATGCAAGAATGCCTTAACCTCAAGGTAAGTGCAAATACATGTTCATTATACAGTAGTTTCATTAAAATAGAGAAAATTGAAACCACGTGAAGCGATTCATTTTGGCTGACATAGGATGTACTCAGTTATTGGAGATGGGATAATGGCGGTAAATTCCTTATGCTTTATGGGACTCTGGAATGTATTCTATTTGTTACGGACCTCCATGACGTAGATTTAGGGAGTAAAGAAATAGCATAAGAGTGAGTGAAATGATACTTACTTACTTACTTTCTTTCCGTGTCCGGGAGACACACTAAATTCTTCCTTTCCAGAACTCTGCAGCTCTTATCCCTCGGTCTGTGGCCAACATAAGGTCTTCCTGGCTGCAGGTTTCATTAAGATCTTTGCACGTGAGCAGGTGTTGTGGAGTCTGGATTTTTTCCACAGGCACATCGTGGATCTTCTGCATAACCCCACTTCACAAGGTTGCTACGACACTTAGGCACTCCTGTTCTCATCCGGTTTAAGGACCTCCAGGTGGTATAAGGCAAATGACTACCACTGCTCAGTTCTTCTTTAGGGGTAAACCCCTCTGGTACTATTTGTTTCCAGAGTGACACACGCCGGACGTCTGGCTTGGTATGGAGGGGTACTGTTCTCTTAATAAAACTCTTCCTGGATCTTAGGCGAGGAGTGGTCACCTTGTGATTGAACATAGAATGTCTGGGATCTGTTTCAAGCTTTTGTCTCTCTTTCTCTGCTGCCACCCAGCATCGAATAACTGGAGGTGCAATGCCAGCGAGAGGGGAGATCTTCTGCACTGGAGTAGGTCTCAGACATCCAGTGACAATACGTGTGGACTCGTTGAGAGCTATGTCCACTTGCTTGGTATGGGCAGATGCTCCCCACACTGATGATCCGTACTCTCCTGCTGCGAAGCAAAGTCCCAATGCTGTTGAACGTAGAACCTGAGGGTTCGCTCCCCATGTTGAACCTATCAACTTCCACATTATGCTATTTCTTGAGCTGATCTTGCACTTCAATTCTCTACAATGTTTCCTGAAGCTGAGGGTACGATCAACCCAAATATCGAGGCGTTTCACAGCTTTCGAGTGTCACTCCTTTCCAGACAACATTCAACTTTCTCCGGGCCTCTTTGTTGCGAAGATGAAATGCGCATACTTGTATCTTTCCCGGGTTAGGTTTCAGGTGATTCTGGGTGTAATAATTGTCTAATCTCTCAAGAGCATTGGACAGTTTTCCCTCCACCTCCTCAAAGCTCCTACCCTGTACAGCAATAGCGGTGTCATCCGCATAAATAAATCGCCTGGCCTCTAAATATTCTGGCTGGTCATTTGTATAAATGAGTGAAATGATAAAAAAGAGCAAACAATAGAACATAAGAAGATTATTCATGTATGATCTACTATGGAGTTCAGAGAAACTAATATGTTCGAGAAATATAATTACATTGAATTCGTTTAGTATATTACAATTTAATTATTAAAAAGAAAAGAGAAATATCACGAACGGACCTCCATGACGTAGGTTCAGAGAGTAAAGCAATAGCATACTGTAAACAATATTTTAAATAAGTCCTGAAGATTAAAAACCTTAAGTCAATATTATATTTATTCCAGTCAAAAGCACTACAACATACACAGAGGGATGATACACAACATTAAAAAGAAATAATACATACAACAATGTCTCGAATTAGATTGTCTTTGCCCAGAAACGGGCCACTGTCACACCCTTTTCATGACCTTCCATTAACTCCTGCGTTGTGCAAGAGCACGGGCACAGTTCACAGGAACACAGGTGTATCATGGTCTGTCTCTCCCCACACTCACAGAGTTCTGATTCCTGTAGGTATCCCCATTTGTGGAGATTAACTTTGCATCTCCCAACACCAGTCCGAAGTCTGTTGAGTGACCGCCAAGTTTCCCAGTTGTTGTTGTGGCCTGCTGGAAGCCTTTCCATGGCCTTCATCCAATCTGGTGGTATGGTGGATTGCCATAGCTGTATCCTGGCTACTTCGGGTTTTGTAGTAGGCATCGATGTAGTTTGCAGGAAGCTTTTCCTTGATTTTAGCCGCCTTCTTGGAGGCTGGTGACCAAAAAGAGGGTGAGCATGGTCCTCTGCGGACTTTTTTCGTTCCGTTTGTGCTATGACCTCACGGCGTACGTCAGGAGGGGCTATTCCTGCCAAGGAATGTAGTTTGTGGACAGGTGTAGGTTTCAAGCAACCAGTAATTATTCTGCAGGACTCGTTGAGGGCAACATCAACCTGTTTTACATGAGCTGAGTGATACCATACAGAGTCAATATTAATTTGTACTTTTTATTGTACCGGTTTCGGTCTTACTCAGCGCAAATAATAATATGAATAGAAAAGCAAGACTCACAGTACATGAAACATTTTACCATAAAATAAGTATGTTCTCTAACTATTTCTAAAACATTAATCTTTTAAAAGCTAACACACACATACACTAACTTTAAAAAGAAAACAGATCTGTTCCAAAATATGTTAAATGCGTAAAAAATAAATCTTGATTTACCTAAACCAGCTTGAAGAACAAACAGTAATCTAGAAAGCTGGTTTTATATCAAGATTTCTTTCTTTCGCATTTAACATATTTTTGTAACAGATCTGTTTTTTTAAATTTTAGTGTATGTGATTTTTAGCTTTCAGACGATTAATGTTTGAGAACAACCTTCTTTTATGGTAAAATTTTTCATGTATTGTAAGTCCTGCATTTCTAATCATATTATTATTTGCCTGTTCACTTAATGTTTTTAATCTTCAGGACTTATTATACTTCGTCAATAAGGAAAAGGGATAACATGGTCATTTTTATGTCACATTATATTTTAAATGGTATTCTTTAGAGTGAGCGAGTGCCTATACTTGATGTGTGCAGTAAACTAATGCTACGGTTCCACATATTTATATTCCTCATCTAATTTTGCACATTGTCAGTTGTCCTTTATTTGATTGAAACTCTGTTCTTAACTTGAATGTTGCTTGTTTCAGTCTCTTCAGCTCTTGACTCACTCGGAACCTCCTCCCGCTTAAGGAAGAAACCTGTGTTATGATTGTCAAATAAAGTATATTAGATTTCAATTCTTTCTTTACTCCTGTGTTTTGAAATCCTTGGATTCCTGTAAATAATATAAGAAGTACATTACTGATATAATGAAAGAGAATCTGTTTTATATCAATCAGTTTTAAAATCATTTAGGTATTTAAATAGCAGAAATATTGAGGCACTGACAATATCTGGATCGTGTCAGAAATATCCATTTTAATATGTAATTCTGGTGACCTCGCTGGCATCGGGAGAGCATGGGTTCGAATACCACCTCAGCCGTCCTGATTGTTTTCATGGTTTCCCCATTTTCACCACCAGGCAACCGACAGCAGTGGCTGGTTAAAGCCCAGCGTTAAGTTATGGAGCCAAGCTCTCCGCTGACTCGGTAGACGCGTGGGTTCGAGCCCTACTATCGGACGTCCTTGAAATGGTTTTCCGTGGTTTTCCATTTTCAACACCAGGAAAATGTTGCGACGGTACCTTCAGACAGGCCACGGCCGTTTCCTTCCACATCCCTGCCCAGTTTCACTCATCTTCATCCACTCCATCTCTCATCCCAACGCCTAGGTGGCCTACGAGCGTCGACTAGAAAGACCTGCACTCGGCTTCTCAGGAGGCAACACGAAAAAAAAAAAAAAAAAAAAAAAAAAAAAAAAAAAAACAACAACAACTAGGCAAATGATGGAACGGTTCCTTTCAACAGGACCTCGGCCTACTCCCCTTCCTGACTCGTACTAAAAATAAAATACATGGTCATTGGCTGCATCAATAATAAACAAGATATTCAGTAAAGAACATATAGCCTACATTCTCGTAAATGTATGAGTATAGTTATCACTCTTTATCTTTATCAACGAGTATAATAGAATCATTTCTTGATTGAAGACCTTAGAAACTATTACCTCTACCAAACATCAGAGCCTCGAAACACTACTACCGCCATTGAGGAACAAATGAAAAGACATATCTCAAGAATTTTATGGAACTGAGGACATGATCGACCGGACGTGGGCAACCTCCAACTTAGAGTTGAGACATGTGTTTACACTTCTGTCCATGGTTTTCACCACCTTAATTGTATTAACAACTCTTTCCATGACCCTGCAGTGACGTGTGTATACCAACTATATGGACAAGCATGTGAACGCTACCACTTAGAGCTCTGTAGTAAAGGAAAACAATCAAAGACTATGCAATTCAAATCGCCAGAGCGCAATTTTTGTGTACATGTTCACTCTTTATTTTCGATTGCTATTTGACTGCAATAAAAGTATTAATTAATATCCTTAACTAGCACCAACAGATATAGTACAGGTATGTGGGATCGTTTGGTTCTTTAGTTCAAATAACATTTTCAAATAACACACAATTACCTGTTGCAAACGCTTTAAAATAAAGATTTATCGTATTATGAACTTGTCATTCTTCAAATTCAATGTGTATTGAATGCCAACGGTAGGCAAACCAATTGAGGCCCACATAGACCAGTCATGACATGTGGGGGAAAAGTTTCGCATAAGAGAATCCTAATAGGGCGCGTGCATTCTAGCGGCCATAAAAGGAAACTTTTCAATTAAAGCTGTTCCAACGTGCAGGCCGGTGCGCAGCTCGCAACCAGTTTGCCATGATTGTTGGTGGAGTTTGCCCCAGAAAACTCCTACTCATAGAGGGAGAACAACAACAAGCATTAGCTTGGATTCAATATCATTAGGGTGAAGCAATAAGACTAAATTATGCGTTAATGTAAGGGGCTGAAGGATTTCACAATTAAACATAATAGGTAACAAATATTCAATTTATTATTATACTGTTTAAGTAAACAAAACATCAATTAATAAACACTGAAGAAAATACTTGAGCTTCTTATTAAAAGTTCATGGCAAAGATCAACGTTGTCTTCTTAAAATAGAAGAAGCAATAAAAATGTTCTATAAATGAGTGCTAAAAAACTTATCTTTGGCGACACTTTAGTGGAGGGTATGTCCGGAGTTAATCATCCCTCAAGCGAAGAAATGTATACAAACTCAGTCACGTATGAACATTTGTCAGTCCCAGTAGGCAACCCACTTCACAGATTTGAGAGGTATCACTGCTGCTGTTGTGCACTGGAGAGATTGGAGTTGGTTTCAAAACTTGGTTGGTCCTGGCTGACCACGTCTCGTAGCAAGTACTATTGACATTCCTCCCTTGTGCCTTTCCTCACAGCGAGATAGTGCACCATGAAGATTATTATTATTAGTCGTAGATGATGACTCTCACTGCGGTACTTGAAAAGTCTTGGCGAGAATATTTGAAGAATCTTGGTCTCAGAGTGGTGACCAAAAAGCAGATTGTCACATGTTGACAGTAGAATGTTGGCCGTAGAGTAAGTCCAAAGAATAACGGCCCAGAGTGGCCCGTAAAGTCGTGGCCGAAGAATGGATGAAGAGTGGCACATCACCCAGAAGATGACTTGAGGTTTTATAGCGGCGAAAACCCGCCGAGGAAGGCAGCTGACCAAAAACACCGCTGCTATTGGTTGGCCAAGGAATTTACGTCACGAGCTCGTGGCAACAACAGGTAAGCAGCAGACAGGCTCAGTGTAGTCGTTGTAGTGATGTGTTGCGGAAGCCTTAAACACTAGGCGAGTAACTATAATATCTATGAATTAGGTGATTAATGACAAGGTTATGCATATAGTTTAAGCAATTAATACATTTACAAAGAAATAATTACCATTCGGGGATCTCGGTAACAAGAAACAAATTTGACCGACAAATGGGCCAAGCTAAACATTGAAGGCATCACGAAAAGTGATCATGCTCCGCGAACTCCGAATGAAAACAAACAAAAGAATCAGTCAAAACAAACATGGATAACAGACGAGGAATAAAGAAAGACTCGAAAGGCAAAACAGAGATAGCAGAGATAGGTCTAGTGTAAAGACCTTTATTAGTTAAAACATCAACAACTCTGACGCGTTTATCACGGCCAAAGTGGCAGTGAATAACTCTGCCTAGGTTCCACACGAGAGGTGGAGATGGGTCTCGAAGAAGAACCATGTCCCCCACTCGTACATCTGGTTGAGGAAGCCGCCACTTCTCACGCCTATTTAGCAAGCTGAGATACTCTAACTTCCATCGGCGCCAAAAAGAACAGCGCAAAGATTCTACTTTTCTCCAAAAGATAGGAAGGCTAGGATCACAGCGTCGAACCAGCAAAGGCGGAGTAGCAGCAAGCAAACAGCCAATCAGGAAGTGACTGGGTGTCGAAGGTAAAAGATCCTTAGAATCGTTAGAAAGAGGAGTCAGAGGTCTGGAATTTACGATACCTTCGACTTGAATAAATAAAGAGTTGAATTCCTCATAAGAAAGAATGGTAGGACCAAGAGTTTTCTTAAGCTGTCTTTTAGTAAGTTTGATGCAGGACTCCCGTCGGCCCCCATGATGGGGAGCATAAGGCGGGGTGAAATGCCATTTGAACCCTTAAGAATAGGAAAAGTTGGAATTTTTTTATTTAGCAGAAGGGGAGCTTAACACTTTTTTCCAGAGATCAGAAGAACTTACACAAATTTTTGCATTATCTGAAAAGACTTCAGATGGAACACCGCTTCTAGCAGCAAATCTAGAAAAGGCGGCCAAAAAATAAGATACAGGAGCGTTCGTAACCAACTCGAGGTGGATGGCTCCCGTCACCATACATACAAATAACGAGATGCAAAGTTTACCTAAGATTTTGCGCTTAGATGAAGAGGGATTGGTCTGATATACGTAAGGACCGGCGTAATCAATCCCAGTAAGAGTGAAGGGCTTACTAGGTTCTGAACGAAATGGAGGTAAATTACCCATAAACTGCGTGGCGGGGCGTGGTTTAACCTTAAAGCAAGGTATACACTTTTTGACAACAGAAGAAACCTCATGAACGCCATTAATGATCCAGTAGAGTTCACGAATTAGACAGAGCAAGGTGCGAGTGCCAGCATGAAGGTGTTTATAATGAAACTTTTTTATTATAAGTGTAGTGATAGGATGCTTTGAAGGAAGGATGATGGGATGTTTTTTCCCATCCTCACAACTAGACATAGCTAATCTTCCACCCACACATATTATGCCGTCCTGGTCTAGAAAAGGAGTGAGTGGTGAAAGCCTGCTAGACTTGGGTAAGTCTTTACCACTTATAAGAGCTTGCTTTTCAGGAGCAAATACCTCCTGCTGAACAAGCAACAAAATCTTGCGAGTAGCAAATTCTAACTCAACTCTGGTGAGAAAGGGTGGAGGCTTCAATGGTTGATCAATAACTAAATATTTCCACCGGAATATATAAGACACTACACGAATCAATTTATCAAATGAAGAGTATCTCTGAAAAAGGCTAGTAGAAGTAGAAGTATGATGCGACGTGACAGGGTCAGTGCGGGCATCAGGTACTTCTTCTGCAAATTGATTAGCTAAGCGAGGCCAGCAAGATGATTCCTGACTTAGCCAAGGAGGACCATTCCAGTACAGGTCTGAAGAAATCAATTTTTTAGGCGTGCAACCACGTGATATTATATCCGCGGGGTTTTCACGGCTAGGAACATGTCTCCATTGTTCAGAATGAGAAACTTCATGAATCTTAGAAACGCGATTTGCCACAAAGGTATTCCAATGAGAAGAAAGCTTGGAAATCCAAGCTAGTACAATAGAAGAATCGCTCCAAAAAATGTGCGGGATTTTTTTTTCTTTAAACTGACATTTAGTTTAGTAGCTAATTCTGTTGCCATTAAAGCAGAGCATAATTCTAATCTCGGCAATGATACCGTTTTAAGTTGAGCAACTTTCGATTTAGCGCACACTAAATTAGAAAATCCAGGGGAAGTGGCTGAGGAACGTCCTACTATGTATGCACAACAGCCATACGCCCGTTCTGAACTATCAGAAAATACATGCAGGTCATACTGCTGGCATAAGGGATTAGAAATTAAAAGGCGGGGTATAGAAACCTTGGAGAGATCCGGCAAACTACTGCGATACTCTAACCATTCTTCTAAAAGAGGAAAGGGGATCTTTTCATCCCAGTCAGATTTTAATGATCAAAGCTTTTGCAGGAAAATTTTTGCAACAATAACTATAGGAGCAATATATTACATAGGGTCAATGATCTTTGCGATTTATGACAGAACTTGTCTCTTAGTTACAGGGGGAGATTCTGACAAATGTACCTGATAAGAGAAGGTATCAGGAGAAGGACACCAAAAAACACCCAATGCTTTTACGGCTGCTTCATCAGTAGGAATAGCAACAAATTCATTAACTGGGACCTCTGATGAAAATTTTGATATAAATTCAGTAGAATTTGAAGTCCATTTATGGAGCGGAAAACTACGTCCTAGGAGCAGGGATTTCAAATCTTCGCAAACAAGGAGTGCTTCAGAAATATTAGGGAAAGAATACAAGAAATCGTCAACATAAAATGCCGTTTTTAATGCCTCAGAGGCCAAAGGACGATACAGATGACCATCTTGCTCGGCTAACATGTGGAGAGACCGAATCGCAAGAAAGGCTGAAGGCTTCAGGCCGTATGTCACAGTCTTCAATCTAAATATCTTTATGGGTTTGGAACTCTCATCGCGCCTCAATATTCTTTGCAGATCTTGCTGCTCAGAATTTACGAGAATCTGCCGGTACATCTGCTTAATATCTGAGATTACAGCAATAGGAAACCGTCGAAAACTAAGCAAGACAGAGGTGAGATCTGTTTGAATAGCGGGACCACATTGCAAGGTATCATTTAAAGAGACTCCATTGGAATCTGGTGATGAGCCATTAAAACTACTCTTATATTGTCTTGTGTTAAAGAATTTTTCCATACCGGGTGATGATTTAGATAAACTATTTCCTTAAAAGGATGGCCAATTTCTTCTGATTTAGAAATTACCTCGATGTGATTGGATGATTCGTATTCCTCCATAAAGGAAGCATACTGAGTTTTAACAGAAGCATCTTGTTTGAACCGATTTTCAATAGCAAATAACGCCCTGAGTGCTCTGGAATACGAGCCCGTAATGGCGGTAGAATTAGGAATACGTGGAAGAGTTACTATAAATCTGCCTTCAGCAGTACGAACAGTAGTTTCCTTGTATAACTTTTCACAAATTTCTTTAGAAGCAGAAGAAGAAGAAGCCTGAACATTCTCAAGATCCCAGAACTTGGTCAGCTCTTGACTCAAATCGGCACCAACAAAATAACAATTTGATACAGTTTGAATAGGATTACGATATATTTGACCAGTAGCGATCCAACCAAAATCAGTTTCGCGGAAGAAAACATTAGGAGCAATTTTTATTTTATCGGAGTGAAGACATTGCCAAAATACGCTTGAGTTGAAAAGAAGCTCTACGGGCGAAGCTCTGTTGAAATGAGGGTCAGCTAGCTGGACAAAATTCGGAATATTCCAACTTTGAATAGGATAAGAAACGCCGGGAATATTGTTGTGTATAGACTTGATAATCAAACAATCTAATTGCAACTGCGTACCAAGATTATTAGAGTCCTTCAGATCCACTTTAGCAAAGCTTAAGGAATGCGATTTAGAGCAGTTTGTTCCTGTAACCTCTATTGAGGTAGGATATTTTGGGAGGCCTAACTATTGTACCAAAGGTCCACTAATAAAATTGTTAGTAGCGGCATTGTCTAATAATCCCCTGATAGATACCCGTTTCCCGTAAGCATTTTTCAATAGAACCTGCACGGTAGATAATGAAACCTGAACTTTGCCAAGCGAGGTAGAACTTTGAGCATACGGCTGCGCACTATTTTGAGATGTCTTGGAATTAGACTTGGTATTGGGACTGCTTGGTCCTGATAACCGTGATCTTTCATGTCTCTCAAAAGGGAATGGTGTCTAGCCTTACAATGAAAGCATAAACGTTGTGAACGGCAATTGTTTGACATATGCGCTCCTGACAAATAGTTAAAACGATGTTTTTTATTCGTAATTAACTTTCGTCTATCATCTACTGATAAAGATTTAAATTCATCACAATTGTATAATTTATGCGATTGCTGACACAGACCGCACGTTTGCATTTGGTTAGGTGACCGAGCATCAACAGAATGAGCATGTGATCTTAAAATTCTTTGATTAGAACTGTTAACCTTGTCTTTTGAGAAGCCTTTGAATCTGAAATACTAGTTTTTTGATTAGCTATGGCGGATAAGACTTGGCTTCTAGCCTTCAAAACGTTAATAATTGCCTCATAAGTGCATTGCAAATGCTGGGAAAGTTCTGTTTCCCAGGCTTTTAATGCACTTGCATCCAATCTTGCAGAAATGAGGTGAACTAGAAATAAATCCCAGTAATTTACAGGTTGGTTTAAATTGTACAATGCTCTGACGTGTAGTTCTGCAGTGTCAATCAACTTACGAAGTGATAAGCTGTTTTCTGCTTGCACGTTAGGTAACTCGAATAAGCTTTGTATATGGCGTTGAATAGATAAACGAATGTTCCCATATCTATCCTTAAGAAGATTCAGAGCAACTTCATAATTATCACTGGTCAAAGAAACTGCTTGAATCGTGTTAAGTGCGTTGCCTTGAACTGCCAGACGCAAGTAGTGACATTTTTGAATTACCGGGATAGAAGTATTCTCATGTACTAAAGAATTAAATAATTCAAAAAAATGGCTCCCATTCTATGACCTTAGCAGTGAATTTGGGTATTTTTAATTTGGCTAATATAATGCGTGAAGAAGATGTAGAAGATGCTGCAGAAGTTCGATCTTCTTGTTTTTCTTTTAAAGTTAAAGCCCTAATAAGCTGTTTAGCTTCAGCAAATCCCTGATAGTAAATTTTTTCAACTTCCAACCTATCACTTTGCTGGTCCGGGTGCTGAGTTTCTATACTGCATTGTATCTCATCATATTTCTCAAAGGCTTGTTCATAATTCTTAAGCCTCTGCGAAATTATGTCAAGATTACGCTCTTGGGGTTCAAGCTCCGTTAAAAAAGTACGAAACCGTGTGAGCTTGCCCTTACAAGAGGCTCTGGCGTTGCTGAGTTTTTCATCAAGGTTAGGCATGTTAAAAGTTGTTTGTTACTCACGTCAATATTGTGACTTCGAGTACTGGAAGCCAGAGGATGACAGCTTGCTAGGTAGTAAGGTTTAGTCTGATGCGGAAGAAACCGGCTTAGCTTACGTTTCTCTCCTCCTCTGCTGAACATGCGCCTCAGGCTGAAACTTACAATTTGAATTAGTGTTTAAACACAATAAACAAAAATTGTTAATGTTTAATGTGAAATCCAAGATATGAAACTTGTAACATTCCCAGGGTGCAACAGATAAGTTTCCCGGGTTTCGGCACCATACATATGGTGGAGTTTGCCCCAGAAAACTCCTACTCATAGAGGAAGAACAGCAACAAGTATTAGCTTGGCTTCAATATCATTAGGGCGAAGCAATAAGACTGAATTATGCGTTAATGTAAGGGGCTGAAGGATTTCACAATTAAACATAATAGGTAACAAATATTCAATTTATTATTATACTGTTTAAGTAAACAGAACATCAATTAATAACCACTGAAGAAAATACTTGAGCTTCTTATTAAAAAGCTCATGGCAAAGATCAACTTTGTCTTCTTAAAATAGAAGAGGCAATAAAAATGTTCTATAAATGAGTGTTAAAAAAACTTATCTTTGGCGACACTTTAGTGGAGGGTATGTCCGGAGTTAATCATTCCTCAAGCGAAGAAATGTATACAATCACAGTCACGTATGAACATTTGTCAGTCCCAGTCGGCAACCCACTTCACAGATTTGAGAGGTATCACTGCTGTTGTTGTGCACTGGAGAGATTGGAGTTTGTTTACAAACTTGGTTGGTCCTGGCTGACCACGGCTCGTAGCTAGTACTAATGACATTCCTTTCTTGTGCCTATCCTCACTGCGAGATAGTGCACTATGATGATTATTATTATTATTCGTAGATGATTACTCTCAATGCGGTACTTGAAAAGTCTTGGCGAGAATATTTGAAGATTATTGGTCTCAGAGTGGTGACCAAAAAGCAGATTGTCACATGTTGACAGTAGAATGTTGGCCGTAGAGTAAGTCCGAAGAATAGCGGCCCAGAGTGGCCCGTAAAGTCGTGGCCGAAGAATGGATGAAGAGTGGCACATCACCCAGAAGATGACTTGAGGTTTTATAGCGGCGAAAAACCCGCCGAGGAAGGCAGCTGACCAAAAACACCGCTGCTATTGGTTGGCCAAGGAAATTACGTCACGAGCTCGTGGCGACAACAGGTAAGCAGCAGACAGGCTCAGTGTAGTCGTTGTAGTGATGTGTTGCGGAAGCCTTAAACACTAGGCGAGTAACTATAATATCTATGAATTAGGTGATTAATGACAAGGTTATGCATATAGTTTAAGCAATTAATACATTTACAAAGAAATAATTACCATTCGGGGATCTCGGTAACATGAAATAAATTTGACCGACAAATGGGCCAAGCTAAACATTGAAAGTATCACGAAAAGTGATCAATTGTTAACCTCATAGTTCATCTGGTTGATGTTAGAGGTCTCGTGCAGAACCTGTGGCGAATGCTGTATTAATTAAAACTATATTTTCCATTGTAATATGCATAATATAACGCTTAATTTTATAACGTCTGATTAATTACAAAACAATAAATATTTATATCAGTAGGCTATATTGCATGCAATACTCAAACTAGTGAAATAAAGGTCAGGCACAAGATATCAGCAGCCATCTTGTCTTGTAACCAAGACGGCTCGGCATTTTAAAACCACTGCTACTATGTAATGAACTTAAAATATCGAACGGGCCACGCCCATTAGGACAGTTAAAACTATTGTCGGTTCGATAATCGGAACTAATGGGTACAAAGTTAATTATAATGGAGAGTGAGCTAATTCCATTATGTTCGAACCCATGATCCAATCACATGGATTAGGCCTATCTGGAATATTCTTCACCACGGTCATCAAACTTAGTAATTATTAACCCACATTCATCATGTTACAATTTAGACGTTATAACGGCAGAGGTGAAATTGGTCATTAAGAACATAAAAATGGGAAAAGATTCAGAAGTAAACCAAGTAGCCGTTTATATACCGGAAACCTGGACAAACAGAAAACAAATTCGGAACGGAGGTATTTTCTCTGTCAAATTACACTCTAAACCGAAAAACTGCCTACCGCGGAAACGGAAAGCAATTCCGGAACTGTAGGCGTAAATAACCTAAGACGGATTATGTTATCCATAATACAAAACTATGTACTAAATTTTGCACCAACGTCCTAGGAAACATTAACTCTAATTTTTCCTCAAGGACGCATCAGGTATGCTACATTTCACAACATCAGTACCATTACTTCCTCCAACTCTCTTGTAACTTTCCTTCTGACAAATTGATTGATTGATTTTATTTTATTTTATTTTATTTTCACGGCTACACTTATTGTTAGAGCCTAAGAGCTCCTTTACAGTAGCGCCCTACATAAAATAAGATTAGGGCTTATAAAAATAAAACATTTCACTAACATTCACGATATAAATAATAATAGTCCAACAATAGTCAAGGTAACACGGTATTTGAAGTTGAAGAAAAATTACAGGTTTGGGAAAAATATATACAAGAGCTTTTTAATGATGATCATCGTCCTTCCCGACCCGAAATTCCTTCAGTTGTTGGACCCATGATCACCATGGATGAAGTGAAATATGCGATTAGGATAGCGAAAAATGGTAAGGCTCCTGGTCAAGATGACATTCCAGTGGAATTATTGAAGATCTTGGATGATGATAGCATTGTGACGCTCACTAATTTATATAACAAGATATACGACACGGGCATATTACCAGAAGACTGGCTCTTGTCTACATTTATTGCTCTTCCGAAGAAACCGATGGCTAAGTCATGTAGTGACTTCAGGACAATCAGTCTTATGAGTCATGTGCTCAAGATATTTCTCAAAGTTATCCATAATCGCATATACAGGAAATGCGAGATGAATATCAGTGACACGCAGTTTGGGTTCCGCAACGGTCTAGGAACTCGTGAGGCATTATTTGCGCTTCAAGTTCTTTTCCAGAGATGCCGTGAGGTGAATCAGGATGTATATGCATGTTTTCTGGACTATGCAAAAGCCTTTGACCGTTGTCAGCATGATAAGTTGTATAATGCACTCAAGAACTCAGGAATAGATGAGAAAGACATTCGGATCATCATTAATTTATACTGGGGTCAAAAGGCTAGTATCAGAATTGATGGACATATATCGAGATCAGTGGAAATAATGCGTGGTGTGAGACAAGGATGCATTCTTTCACCACTTCTTTATAATATCTATGCAGAACAGATTTTCTCCGAGGCACTTGATGGCATTCAACAAGGTATTAAGGTCAATGGTAATTATATTAATAATATACGGTACGCAGATGATACTGTATTGATTGCAAATAGTTTCGAAGGACTTAAAGAGATTGTTACTATGGTATATCAAAAGAGTAAACAATATGGGCTTGACCTCAACATTAAGAAAACAAAATATATGATAATATCGCGAAAACCAGCATTGTCACAAATCCTTTTAGTCGATGGACATCAGATTGAGCGAGTCAAGAGTTTGGTTTATTTAGGACAGAATATTAATGAGAATTGGGATCCTTCGGTTGAAATAAGATGCCGTATAGAGAAGGCTAGATCCATCTTTATGACAATGAAACAACTACTATGCTGTCGAGATCTCAGTATGACGCTTAAGAAAAGAATTGTGAAGTGTTATGTTGTCTCCACCCTTCTTTATGGTGTTGAAGCTTGGACCTTGTCCGTAGCTACAGAAAAGAAGATTCGAGCTTTTGAAATGTGGATATACCGGCGGATTCTTAAAATTTCGTGGACAGAACATGTGAGTAATGCCGAGGTTCTTCAGCGTGTGAGCAGCCAACCTGAGCTGTTAAACACAATTAAGAAGAGGAAATTGGAATACTTGGGACACATGATGAGGAATCCAAAATACCGTCTTCTCCAAGTTATACTTCAGGGTAAAATTGAAGGACGGCGTGGACCAGGAAGGAGACGAATAACTTGGATGGATAATTTAAAAACGTGGTTTGGGCTGTCTTCCACGGAACTCTTCAGGATTGCACAGGATAAGAAGGTGTTAGCCATGGTGGTAGCCAACGTCCGTATCGGATAAGGTAGAAGAAGAAGAAGAAGTCCAACAATGATAGTAACAAAAAGCCAGTAATAATACAATAATAATAATAATAATGATAATGGAAAAAATATATACAAAAGAGTGCATACAGACTATCAGCCCAAAAAACAAACATCATATACAAGAAAAGCTATTAAAGTAGGCAGGTTGTCAGCTATTGTCCTGATGTTATAATTGAACTAAACAAAAGTATTTTAACAGAATTCAGTAATCAGATGTGAGAGGTATACTGCTCCAAGAAGCAGGATGAAAGACATCTTCTGAGAGTTGCAGTGCTTGCAATGTTGACTAACTTATATAAATCGAAGGTGTTGAAGAGGCGTGAGGTGGTGCAAACAAAAGATTTATTGAACTTCATGGTTCGGTGTATAGGAATCTGGAGTGTTAATTTTGTGTATCTATTTTCTCGATTATGAACAGAATGCATTGGTGTAAAGGCATTGTAGAGATATAATGGGGTTTTGGTATGTAATATTTTATGTGTCAGAATGGCAACTGCCTGTGTTCGTGGAGTTTCAGCTGCACGTAGTAAGGTGCGATGTTCATCTCGCCTTACATCCAGAATATACCGAACACATGCATTCTGGACTCTTTGTAATTTGATGTTCTGTGTTTCTGGTAAATCATTGTATACATCAGAGCCATAATCAATGATTGGAAAAATGAGAGTTTGGACAAAGAGCTTACGTATGTTAGGAGGGGTGTAAGAAACAGTTTTTTTTTCAGGAGATGCATAGTTGATACAACCTTCCTTAACATATTAGACGAGTGCTCTGCCCATGACAGTGTTCTATCAAATATAACTCCAAAATTATTGACAGTGATGCTATATTCAATATTATTATCTAGTATCTTGATGGGTGGTAGTGAATTAAAATCTACTGAATTTGGAAGTTTTGTATATCCAATTGATATAAGTAGTGTTTTAGATATGTTCAAGTTAATATTATGATTAAGGGCCCATTCACAAAGCCTGACAATGTCTTCATTAAACAGATTTACACGGTCGCGTGCTGTGTGAGGCGTGAGGTGAAAATAGGCTTGGAGGTCATCAGAACTATTTTGGAATTCGAATGACTTGAATTTCCCATGCACAATATACTTAAATGTAAAAAACAAAAACAAATAATTGTCCATGAATGTATTCAATCGTTTCGAAATTTGGTATATTTAACCCCACTATGAGACAAAAGTTGGGTGCTTTTCAGTCGGTCAACACGAATGTACCCAAAAATAGCTGGGTTATGCCCTAATCCTGAAATAAAATTACATAAGATTAATAATTTATTTCAGGATTATGGCATAACTCAGCTCTTTTTGGGTACATTCGTGTTGACCCACTGAAAAGCACCAAACTTTTGTTTACATAGGCAACATCAAAAAATGGCCTCAAACCCCACAATCCCCACTATAAGTTAAATTAAATAATTAAAAAATCCTTTCATTTGCTTCCACTAATTCAAGACGAAAGGTGTGTGAATTCCAACATGTTGGAACCCATGATACAATCACACGATTCTCTACTTAATAAACTATTTCTACGAGGTACAGATTCTGACACAGGTCTCTTTAGTGTAGGATCTATGAAATATATATGGCGTGTTGGGTTTTAAACATTAATTTTTGTAACGTGCGATCTATGGAACTGATACTGTTGCGATCATTATTGTTCTATGGGCTAAATATTCCGGTAGGTGATTTTTAGGGGTGTATTGACGATAGCACACATACTTGTTTTTAAAAGCGAATGAGTCTTAATCGTAAACTAATGAAATGATCACAGATGAAACTTCATGTAGCCTAATGAACCAGTAGTAATTATATAGTGACCTTCTCAGAATTTATAAATAGCACACCACCTACTTGGAAAATGTTAATTACTCTAATATAACCACGCAGCACAACTTTGTCAACAAACTGGTGTTATGAGCGAATAGTTCTGACTTTTTACTTTGATGTGTAGTTCTCAAGAACTCCAGATGACTTGAGTGCTAATTCATGGCAATAAGACAAAATCACTACTCGTGAACTGTTTAAAGAATCATGCGGAGGTCGGTTTTCACGAATGGGGTTTAATTCATGAACATATAATTTGGCTATAACATAATAACATAACCGTACCAGGTAAATGTGAATTAATATAATTGCTGAAAAATGAAGACTTTAAGCTAATAAGGAGCACCCTGCGGCAAAGCCATGCGCGTTAAATCATTCACCATGACGGCATGGGGAGATGCAGCAAGGCGGGAGATTGGAGGTTCGAATCCTGGCGCTGTCAGAGGCTAGGCTGAGTGTAGTTTTACCCCGGGTTTTTCCACGCTCCCTCCAGACAAAAGCCGGGATAGCACCTTAATTTGAAACCCAGAGCACCAGCTCCATCCCCGGGTCCAATGCAGCTACAAAAACTACAACTTACTTCCCTGGTTTTTACTGCCCTTATAGAGCCTGAGCCTTGTTGATCACTTGAGTCCTCCATCCGTTTCTAGATTTCGCTAGTTGCTTCCGGTTCCTTATTCCTAACTTCCTCAAGCCAGCCCGTACATCGTCCATCCATCTGAGCCTAGGTCGTCCCACTGAACGGCTACCCTCTGGAAAAGAGTCCATTATCCTCTTCTGGGTACGCTGGTCACTCATTCTTTGTACATGACCAAGCCATCTGAGTCTTCGTGTTCTGATGTTTGTTACTGTGGTGTGATTATCGTACAGCCCCTCCAACTCCTTATTCGTTCTTATTCTCCGTACATTATCGTCGCACACTGGTCCGTATATTTTCCTTGGTATTTTTCTTCCCCACACATTCAATCTACTTTCCTCAACTTTTGTGATAGTCCATGTCTCAGACCCATAGAGAACTACTGGTTTTATTATTGTCTTATAAATTAGTAACTTTAGCTGTCTTGTCATCGAAGCCTCCGTGGCATAGACGGCAGCACGCCGGCCTTTCACCGCTGGGTCCGTGGTTCAAATCCCGGTCACTCCATGTGAGATCTGTGCTGGACAAAACGGAGGCAGACTGGTATTTCTCCGGGTACTCCGGTTTTCCCTGTCAACATTTAATTCCAGCAACACTCTCCACTATCATTTCATTTCATCTGTCATTCATTTAATCATTGCCCCAGAAGAGTGCGTCAGGCCTCGGCAGCCAGCACAGTTCACATCCACGCCGCTAGATGGGGGCTTCATTCATTCCATTCCTGACCCGATCGGAGACTGGAAGCAGGCTGTGGATTTTCATTTTCAGCGGTCTTGTCACCAGGGATGACCTGAGAAGTTGTTGGAAACTATAATAGCATCTGTTACCTGCTGCCAAACGCGCCTTTATTTCCATTGGTACCTCATTTCCCTCCTTTATTACTCCACCCAAATATTTGTATTGGGTCACTCTCTGGAACCCTTCAAAATCATTGACATGCCTCCATCTTGTTTTATTTCTAGCGTTGATCATATACTACAGTACAACAGTTACCACAGAAACACAGGTTGTCAGATAAAGAAAGCTTTTCAGTCGGTCAACACGAATTGTGCTCAATTACTTTAGGTGGGAAACAAGTATTTACAACCCTACAAACTAACACGCTTTTTATGTACAAATACCTACTTCATTGGATAACAAGCTTCGAACGTCACACGTTCATCCTCAGATCCTGCCCCCCCCCCAGGGGCTCACATCTAGTGGGACGTGGGTTGGCGACCACGGGACCCCTGCTGAGTCGGGCATTGCTTCCACTTACTTGTACCGGGCACCTCTCAGTCTTCTTTCCTGTCGACCTCCCTTGGTCAACACTTATTCTCTTCCAACCCCGACGGTATTGTGGTATCCGAGGTCTAGGGAATCTCTTCATTTCCCACCTTAATTGGCCCTTGTCTCATCTTTTCTGATACCCTCCTTCTGCGAGGGGTCAGCATTCTTTTTCTTTTCATGTCATCTCCTGCCTTCTGCTCAAGGCCCTCAAGGAGGAAGGGTGTATGTAGCCCCACCACTTCTCGTGCACCCTGGATATTGCTACACCCTCAGGGGCTCATGGCTGGTGAGTTCGGGAGTTGGCGATCCCAAGGGATTCCTGAGCCGGGTCCTGTTTTCCCCCTTTTATCCATTACCTCTGGGGAGGACCCTCTCTTCTATCACCTTCCCATCTGTCTTTCATGGCTCTCCTTCCTTCCAAGTCACTCAATCCGCATTCTTCGAGGATTGACGGCATTTATTTTCCTCCTGTCCTTTTTTTCCCTTATTCTCCTTTTGTTTTAAATTTCTTCTTCTAGTATATAAGTTAGTAGTTAGTTTTAGTTATAGTTTACATTTCATTATCATCTTCACTATTGCCCAAACCATTAGGGGCCGATAACTTAGATGTTAGGCCCCTTAAAACAACAATTATCATCATTATCAGATCCTGTTCACTTAGGCTCAACTAGTCTACGATTTTTATGAATCACACTTAAACACAAATCCTAAATCTCCTCCCGTCATTACGCCACTGGGGACAGTTTAAAGTTCAGTATCTTCATGCGTTAAAACATCCCTGCACCAAGTGAATTTGATGGTCGGAATGTGAGATGGCCCGGTCTCTGCCGTGTGGTAGGGCGAGGCCCGCAGCTACTACTGCAATGAGTTAATGTGTGGTGTATATTAGTGGGCCCATTGTATTCAATTATACTCGTAGTAACCACGAATGTTTGCGAGATGGAACTCCGTTTAGTATTCTGCCACGTGGGTTTAATTTTAACTTCCAGAGTTATCATTAATTTCTCTGTTACAGCCAGAAGCTTGTTAGGGATAATTATCTTTCATCTTTTAATTTATAAAACTAGAGATAACACTCATGTATTAAGCAGTTCGTGTACATTGCGGCGCAGATTACATCTACAGAACTCGTGTAAATACAAGTGAGCAGGTCTGTCATTGAGCACTGGAGGAGTTCAATCCATGACTATTATTATTATTATTTACATATTTTAGGCCCACATTGGAACACTTAAATCAATACATTTGAGTAAATTTCTTCTTTTTCTCCTCCCAGAACTTACTCATCCTCTCCGATCTGGAAGCCCTTTGCGTGTCCGATATAGTATATTGTTTCCGTACAACTGTTATTAATTTGAAACTTATGCTTTTGTTCTACAAAATCCTCTTCTCTTCTCTGTCTTTGATTTGTTGCCGAGTTATACCCAATTCTTCCAAATCATCCTGAACTTCTTTGAACCAATTATTATTGATTTTATTTTTCAAAAAGTAATCAAATAGTTGTTTCAATATCCTGGTTTCTGCCAGTCTTGATATGTGACAGAAAAAGGAAATTCTTCTTTTACGCATAGTTATTATTGATTCACATTCACGATAGACGATGTTGTTAAGCAATAATCTCCACTGTCCATCAACTTGGTGTTTTTTTTTTGTTAATAATTGTTCTAATAATTCTTCTGTCAGTTTTCTGTAATTTGTCTGTTGTAGATTTTACATTCAATTTGAATAAAGATTCACTATCATAAGTTGCCTCTGGTTTAACTATGGAATTATAGAGTTTTTGCTGAGCGTTTATCGAAAGAGATTTCTTTTTATAGGTTGGCCAGGTAAGTCTTTGTGCTTGTTTTAATTTAGTTGTTCTGTATTCAATTGCTTCTTTTTCATTTGTGTTCCAAGTTATTATTTCCCCAAGATATTTGAATTTCTGAACAATTTTAATCTCTTTATTATTATAATTATTATCATTATCCAATTCAACGGACATCTTGAGAGAATGAACGAGTCAAGATTGACCGGTGTAATCCACAGAGCCAGCTCCTGCAAGAAAACAACATCACTGTGGTACCAGCAAGTCAAACAAGATCTGCAAACCTTTAATATCCCTGAATCCGTTATACAAGACATACAAGCTTTTCGGAAATTGTTAAAAGAAAACCCTCAGATTAAACTTAAAAGAGGGCAGAGACCAAAGAGGTCGGAAGCAGCTAAACAACTACAAAGTCAGAAAATGAAGGAGATATGGGCTAGGAAGAAGACTCTTAAGATCGTGAAACCAATCCCAACTCAACAAGCTGAAAACCTTTTGGTTAAGCTACGTAGTCCATAGTTGGCTCATTCGAAGAAAAAAATAATTAATATTAATAATAATAATCGGGGGCGTGGTGGCGCAGTGGTCAAGCTATTTGCCTCTCTTTAAGGTGGACCGGGATCAATTCCCGGTCAATTCATGTGAAATTTTCGAAGCCTTGTGGTTCGGATTCCAAGTAGAAAGGAGGTCCCGTGGCTCATGAACGTAAGATTAACAGTCACGTAATCACGTAAAACTACAAGCTTCCTTCCTTATAATAATAATAATCCATGCATCCAATCCATACAACTACTACTACTACTACTACTAATAATAATAATAATAATAATAATAATAATAATAATAATAATAAAGATTAAAAAACCTGTCAATTAAAGAAAGTAGGATTATCAGAACAATTATTCTGGGTTCCAGCTTCAAAGTATTTACAGACTTTGGAACAACTTAGAAATATACTCCCACACTGAAAAGATACCAAGCGTAATCTGAAAAAGATGGTTAACCTTTTGCGCTCATCTCTTCAGATTGACAGCTGAAAGAATGTTTAAATGTTTAGTAAACTACTTCACAACAGTCATTCAACTTCAAACATGCATGTGAGATTTTCGAAGTGAAATGCCATGTCTTGTGGTTCGGATTCCACGTAAAAAGGAGGTCCCGTGGCTCATAATCACAAGATTCACGGTCACGTAAAACTGCAATCTTCCTTCCTTTTTCAAACATAAAATTAAACAGGCTCATCAAGAAGAGGTCATAACTTGACCGAAGCATGTTCATTCTGATGTATGGAAGAAAGCACACTCCGAAGGGAAGAAAACCCGTTGGGCCCACAAGAAGTCAAACAGTTAAGATTTTGCGGTTCTTAGTGTCCCTAACGATGAGGAGAAGATAATAATAATAACCTTCATGAAATGGCAGCCGATACAGGACTCCAAATTTTATTTGAGAAGACAAACTATATGGAAGAGACTAAATCAGGTTTCAACACTTAACCATTAATCAACGAGTATGGGAATATCCCTCAAGCAGACAAATTTCAATATTTAGGCGAAGTTATTATTGAACCCGCAGGGTTAAATCAGCAAGCTAACAGAGAAAGAACTACAAAGAGCATACAAATTTACTTGGAACAGAGACAATAAAAGAACTGTATCAACATTGGCAAAATTCAGTCATTATAATATAGTCGTTAAAACAGAAGCTCTATACGCATCTGAAACTATCATACTTGGTGGCAAATCTCGAATAAAAATGATAGAAAAACAGTAAAGGAGAATTCGCACGAAAATCTTAGGACCAAAGTGTGAAAATGGAATTTGGATGAAAAAGAAAGCACATGAAATGTATCAAGTTACAGAAAAAAATCACAGATATCATAAGGAAATGGTGGTTGCAGTTTTACGGACACCTATATAGAATGGATAATAACAGGCTCACAAAGAAAGGTTTCAACCAAGCCTTAGCAATGAAAAATGAAAACAACTGGCTAAAAGAAATCAGTGGAGACATAGTCTAAATAAATTTGGCTGTCCTGAAAAAAAACATTCTAGACTGAACAAAATTCAGAACTTTATTTCACAAACACAAATTTTCTGAGAAGCCTCCCGACATAATACAGGATGGACAGAACAGCGTGAAATGGAACACAGGGAGAGGATGATTAGATATTGGGAAGGGAAGTAGAAAAGTGCTAATAAGTTCAAACGTGCCCCTTAGTTGAGCACAACGAATAAAAAACAAGTAGTTCCGTGAAAAACTATACAGCCTATTTTCATATATCCTACTCATATTAATTGTCACTATCAACATACAAAATTTCAGTTTGATTGCTATGTTAGATTCGTAGATACTGAGAACCGACTAAATATTGCAGATGGTAGCCAGGTTGGATTTTTATTTATGTACTATTACATGAAGATTATTGTGTACGTGTGGTTTTCAGACTTCAATCGCATGATTAGGACACAAGAAGTAAAAACGAGATTTTAAAATTTCGCACAGCTGCCATCTTGTGGTTATGAAAACAATTGAAATAAATTAGATACCAGTGGATTAACATTTGTATAAGCATTAACGTGCAAAGTTTCACTGCACTCAGATGGTTAAATCGCGAGAAACGTCCATTTAAATATTTATACTTCGCGTCGCCGCCTTGTTGGATTTGTGCTCACCAGGTTACTAAAAGTCCTATAGGTGAAATTATGTTCATAGCATCTATGAACATAAAAAGATTCAGTTTGATTGCTGTAAAAGATTCGTAGATATTGAGAACCGTCTAAATATTTCGGATGTTCGCCATTTTGGATTCTTATATGCATATGCCATAGAGTTATTTACCATTAAAGGAACATTATTGCCTAGGTTCATTATTAAAACTTTCACTTCGATAGCATGATTACGACACAAGAAATAAAAACTTAATTTTAAGATTTCGCACAGCCGCCATCTTGAGGTTATGTAAACAATTGAACTAAATTAGATGCCAGTGCATTACAATATGTATAACCATTTACTGTACCACATTTCACTGCGCTCAGATGGTTAAATCACAAAAAAAGTGTATTAAAACGTTTCAACTTCGCTTGGCCGCCATGTTCGTCTTGTACTTTACAGGTTTATGAACGTTAGATAGATAAACTTGTAGCAGTGCTCTTTATCACCGTACAAAATTTTAGGTTGATATCATAAATAGTTTCGGAGATATTGAATGGCTGTGAAATATTTCACACAGCCGCCATTTTGAGGTTATGTAAACAATTGAACGAAGTTAGATGTCGGTGCATTGCAATGTATATAAATATATACTGTGCCAAGTTTCATTGCGTTTGGTTAGTTAAATCGCGAGAAACGTCCATTTAAAAGTTGCAACTTCGCTTGGCCGGCATGTTGGTTTTGTAGAAACCAGGTTTTGAACGGTCACATAAGTGAATTTCTAGTATTTCCCTTTATCACCATACAAAATTCCAGGGTGATATCGGTAATAGTTTCGGAGATATTGATTGCTGGTGAAATATTTCGCACAGCCGCCATGTTGGATTGGTGAGACGTAACAAAATTTGAAGGGCACGGTCGAGGTCACCGGGAATAGTGCTATGAACTTACCGAGTTTCATTGACATCTCTCGAACCGTTTAGATTTTATTAGGGGGGGGGGGACACACACACGAATCACACACACACACACGCACACACACACGGACAAAAGGTGATCTCATAAGCCTATTTTTTCAAAATTGAAAATAGGCTAAAAATAAAAAATCGTATGGCCTCAGATGCCGGGTGCAAGCTTTGTTAATTGACACCCAGAGGGCAACTTGTATGTCGAATTTTGTTGTTCCTTGAAGCACTATGAAAGTCAAGGAGGTTAGATATCTAAGCTCCCTGACACTAGAGCGCCTTCTAATAGAGAAATGAGGTACTTTGTGTTGGCGGAAAATCAATTTTTCCATTATGAACACGGCCTACTGAATTGAAATGGGTTCTTTGACAAAACAACATCGTATATCATGAGTGTCGTCATTTTTGCCGCCTTTCTAAAATCACTTACCACGGCCAGGAGCGAACCTGCAAGTTTGGTGGTTTTTTTTTTAGCGTATGGCTTTTAGTGCCGGGAGTGTCCAAGGACATGTTCGGCTCGCCAGTTTTGTAGCTGCTTCGAGACGGACACCCAATGGGTGAGCTACAAGTACCGTTGGGGAGGAATGTTGGATGGGAGGGTCGAGGAGTTGGAAGGTAGCGGCTGTGGCCTATAGTTAGGGACCAACCCCGGCATTTGCCTGGAAGGAAGATGGGAAACCACAGAAGACCATCTTCAAGGTTGCCGGCGGGGGGATTCGAACCTCCTCGCCTCCCGGATGTGAGCGACTGCCAACAGTCATGCCGCAACGACCTCGGCTAACTCACCCGGTTTGGGGTTAGTAATCCGACACGATAACCACTCACCCACCGTGGCAAGCATAATAATAACAATAATGAAAATCGGAAATTTTGAGCTTTTATGAGCTTATGAGCTTTAATTTCTGATTGTGAATGAAATAGAAAATATAATGCACTTTCCTTATTCTTTATAGTTTGCCACAACCATTACAGTTTTTTTTTTTTAGCGTATGGCTTTTAGTGCCGGGAGTGTCCGAGGGCATGTTTGGCTCGCCAGTTTTTTTTAGCTGCTTCGAGACGGACACCCAATTGGTGAGCTACAAGTACCGTTGGGGAGGAAAGTTGGAAGGTAGCGGCTGTGGCCTATAGTTAGGGACCAACCCCGGCATTTGCCTGGAAGGAAGATGGGAAACCACAGAAGACCATCTTCAAGGTTGCCGGCGGGGGGATTCGAACCTCCTCGCCTCCCGGATGTGAGCGACTGCCAACAGTCATGCCGCAACGACCTCGGCTAACTCACCCGGTACCATTACAGTATTTACTGGATATGACGTCATGGAAGGAGGGACCACACATCTGAAAAAACATGCCTATATTATGCTAATGTGAGATACAATGGTAGCGTTCATGGTCACTTAACTGAAGGTAAATACTCTCGCGTACACACAGGGAATTAAGTGGGCGAATGCAACTTCCTGAATGCTGATTCTCCAATTCTGATAAACCTTTTAGACATGTTTATAATGAGTCTTACGTACGAGTGCCAGCTTTCAGTCTACCGTTAAATAACGCACGACAGGATCATCCCGTGTAGTTGAGTTACGTTTCGAATTCCACCTCGGTTGTCCTAAATATGATTTTCGTGGTTTCCCATTTTCATCACCAGGCAAATGTCGAGACGGTTCCTTTCAACAGATCCACGTCCAAATTCCATCCACAATCCCTTCTCTGACCCAACTTTAATTAGGCCCAAGTTAGCGGTCACCTGGGCGATCAGTTGTGTCTGCCGGCAAAGTGTGTTCAGCTCCCATTTCTTGAAGAAGGTTTTCAATTTTCTGAAATTTGATAATGTGTTATCACGCTCATTCGGAAAAATAAATTTTCTGTAGACTATCCTTCGGGAAACATTAATTATCTTGACTGTTCTTTCGGACATCCCCGATTGTTGTTTCACCTACTCCGTAAGTCAAGTTGTTGTTTGAGTATTCAGTCTTTTGACTTATTTGATGCAGATCTGCATGCCTCTCTGTCTTGAGCTAATCGTTTCATCTCCACATAGCTACCACACTTTAATCCTAGGCAATCTGTTTAACCTTGGTTTACCACTACAGTTCTTGATCTCAACTATTCCTCCCATAACTAAGTTTGCTATTCCTTGGGTGTCTTAGTATGTGTCCTACCAACCTACACCTTCTCTTCATTAACATTCGCCAGAAGCATCTCTTCTGTCGCACTCGTCCTAATATCTCTTCATTTGTTAGTCTATCTACGATCTGATCCTCATCATTCTCCTGTAACACCACATTTCAAATGCTTCTATTCTATGCACTCACTATATAAACTAAATATGTCAACGGAACAAGCAATGTTCAAGGTCATTGCACGGGATTTCCCCATCGAGTGAGAGATAGGGGTGGGTGGAGGCTAGGTGCTACCCCTTTCGAGACACAGTCAAACACAAATAGGGTAGCACATCGAAATTTTCTTGGGTATAAATTTTAAAAAATCCCTGTGTACCGCAGATAATCGAGAGTGTACTGTAATAAATAAGCTATTTACGATATCCCCTGTCAATCCTCAGGGGACCTAAAAGAACAGGGCGTGTGAATCACTGCATTGCCTTCAAGAGCTCAGCTAGTCCGTACTCCCGCTTTGGGACGGTTCCTCTTCACTTCATGCCCCTACTTCGAATCCTAAGAACAGTCTCATTCACGGGATTTATTTTTAGCCTATTTTCATTTTATGAAAAAATAGGCTTATGAGATCACCTTTTGTCCGTGTGTGTGTGTGTGTGTGTGTGTGTCCCCTAATAACTACTAAAGGGCTGGAGCTATTTCATTGAAACTCGGTAAGATCATAGCACCATTCTGGCCGACCCCGACTGTGCCCTTCAAATTTTATTGTGTCTCACCAATCCAACATGGCGGATGTACGAAATATTTCACCAGCATTCAGTATCTCCGAAACTATTACCGATATCACCCTGAAATTGCGTACGGTGATAAAGGGCACTTCTAAAAGTTCACCTATTAGACTTTCAAAAATCTGGTTACTACAAAACCAACATGGCGGCCAAGCGAATTTGAGACTTTTAAATAGACTTTTCTCGCGATTTAACCATCTAAGTGCAGTAAAACTTTTGCACGTTAAATGCTTATACAAATGTTAATCTACTGGCATTTATTTTATTTCAATTGTTTTCATAATCACAAGATGGCAGCTGTGCGAAATTTTAAAATCTCGTTTTTACTTCTTGTGGTCTAATCATGCGATTGAAGTTTGAATACCACACGTACACAATACTCTTCATGTAATAGTACATAAATAAAAATCCAACCTGGCGACCATCTGAAATATTTAGACGGTTCTCAATATCTACGAATATGTCACATCCCTCTAGCTGAAATTTTATTTGTCGATAGAAGCAATTAACATGAGTAGGATATATGAAAATAGGATATATAGTTCTCCAAGGAACTACTTGTTATTTCTATAGGCTGTGTTAACTAAAATAGAAGAGTGGGCGTTCTGTAATCTTCCTTTCCGTTCGTTGCCGTGTACCCTAATGCCACTGAACAGTTGGCAACCTTCATTCCAGTCTATACAACTTAACATGCAGTGAAAAGTAACAGGATGTTCCATTAACAAGAGAACAATCTAATTTCCTCATCTATAAGGTGTTAATGATGGATAGCCGTAGAGTTGATGCCATTTATTGCTCAAGGGTGGCAGAGCTGATACATCTGAAACATGTTAAATAATGGCAAATGGAATCTTGCAGCTATTAGGTTGTGTAATGCACAAAACGAACGAGACATTTATTTGGAAAGTAAATAATTTAAATATAGGCTATGCCCCAAGCGGAACCCAAACCGACGACCTCCTCGTTACTCTGACCACTGAACTAATGGAACAGACATCTTTTTGCTCTTCAGCAGAAGCTATAATGGAAAAGCAGAATGGCAATCTGTTTGGAACGGCACAGCTCCGAAGGAGTGGCAGCCATTATTTAATATCAAGCACCCTCCGGCTGGTTTTGATCTCCCACGAAGAACTTGGGTTGCCCTCAACAGAATCCGATCCAAGCACGGGCGATGTGGCTCACTGCTTCATAAGTGGGGCATGCGAACTTCCCCCAGCTGTGACTGTGGTGCAGTGAATCAAACCATCCACCATATTGTAGCAGAATGTCCGAGGAGGGCGTACTCTGGATCAATGGACGATTTTCTGGTGACATCTACTCAGGCCATACAGTGGCTAGACGAACTGGACATACAGCTGTGAAATCTGTAGGGCTAAGTTGTTTGTTTTAATGGTTTGCTCCCTTTTTATATATATATATATGTATATATGCAAATAGTATATCGTTTTTGTGTACAATGCCATAAGCATAAAATAAATAATTGCTCTTTGTAAAAGGTAGGCCTACATTATGTGAAGCTATGCAATCACATGGTATTGTCTTAGTTGGAGCAGCAGGAAAGAGGAGAATTGAAGCGTTTGAAATGTGGCGTTACAGGAGAATGATGAAGATCAGATGGGTAGATACGGTTACGAATGAAGAGGTATTACGACGAGTGGGAGAGGAGAGATGTTTCTGGCGACTGCTAATGAAGAGAAGAGATAGGTTGGTAGAACACTTACTAAGACACCCAGGAATAGCAGACTTAGTTATAGAGGGAAGGGTCGAGGATAAGAACAGTAGGGGTAGACCAAGGTTAGAATACGTTTAACAGATTTCCTTGGATGTAGGGTGTGGTAGCTATGTAGAGATGAAATGATTAGCTTAGGACAGGGAAGTATGGAGAGCTGCATAAAACCAGTCGTAAGACTGAAGACTCGAACACATGTGTTAGTTGTACGCTCTGGGCTTTGGATTCCAGAACTAAAATTTAACGACCGTGTTGATGACAAATGGGAGCGTTGTACTGTTATTGTACAGAGAGTACAAGGTATTGAAATGTGCGCGACACGAACACGCGACCTCCTGTTATGTACATCTCTGACCACTGAGCTAATGAGCAAACACCGTCTCGTATGGAGCTACGGTTAGGCAAGGAGTAAGGCGGCTTCGGTGGCGTAGTTGGTAGCATGCTGAACCTCTATGCCCAAGGTCACGGGTTCAAACCCGGCCGAAGTCGTCGGATTTTTAAGAGCGTTAAAAATCCCTCAGTATGCATTCCTTCGGAGGGAAAGTAACTCCAGCGCGGTGGTCCCATGTCATAGATTTATGGCATGAAAAGAACCTTTTACTAACTACACTTGTGCGATGCCAAAATATGTAGGTTAGGTTTGATTAATGCTCTTATGTTCCAACGTTCATCACCGGGCGCTGGTTGCGATGACATCTAGCAGTAGCGAAGTACACAGCTAGGTGTCGTGGACGGTAGCATTTGGTAGCGAAAGTAGGAACTACTTGAAATTATCGTCTGCAGTTCTTACTTGAATTACAACCGATTGTGGTGGCTATGCTCGCTAAAGCGCAGCGTTAGGTCATGGGGCCAAGCTCTCTGCTGACACGATAGACGCGTGGGTTCGAGCCCCACCGTCGGCCGTCCTTGAAATGTTTTTTCCGTGGTTTCCCATTTTCAACACCAGGAAAATGCTGGGACGGTGGCTACTGACAGGCCACGGCTGGTTCCTTCCACATCCTTGCCCACTTTAATTCACTTTCATCAATTCTATCTCTCATACCGGCGCGCAGGTCGCCCACGGGCGTCGACTAGAAAGACCTGCACTCGGCCTCTCAGGAGGCCACACGAGAAGAAGAAAAAAACACAGATAACACACAATAATACAGCCATCACAATTAACACCGGTTATCAGACAGATTCTACACACACCTAAAGTACACGGGGCAACATGACCGAGTTGTCGCAGCCCCTAAACTAAGGAACCAACCAATCAACAGTTGGAGAAATCTAATTTTCATATTCTACTGGCCATTCACGTCACAAAATTGCACTGTTGGACATGACATCATGAATGTTATTAACTTCATGTTACCTCCACTATCGTCCTTCGCGTTCAAAGTATTGCATTTTGCAACATTCTGTATAATCCTCACGAAGTAACGCAATATTAAAGGTGTTTATTTAATATTAAGGAATTTAGACTCGGCGAATATCGATCTGGTGCCTTAATTTTATCAGAGAGGCTCCTCTGAATTCCTTCAAGTTCAACACTTCTCTTCGTTTTTAAGTACTTACCATCCTATTAACAGATAGGGATCTTTAATTTAATAAAGTGTGTGTTGCATCTTTTGAAGAGAGTTAGTGGCTATAGTAAAGTTCCCATCCCTTAAGAGCCAAGCTTAATACTTTTATAAGTATATTATTAGGATGTCTCATAAGTAATTCCGTTTTATAAGTTTAGTGTTTTATGAGACATAATTGGTTTTTTTGGTTCGCCAATGCTATTTAAAAGAGGCCATGACCAGAATTGCGTATATTGCGAGAATGTGTCGGTCGTCAGTTGTTGATACACAATCACATATGGAACTTACAATGTTGGAGGTTAGGGTCCTTCTAGAGCACTCCTGGGAACAAGATTACCCCTCCAGCAGGCGCGCCTAAAAATTATACATGACCAGGCGCGTGGAGTAGCCTACTTTATATCCCACACCTGAACATAACATCTAATCACATAATAATGGAAAGTATCTCATTTTTACCAGATGTTATTTGTTCACATCAGTAATAATTACAATTTTACAATATTATACACTGTAGCAAAGTGAAAATGAAACAATAAAATATATTTGCACGCTTCATGTTCTTCATCTGATTCCGCGCTGTCCAAGTCGTCTTTTTCTGGTTGGTTGGTTGGTTGGTTCCTTAGTTTAGGGGCTGCGACAACGCGGTCATGTAGCCCCGTGTACTTTGGGTGAGTGTAGAATCTGTCTGATAACCGGTGTTAATTGTGATGACTGTATTAGTGTGTGTATCTGTTTTTTTAATTCAAGTAGGGACTGCAACTTTGAATTTTCAAATAGTTCCTACTTTTGCCGCCAAACGCCACCGTCAACGACTACTAGGCCTAGTTCAGAACTAGCTACTAGACGCCACCGCAGTCGGCTCTTGGCAACGAACGTAGCAACCTAAGAGCGTTGTTTACATTCTTAACCTATCCAATTTAGTTTCACACAGGTGTAATTAGTGGAAAGATCTTTAACATGCCATAAATCTATGACATGGGACCGCCGGCTTTACTTCCCCTCCGAAGGAAGGCATACTGAGGGATTTTTAACGCTCTTAAAAAATCCGACGGCTTCGGCCGGGTTTGAACCCGCTATCTTGGGCATAGAAGCTCAGCATGCTACCAACTACGCCACCGAAGCCGCCTTTTTCTGGTTATTCATGGAGTAATTTGGCTATTTCCTCAGGTGCCAACATCCTTAATAAACGGAAATATATTTTAGTTGAAGAAATAGTAGTAATTTCAGTGTTTTAACTCTCAACTACTGACGTGCGGTCCACGGGACCGCTCCCCTCCTGCCATACCACCCCTTGCATGGGTCAGAGGTCTTTGAAACTTGCTCCTTTCTCTAGCTTCTGAACTTTCTGTCCGGTGAGTGTTGCCAAGGTGTTAGGAGCTGCCAGTGTTGTCTGGAGTTAGTTATTGTTTTGCACGGTCCCCGGGACCTCACGTCCGTAATTGTGTGACTATAAGTGTGTTGTGCTAATATCCGTTTATGATGAACAGACGTTCTTATTGAATTAAAATATGGGTGAAGAACCAGGACCATCAAAGATTAGACTAACCGACTCGTGTTTTGAGGACATCTTGTTTCGTATGTTACGAAATATGTCGGAAGATGAGTTGGAATTATCATCTTCGGAATAAGACTGACTACATCTACAGTGATCATGACACTGATTCAAATATATCAGCCTAGTGGTGCTGAAATGGAGGAAGACCTGTCCGAGGACGAAGATAAGTCTACAAGCTATTATTAAGGAAAAGATCGTTTCAAATGGTCTTCAACCGAGCCAACAAGAAATGTTAAGAGTTCCCACTCATAACATAGTAAAAATACCATCTCTTCGTTCCAATCATAGGCACATGGATAAACTACTGATGAGAAGTTGCCAAGGGAATCCCGGAAGACCTGTTTTCTCTGTCCAGCAAAGAAAAAAAGAAAAACATGTTACGTGTGTCATGTGTGCAAACATCCGGTCTGCTTAGAATGCACCAACAGAGTACAGTATGTCTGAACTGCATCGCAGAGGGATACCTTGATATAAAGTGCTGAAGGATTTCTTTATTTGTACTGGTTAACATATCAAGTGTTATTTTATGTTGTTCATTATGTGAACTATAAGTCCATCATTCAATTTCATGTGTATGTGTCCTAGACTACAAAGACTGTCAACATTTTCGATACCTCGATTTTTGCTCAATCCAAAGTGCCATATTAAGAATAATATTATTTTTGTTCATAGATTTTGATTTGATTTGCTTATGTTTTGTGTGTTTCAATTCAATGAGGGGAGGTTTATTACAATAATTGATTAAAGAAAATAACCATTATGGTTGTAGCATTTTCTAATCCATTAATACGGAAATGGTCCATGGGACCTCATGTCAGTAACTATGCAGTTATTTTTACGTCAGTACTTAATGGTTAAACACTACCGTGCTTGAAAATATCAATAAACGAATGTAGTCGAAATACTTACTCCATCGGGCGCGCGGGGTACATTGTAGCCCGCTTGTGACACGTTCCGAATTGAAGCAACAATAGAGCCGTTCAGGGGCACTCACAGAGACTCCAACTATCACATTCAACAACTAAGGTCACACTGCAAGAATAGCAGACCAGCAAACCGCCTTACAGAGGCTACATTGTTACCAAGTTGAAAAACAATGGTGGTGTACTTTATACCCCAGCGCGCCCGCTGGAGGGTTACAATGCTGCTGCGGGTCGAAGAATATGTGAAGTGGAAGGAGAAGGTGTCGTTAGTGAGCGTGTGGCACAACGATGCTTCCAACGTTTCAACACTGGAAAAGAAAACAATACCAATTTACCGCGTTCTGCAAGACCTAAACTATGAGATATTGAGTACACGCAGAGTTTTCGAAGAAAATCCTCAAAGAAGTACTCGTAGGCAGTACAATCGTGTTGACCGACTGAAATTTTAAAATAGTTGTAGCCTATCACCGGTAAGTCTGTAGTCAGCCCACCCTGCAAATCTAAGCACGAGTTGCCAGAGAGGTGCTCCGCACTCTAGTAGTATACAGTAAGTAGTATTTCGATCTACTCCTTGCTCGTTTCACTTTGGCTTAATATGCTAAGTGTTGCGATGAAATCTCCTTACACCTGAAGTTAATTTCCATACGCCGTGACACATTGTAATTCCATGTGATGCTGTTTAATTAAACTGACAACGGACTGACTGACATTTCTTGCTTCATTTCCCTTCAGTGTCGACTTGAATTAAAACTGGGCGAGCTCTTCTTGCTATCTTGACTTTTACGGCCCTCTGTAAGTGTAATTTATTCACCCCGTGTAAAGGGAGTACGGTATTCGCAAGTAATTATACCCACATGAGAACAAAATAGTATTAGTGATGGATTTGTATTTGTTAGCCTACTTTTCACATTTGGCAAAAATGAGGAATAATTAGACATGAGATCGATCCGGGAAAATGTGTGTCTGTCTGTCTGTCTGTCTTTCTTTCTGTCTGTCTGTCTGGCTGTGTGTCCACCCCCCCCCCCCTATCGACTCCTATACGGCTGCAGCAATGGAAACATAATTTGGTAGGAGTAACGATCTATACCTGAATACCTCAATGCCGTATTTGAAAATGGTGTCAGTGCTACCAACTGCTGAAAATTCGCAATTGAAATTTGAGCTCCGATAACTTGGAATGTATGAATGGGAACTATTTCAAAATTGGCACACGTATAGATAATAATATTCCAGTTTAATTTCCAGGAGGCCATACATGGCAGTGTTGCCAAAATGATTATAATCCCGCTGATAGGTCCAATTTTTAAATGCATAAAATTTCTTCACTATCAATTGGAATTCAACCAAATTTTGTACGTGCTATGTATAAATAAACATATGTGACTGAGCGTATTCTTAAGAGCCTCCAGGGCTGCCAACTGTTAATAAATGCCCTCAATTTATTTTATCCAAATTATTTATTTATTTATTTAGCGTATGGCATACAAATACATTATTACAAATTTACAACAATTATTACAAACAAACATCTAGGCCCTGTATATATTCAATGGATTTTGGGGTTGCCAACAGGAAGTCTTCATAGCGTCCTTCATATGCTCTGATTGTGCAGTCCTTCCTAATGTGTTCAACAGTTTGCCGCGGTGCTCCACAGTCGCATGCTGGTGAGGGTAGCATTTGCCACTTAAAAAGCGAATCTCCGCATCGTCCGTGTCCAAATACCATTATATCAGAAAGTATGCAAGCCGACAGCTTTAAATTATGCACACGTATAGTCCCTGACATTCTATATTAATTTGGAGTAACTTATATACGTCAGTGCTACCAACATGATTCTAAGCCTGCTGAGAGGTCCAACTTTAAATACATGTAACTTCTATACTATCATTTGGATCTCAACCAAATTACGTGTGTGCTATGTGTACCATAATAGATATGACTATGCTTATTCTTAAGAGCAACCAGGGCTATAAACTGCTAATAAATGCTGTCTCTATTGTTGTTACCCAATATCAATATATCAGAAAGTATACAAAGCAATAGCTCTAAACTTTGCACACGTATAGCACCTGGCATTCTAGATTAATTTGGAGTAACTAATATACGTCAGTGCTGCCAACATGATTCTAAGCCTGCTGATAAGTCCAATTTTGAAATGCATGTAACTTCTATACTAACTAATGGATTTCATTCAAAATTGGCACAACAATAGATCATATTATTTCAGATTATTTCTGACCAATACATGCATGACATTGTTGCCAACATGATTTTACGAGCGCTGATAGGTCCAATGTTTAACTACATGTAACATCCATACTATACATTGGGCTTGAACCATATTTTGTATTCTGTACCTTAAGAGATGGAACTAAGAATATATACAGTCACCAGGGCTGCCAACTGTAGTGTTATATTAGGCTACATTATGCCAGGTATACAGTATCTCGAACTAATTAGAAATGTCGATATTACCAACTTAATTTCGTCATTATTCTAGATAGATCCTTATTGATTAATCATTGGAATGAATCTTAAGTTTTAAGAAAAGTAGGCTCTTTAGTTCGTCACGGAACTTCTTGTTGCTGTATGACGATACTAGCTATTCCTTTTTTTTTTAATATATCTTCCCTTTTAATTTTCATTGTCCCTTTTATTTTCTCAGTTTATTCCATGGTATCTTCTTCTTTAAATTAAGACGTCACAAACACCCAGTCCCCAAGCAAGGGGGATAGTCTATATGATATTAAAATCCCCTCGGACCAGCTGGGAATCGAACTTAGGACCCTTGCGGTCATAACCTAGCATGTTAACCAATTAACTATGAATTTAGTCAATTTTGTAACAGGGTTCACTCAAGAAATCAAAACACAACTGACAGCGTGCGTTACTAATCACACAAATTTATTATGTCTACTGTAAAATTATTTACATAGTACTTGCGCAGTGGGATACCAAGTCAACAGTCCACAGTTCACAGTTTCCAGTCAGTGATGCGCTGCCGTGCAGCTCCCGCCCGAGTTCGCTTGTTGACCCCGTGACTGTCCACCCGTTGCGTCCTAACCCAGGGCCTTCAGCACCGTCCGCTCGCATTCACACACAACGCTCCAAGGCACAACACTACCATACAATAGCGTACTGGCTTCCCTTCTCCGCTGCGTACAACGTACTAGCTGTGTACGGCTGTCACTTTTGACACAACTGCACTAATTCATCCTTACTTTGCTGTTGAATACCTGCTAACAGGGGCCTTTCTTAGTATCATGCCCTTTGTCCCCTTATATGAAGCGCATTTGCACATGTTTATCGCGAGAGCTGACTTGTGTGGCGGCGGTCTGGGCACATTCACCTAGAACTCTCTGATGAGCCTGACTGGATGCACCTAGGTAAATCCTCGCAAAGGACACAATAAATTCTTACAAGATTTGCTAATTTTTAATAGCAAAGATTTCACAGGAAAATTACTGTTTATTTTATTTATTCGTGTCAGAAGTACAAAACATAAAATGCACACAAGTACACAAGTATGTGTTCATCAGACGACTTCAAACAGTTTCTGCCCAGAACTTAGCCACTTCGATAGCACTTGAATTAGCTTCAGTCATGTCATTCATTGTGCAGCTGTACGGGTACAATGGGCAGGAGAAAAGGTGCTGTGTTGTTTTGGTTGCGCCACAATCACACAGGTCTGTCTTGGTCGGAAAATGCCACTTATGTAAAATGTCCCTGGATCTTGCAACTTCCAAGCGCAGTCGGTTCAGTAACTTCCAGGTTAGCCAGTTCTCTGTGTGACCAGGAGGTAGAGATTCCTTTGGTTCTATCCATTCAGACAGACTGCTGGTCCTCTTCCTCCACAGGGCAAGTCGAGCTGTTGCTGCTGTTCCTTGTAATGGTTGAGTTGTTAGGAGGCTCTTTCTGAATTTTAATCTCCTCTCAGCAGGTCGATATCCGAAGAGTGGGTGTGAGGTCATAGTAGATCATTTACGTCTTCCGTTGTTTAGTTAGTTAGTTATTGTTGTTTTAAGGGGCGGAACTACGAGGTCATCTGCCCCTCTTAACACAGACTAAAGAATACAAATTTGGAATTAAATTTAAAATTTTGAGGTGGACACCTAAATTTAAAAAGACCAAACATTAATAAAACAAAATCAAAAAATTAAATAAAAATAAAATTATAAAAATAAACAAAAATTCGGAAAAACAAAAAATTATCATTCAAAAACGAACAAGTCGTTGAATTAATTTATACTGGAAAATTTTGATTGCTGGCCCTAACCCACTCTCACTTATAAAGCGGATAACGCGATCAGCAGCCACCGCGTCATCGGCTAATATAAGTTTGAGTGTCATCTGCAAACCAAGGTTTCTTCGTAAGTCAGCAAGACCCACACACTCGGTTAAAATGTGGGCCACGGTGAAAACGGGTCCACAGGTACAAAGTGGGGGGGGTCTTACCTTCTCATTAGGTACGGGTGGGTGGATCTTGTATGACCTATCCTTAGCCTACACAAAATGACGGACTCTCTGCGTGACCGGAAAGAGCTCCGCCACACGCGAGTGGTTCCCTTGATCGCTCTCAGTTTACTGGGCATTGGGTCAGCTAGCCACTGACTCTCCCAAAATGCCAGTACTTGTTGGTGTAAGTGAGAGCGAAATCTCTAGCGGGTACCTCCATTGGTCGAGGTGGTAGCGATACCGCCTCTTTCTTTCGTTGTTTGCAGCCACTTGTCTTCTGATATCAGGCGGAGCAATCACTGCAAGATACTGATAACAGTTGGCCTCAAGCAGCTCATTTAAGGCTTTGAATGGACTGACTTGTACGGTTGTAAATACAATATATGGAGTTGACGGTTTAATAACCTGTGTTTTTATTTTGACTGTAGTATTTATGGTGACTGTGGTAGTGTGTTCAACTGTAATCATTAGGATCGGGAATATGGTAGGTATCCCAGGACTTGAAGTAAAGTACTATACTAGGTAAAGCCACAATCAGGATTGTCAGCGCCTGGATTCGAACAGCCGATCTCTGAATTTACTGCAGCGCCCTATGGCTGTCATGGTGAGTGATTTTAGGCGCACTACTCGCTCATCGTTTGCCCGGAGTAGTGGAGGGAAAACAAGGAGGAACATTTCTACGATTGCTGAAGTTGGAATCAGTTATTACTAGGGACCGGCCATTTATACACTGGAGACGATTAAAATACGCATGCAATTATGAACTAAAAATATAGAAAATATGCATTAACAATAACCCACATGTATCATTCACTAATGAAAGAAGCATCACAAAAGATAATTGCAAGTTTTTCATTGTTTCAGGAGACGAATTACGTCTATTGTAATCGTTTTCAGTGCATTCCTATACGGTTCCTAGCCATCAGTTGAATAATCACTATTACCTGACACGCACTGTTTTAATAAATACTTTCTATTGCTCTTCTCTTTAGGCATTTTGAGTTAAGGATATGCAGACTAAGAATAAAGTAACACATTAACTGAAGAAACTCCTCACAAAACTAACCCCGGGCTACTGGCTGTCGAGATGGTGAAACGAATGTCGCACTCCATTCCCTTCTTGAAATAGCCAGGCAGCATTGCGTAAAGTACGAGTACTGTCATCTTGTTATCTGTTTCCCAGAAAGTTGCTTACAAGGAACACTGCCCAGATGGTGAAAGGAATGTTCCACCCCATTCACTTCTTAAAATAGCCAGGCAGCATGCTTGCGTAAATTATTAGTTATTAATCTGTTGCTCTATGGGCAGATGACCTCATAGTTCCGGCCGTTAAAACAACAATAACTAACTAATCTGTTTCTCAGAAAGTTGCTCACAAGGGATGTCCAACACTCAGGCGAAACCTATTATGTTCAAGATGTTATAAATTAGACTTAATTTCAACTCTACACGCTAAAATACGCTGTTACGTTCAGAATATGCAAAATAATCCTATAAACCCTCAAAATATGCTATTGAATATGCGCATATCCATTTTCAAACAAGATGTTCAGTAAAGAACATATAGCCTACTTTCTCCTAAATGTATGAGTATAGTTATAACTCGTTGTTATTATCAAAGAGTATAATAGAACTATTCTGTGTTGAAGACCTTAGAAACGATTTACCTCTACCAAACGCCACAACCTAGATAAAAACTGCTACCATCATTGAAGAAAGAAAGATAAGAAGTATATCAAGAATGTTATGGATCTGGAGACATAATCGACCGGACTGGCTGCGTGGCTCGGCGGTAACGTTCTCGCTTGCTGGGCCCTAGGTTGCAGGTTCGTATCCTGGCGCAGTCAGCTGGCATTTGAGGGTGCACAAATGCGAGGGAGCCGTGTCAGTACATTTACTGGCACGTTAAAGATCCCCTTCGGGCCAAAATTCCGGCACCCCCGTGTCTCTAAAAGCAGCAGTAGTTAAAAGGGATGTAAAACCAATAACATTATTATTATTATTATTATTATTATTATTATTATTATTACATATACGACCTGCCGTGGGCAACATCCAACTTTGAGTTGAGGCATGTCTTTACACGTCTGGTTGTGCATGGCTTTCACAACCCTAATTGAATTCAAATAACATTTTCAAGTAACGCAAAATAGGCTGTTACAAGCCCTTTAAAATAAAAAGTAAAAATGTATCGTAGTATCATCTTGTCATTCTTCAAATTCGATGCGCATAGAATGCCAATGGTGTAGTAATCAATGGAGCCCAACGTAGACTAGTCGTGACATCTAGTGGTGAAATATCGAACAATATAATCCTAACAGAGCAAGTGCATTCTAGCGGCCAGAAGAAGAAACTTTTCAATAAAATCTGGAAGTTAATCTAGTTACCTTTTTGGCAGCTAGATGTCTCGAGTAAATCTGCTGGCGAATTATGTTTTAATTAAATATATATTTTACACCATAATATGCACAATATAACGCTTAATTTTAAAACATCTGAGTCATTACAAAACAATAAACATATAACATTTAAAGCAAAAAACCTAGCTCTGATCGGGTTTGAACCATAGGAATTTGAGCGATAGGCTAACGCTCTACCACTGAGCTAATTGTGTCAACGAATATCTTTCTATATAAAATGACTTACATAGAACTTGTTAGCAAATAATGATTTATACTAAACGATTTCATCACTGGAGTATATTATTTATATATAAAGCATTTCATACAAAGTTTATTTATTTTGTATCAGTACGCTATATTGCATGCAATACTCAAATTAGTGAAATATAAGTCAGGCACAAGATATCCGCTGCCATCTTGTCTTATTACTGAATCAGCTCAGCTTTTTAAAATCACGTCTGCACTATAGTATTACAAAATAAACTTTTAATTTTGAACGTGCCTCTTCCTTTAGAACAGTTAAAACGATTCTCGGCTCGATAATCGGAACTGGTGGGTCCCATGATATGGATTATAAAGTTTGCATAATTCGCACGGCCGCCATCCTGAAATGGTATGGCGAACGACCTTGTAGTTTGGTCACAAGACGCATCCTATACGAAGGTATGTTGTTACCAAATTTGGTAGAGATCGGATGATTTGGTTAGTCGTTATTTGATTTTACGTTTTGAACGTTTGAGTGGCCGCCATTCAGTTTTAGTAAAGATGGCGGCGATATAAAACATGACACTGAGGTGTCCTTTGCTAGTGCTACCTTTGTACCAAATTTCGTTCAATTCGCATTCACCGTGTTCGAATTGATAGGGGGGGACAGACATTCAGAGTACACACACTCACACACACACAGACACACACACAGACTCACACACACACATACACATACACACACACACACACACACACAGACTCACACACACGCATACACACACACAGACAGACACACTTTTTTCGCCCTGTGTTGATCTCAAAAGTCTACTTTCATTTTTTGCAAAAATCGAAAGTAGGCTAAAAATCCGGTCCCTATTCTACCAAAAGGTAATCCAACCCTCAGGTTAGAATACATTTATTGCCAGAGTTGAAAATCGAATCGAAGAAGTATGGGGCTGGAGTCTCAATACTGCCCCCTTAATCACGAAGAGTGGTGACGTAATTTCTGAAAGAGCACTTTGAAGGGCGTGTTATGGAAGAAACATAGCACATTTCCTTGGTCTCAGTAAATGATTGATGTCAAAGCAAAACATAAGTTGATTACCTTTAACGCAACAATCATTCGTGTTCATTCTTTCTTTGTCTGGTGGAGGCAAGCAAACAACATCTGTAAAGCGATTTGTCACTCAGTGCTGTTTCAAATAACACCGGAATGGTCTGAAAAATAACTCAGCTACACAGGAAATGATGTATCACCTTCTCTGTAAAGACATCTTTGGTTGGCAAAGTCATTAGAGTCCACGATATCCCTTCACTCATTTAGTGATTCTCATGTCGACTAACATTATACAGAATCACACGGTCACAGAATCATAAACAGTCCAACATCGATATCTCGAACCTCTATGTTTTGAACCTATATTGGGCCTACTCGAATTTTTGATAGCCCGTATTAATTATTATTTCCCAAACGAAAACAAAAAGCAAAAAACAAGAAACAAAAAACAAAAAAACAAAAGCAAAAAAACAGAAAAAAAGAAGAAACAAAAAACTAAAATAAATAATACAAACACACAAACTAAAACTAAAACAAGATGTTCAGTAAAGAACATATAGCCTACTTTGTTATAACTCTTGGTCCTTTTCAAGGAGTATGATTGAATGTTGATTGTAGTAGCTTGTTGAAATACAACGTGCTATAGGGATATTAAACATGAATATGAGGTGCCCTTTGCTAGTGCTACCTCTGTACCAAATTTCGTTCAATTCGGTTTCACCGTGTTTGAATTGATAGGGGGAATCGATTTGCACACATACTCGGCCACCATCTGCAAACTATTGGTCTGATGTTCTTACAGTTTGGTCTGAATATGTTTCCCACATAAAGATATGGTGTTACAAAATTTGGTAGAGACTAGATTATTATGTAGGTCGTAATAACATTTTAGCTTTTAACATTTGGGTGGCCGCGATTACGTTTCCGTCAAGATAGCGGTGATATAAAACATGACACTGAGGTGCCCTTTGCTAGTGCTACCTCTGTACCAAATTTCGTTCCATTCGGTTTCACCGTGTTCGAATTGATAAGGGGAATCGACTTTCACACAAAGATGGCCGCCATCCGCAAAATATTAGGCTGATGACCTATTAGATTGGTCAAAGGATGCTCCCTCCACAAAGGTATGTTGTTGCTAAATTTGTTAGAGATCGAATGATTAGGCTAATCGTAATTTGATTTAAGCTTTGGACATTTGTGTGGACGCCATTACGTTTCCGTCAAGATGGCGGCGATATAAAACATGACACTGAGGTGCCCTTTGCTAGTGCTACCTCTGTATCAAATTTTGTTCATTCGGTTCCACCGTGTTCGAATAAATAGGGGGAATCAATTTTGACATAAAGATGGCCGCCATCCGCAAACTATTAGGCTAATGGCCTATTAGATTGGTCAAAGGATGCTCCCTCCATAAAGGTATGTTGTTGCAAAGTTTGGTAGAGATCGGATGGTTATGTTAGCCGTAATTTGATTTAAGCTTTAAACATTTGTGTGGCCGCCATTACGTTTCTGTCAATATGTCGGCGATATAAATCATGACACTGAGATGCCCTTTGCTAGTGCTATCTCTGTACCAAATTTCGTTCCATTCGATTTCACCGTGTTTGAATTAATAGGGGGAATCGATTTTGACACAAATATGGCCGCCATCCGCAAACTATTAGGCGAATGACCTATTAGATTGATCAAAGGATGCTCCCTCCATAAAGGTATGTAGTTGCAAAATTTGGTAGAGATCGGATTATTAGGTTAATCGTAATTGGATTTAAGCTCTGAACATTCGTGTGGCCGCCATTACGTTTCAGTCAAGACGGCGGCTATATAAAACATGACACTGAGGTGCCCTTTGCTAGTGCTACCTCTGTACCAAATTTCGTTCCATTCGGTTCCACCGTGTTTGAATTAATAGGGGGAATCGATTTTGACACAAATATGGCCGCCATCCGCAAACTATTAGGCGAATGACCTATTAGATTGGTCAAAGGATGCTCCCTCCATAAAGGTATGTAGATGCAAAATTTGGTAGAGATCGGATGATTAGGTTAATCGTAATTGGATTTAAGCTTTGAACATTTGTGTGGCCGCCATTGCGTTTCCGTCAAGATGGCGGCGATATGAAACATGACACTGAGGTGCCTTTTGTTAGTACTACCTCTGTACCAAATTTCGTTCCATTCAGTTGCAACGTGTTCGAATTAATAGGGGGAATCGATTTTGACACAAATATGGCCGCCATCCGCAAACTATTAGGCGAATGACCTATTAGATTGGTCAAAGGATGCTCCCTCCATAAAGGTATGTAGATGCAAAATTTGGTAGAGATCGGATGATTAGGTTAATCGTAATTGGATTTAAGCTTTGAACATTTGTGTGGCCGCCATTACGTTTCCGTCAAGATGGCGGCGATATAAAACATGACACTGAGGTGCCTTTTGTTAGTACTACCTCTGTACCAAATTTCGTTCCATTCAGTTGCACCGTGTTCGAATTAATAGGGGCAATAGATTTGGACACAAAGATGGCCGCCATCCGCAAACTATTACGCCGATGGCCTATTAGTTTGGTCAAAGGATGCTCCCCCCATAAAGGTATGTTGTTGCAAAATTTCGTAGAGATCGGGTGATTAGGTTAGTCGTAATTTGCTTTAAGCTTTGAACATTTGTGTGGCCGCCATTACGTTTCCGTCAAGACGGCGGCGATATAAAACATGACACTGAGGTGCCTTTTGTTAATACCACCTCTGTACCAAATTTCGTTCCATTCGGTTGCACCGTGTTCGAATTAATAGGGGGAATCGATTTTCACACAAAGATGGCCGCCATCCGTAAACTATTACGCTAATGGCCTATTTGTTTGGTCAAAGGATGCTCCCCCCAGAAGGGTATGTTGTTGCAAAATTTGGTAGAGATCGGATGATAAGGTTAGTCGGCATTTGATTTAAGCTTTGAACATTTGTGTGGCCGCCATTACGTTTCCGTCAAGATGGCGTCGATATAAAACATGACACTGAGGTGCCTTTTGTTAGTACTACCTCTGTACCAAATTTCGTTCCATTATGTTGCACCGTGTTCGAATTAATACGGGGAATCGATTTTCACACAAAGATGGCCGCCATCCGCAAACTATTACGCTGATGGCCTATTGGTTTGGTCAAAGGATGCTTCCCCCATAAAGGTATGTTGTTGCAAAATTTGGTAGAGATCGGATGATTAGGTTAGTCGTAATTTGATTTAAGCTTTGAACATTTGTGTGGCCGCCATTACGTTTCCGTCAAGATGGCGGCGATATAAAACATGACACTGAGGTGTCCTTTGCTAGTGCTACCTTTGTACCAAATTTCGTTCAATTCGCATTCACCGTGTTCGAATTGATAGGGGGGGACAGACATTCAGAGTACACACACTCACACACACACACACACACACAGACTCACACACACACATACACACACACACACACAGACTCACACACACACATACACACACACAGACAGACACACTTTTTTCGCCCTGTGTTGATCTCATAAGTCTACTTTCATTTTTTGCAAAAATCGAAAGTAGGCTAAAACACGAGCAAAACTTTCTATAATTCACATGAAAAATTTTCGAAAATTCTAAAGCAATGTAATTTTAGAATATTCTCTAAGCCTCTTGAAGCCTCCGTGGCTTAGGCGGCATCACGACGGCGTCTCACTGCTGGGCCCATGGTTCAAATCCCGGTCACTCCATGTGACATCTGTGCTGGACAAAACGGAGGCAGACAGGTTTTTCTCCGGGTACTCCGGTTTTCCCTGTCAAAATTTCATTTCAGCAACACTCTCCACTATCATTTCATTTCATCTGTCATTCATTTAATCACTTCCCCAGAGGAGTGAGTCAGGCCTCGGCAGCCGGCACAGTTCATATCCTCGCCGCTAGATGGGGGCTTCATTCATTCCATTCCTGACCCGGTCGGAGACTGGAAGCAGGCTGTGGATTTTCACTTATCCGTACTATGATTTCCAATAAGAGTATTATTATTACTACAAATAAAGCTAAAATTAACTTCAGTATGTGTAACAGGTCTGATTTGATTATTCTTAGCCTATTTTCATATATCCTACTTATGTTAATAGCTTCTACCAACATACAAAATTTCAGTTTGATTGCTGTAATAGATTCGTAGATATTGAGAACCGTTTATTTATTTCGGATGGTCGCCATGCTGGATTTTTATATATGTAGGTCTTAGTGTTATGAACTATTACATGAAGATTATTGTGTACGTGTAGTATTCAAACTTCAATCTCATGATTAGGACACCAGAAATGAGAACCAGATTTTAGAATTTCGCAAACCTACCACCTTGTGGTTATGAAAACAATTGAAATAAATAATATGCCAGTGGATTAAAATATGTAGAAGCATTTACCGTAACAAGTTTTACTGCGCTCGGATGGTTAAATCTCGAGAAACGTCCATTTAAATATTTACATTTCGCGTCGCCACCATGTTGGATTTGTGCTCACCAGGTTATTGAAAGTCACATAGCTGAACTTATGTTTATACCCTCTATCAACATACAAAACTTCAGTTTGATTGCTATCATAGATTAATTAATATTGAGAACTATCTAAATATTTCGGATGGTCGCCATGTTGGATTTATATATATGTTGGCCATAAAGTTATGTACTGTTAGAAGACGATTATTTCGTGGGTTCATTATTTAAACGTTCACTTCAATCGCATGATTAATACACAAGAAATAAAAACGTAATTTTGACTGATTGTAATTGTTTCTTTTTTGGGTTTTGACTAACTTTGATTTTTGAGTTTTTTTTAACTTTTTGATTTTTTTAAACTAATTTTGATTGTCCTTTTTTGGATTTTGATTAATTTTGATTTGTGTGTTTTTTATATATTACTAACTGAAGTACCCGTGCTTCGCTACGCGTCATAAATAAATTAAAATGTGAAGGTGACAGTTAAAACAGGGGATAGGCGAGGTGCTGCGCAGAGGGGGATTAAGGATGGAACATTTTGTCCAACTACACTGCTTGGCGTTGACCGTGTTTTATAGCACAAATTTAGGTTTTACTCACTAACCGTTGGTGGAGATACCTTTCGGTTAGAAAATGTAATTTTAAACCTCGTAGGCCTATATGCCATCAAAATTTGCTAATTCTTAGCGTTCTCTTTTTATTTGAAATGGAAATATGAAAGTTTGAAACCAAAGGGTGTAGTGACGTCACTAAAATGGTCGCCATCTTTAAATAGTGCAAAGTATTGAAATTAAAAGTAACCTATATGTTAACCAGGTAAATCAGCTACTTCCATGTAAAAATCATGTAAATCGGGCCAGTGGTACTTGCGTGATTGAGTAATACACAGACACACACCATTTCATTTTTAGCCTCGCTACGCTCGCGTCATAGTCGTGTCATATTGTTATTCAATGAAATGCAGGTTTAACCCCGTTAACACCCCTTTAGAACCTGAATATCCAAAAATCCCTCCTTAGTAGACGTTTTCGACACACAACAAACATATCCCCAAATTATAATTCTTCTAACTTTAGTAGTTTTGGTTGGTCGATGAGAGTGAAGATCCAAAAATCCTTCCTTAGTGGACGTTCTTCTTCCAGAATTTCACCCCTCCCCATAGGCCCCTTAAATTGCATTTATGAAAAAAACCGGTCGAACACCTATTTATTTTATTTATTTATTTATTTATTTATTTATTTATTTTTAAGCTGATTGATTTCCTCCGAGTTTCAAACTCCTCGCCTATGTCGTTTAAGAGATACACGCTCCGTTAGGAATCTTTCAACCCCCACTTTTCATCCCTTTCATCTCATAATAAACAATACATCGAAAAACCATTCGACATGTGTCACCTTATTTTTAATGATTAGTATATATGCCAAGTATCATATCCCCAAATGAAAGCACTCGTGAGATATTGTTATTCAATGAAAGGCACGTTTACCCCATTAACACCTCTTTAGAACCTGAATATCCAAAACTCTTTCCTTAATGGACGTTATCGACACACAACGAACATATCCCCAAAATTTCATGTTTCTGACTTCAATAATTTCCGCTGGGCGATGATGAGTGAGTGAGTCAGTCAGGACATTTTCTTTCATTTATTTTTGATAATTTCAGCCCTCCCCATGAACCCCTTAAATTGGATTTATGAAACAAACGGTCGAACACCTATTTACTTATTTAAAGCTGTTTTCCCCCTGAGTTTGATGAGTAAGTGAGTCAATCAGTTAGGACACTTTCTTTCCTGTTTTTTTCCCCCAGAATTTCACCCCTCTCCAAGGGCCCCTTAAATTTGATTTATGAAAAAACGGTCGAACATCTATTTACTTGTATTTTAAGCTGTTTTTTTTTCGCCGAATTTCAAACATCTCGCCTATGTCGTTTCAGAGATACACGCTCCGTTAAGAATCCCTCAACCCCCAATTTTCACCCCTTTCACCTCATAATATACACCACATCGATAAACCCTTCGACATATTGAACCCGCTGAGCTAAGGTTCATGTGATATTTTTTATAACAGCACATTTATGATGGGATGTGGTACCATTGAACACACCCAGACAGCCTCGTGGAGCTGAGAGCTCACGCTAAACTCTTTGAAGTAGCGAAGAATCGCACTTTTGACTTTGGTGAAGTCTGCTAATTATTTATCTGAGGTCTTATTAATTAATTTTATCTTTCCGCGAGACGCAGAATATTCCATTTCGTCATGCAGCATTATTAAAACATTTGGGAGAATGTTATTTTCGCTTAAGGTAAGGTAATATCCTTGCAGATACGCAAACAGGAATGTAAGTAGTCGCTCAACGACTTCGGTTTGTCGACCTACTTCCTAGAGGAACTCAGTGCCTTGCACTACGTCTGGAGAATCCGCCCCGTGTAGGCGTGAAGTTGCATCCGTCCTATAAGACGTAGAAAATATCCGCTGTTTAGCGTGGAAGTTATTATCAGGTGCCATCGTGCACGAATATTCTGCAAATCACTGTTGTTTATGCACAGTGAGCAACAAGAAGCATATTGGGAAATAATTGGCAAGTATAGTGAAAATTATAACATTACCGTAACACAACATTTTTGTACCCACGTGTTTGTGGAGGGCCGAGTGCCTGGTGAAAAATATAGAGGTAAACGTGTTATAACCACTTTATATAAGTGTGATTATGAATGTATATCATATTTGAATTGCCACAGTGAATATTTCAATTCCAAAACGACGCACATTTAACGGATGCCACGTGATGTAAAAGTGGCGTCAGCACACGTGAAGAACCATAGAACAGTGCTTGCTCACGTATTAATTCATATCTGCGAAATAAAGCCTGTGTTATCTATTGCAATTAAAGCCTGTAACATTTAATACGAACATTGTGATTTTTAAAGTGAAAGAATGAACTACTACACGATTTATTTCACCACCCACGTGATCAAACTATTCTACACCATGTTTGAGACCGACATCATGGGCTAATACCATCATGGTATGAGGGTGATGTTTCTATTGGAACCAGCATGATGGTGGAACTTCCAGAACAGCGAACGAGGAGGAAGGAACCCAGGATGCCATTCCCAGGCATATCCAGTACATCCACGAGGTTATCGACAGGGACATATCGAACCCTGGTCTTTGGAGGAGTCCAGATGGGAATCCTTATGAGGATGATACCGTTCCGGAGAGCCAGAGATGAATTTGTACAACCCTTGTCGTTGAACAGAGGGCTGAGTGAGAGCTCCTCCATTGCGTGAGATTTTGGACACCCTTTCCCGTTCTAGTTTCTGGTGGTATAGTAGGTTTAATGTAGTTTGTGAACCAACCGAACTCAGTGTCAGCCATTTTTATAGGTAGGGAATGTAAGTAGTCTAATTAGATGTCATTTATTTCAGTTAGAGTGAGACACCCTTGGGTCAGACATTTTGGTCAACCCTGGTGCAGCTTGAAGAACGTCGTTGAACGTCAATGCCTATCTTTTGCTAAACGTGACCGTAGTCATTTGAGGCTACTTTGTTCAACCCTATTTGGGGTGATTTTTCAAGTCTTTGCTGACTTTAGTTATGGCAATCAGATGCCATGGTTATTTCTTTAACTGCATTCTTTGCAGCCAGTCTTTGTTACACCCCTGACTTCGTTAGAACAGTCGTATCAGTTAGGTAATCGACTGTAATTACCAGTTTTGTAACTGCATTATATTTCATTTGAAATGAGCTCAGAAGCCATTCTTGGTCAAGTGTGGACCTTATAAGTGAAAGGGATGTTTCGTTGTCTAGCATCGAACCCAGTTCCCAACGTATCATTAAGCAGATCCATTGTGTGGAATCTGCGCCACAATTATTATTTTGTTAGTGTCATGTGAAGACACGCATTTATTTGATGTTGTACAAGCAACTACTGAATTATATCCTTGAGAGCAAAGAGCTCCAGCAATAGTGACATTGCTATCATTTACATGTCTTTGGTTTGAAAGACGGAATTATATTATTGTATTCAGATTTATAGCGTGTTTTTATACACGTATTCTTCGAGGATTATAACCTATGGTAAAGATTTTATGATGAGGCCAGATGTACAGTTTTTATTTTTGTTTAAATCGCCGGCCTTGATAGTTAGTGTTGTGTCAGCCGCGCAGGAATGTTGTAGCCTGTGGCGACACAAACTGGTTTGTGACCCAGTGCCCTTGAAAGAACGCCTGTATTGTGAGACAAAATTACTTTGACAAGAGATAGAATGCTTGTTGTATTCGCTTTTCCTTTCATTGCAACTTAGCTCATGGATCCAGTGTCCATTCTTGTATCTGATCACATGTTTTTATAGATTGTTTTTTGTTAGGTAAACGCACTCTTGCGTGTACCGTCGTTCGACGTGTACAGTTATGTCAGGTTTTCTATAGTATGTTGTAGGCTACCCTGTTATAGGAGGAATTTATTGTATGAAGGTATTTTGTGTGTACCTTGTCCGGGATTGTTCCCGTTGGCCAGATGTTATTGGAGGGTTACTGAGTGTGCAGGCCCATCCCAGAGTTATTGAACGCGAGCTGTGCGCCGCTGGTAACTTGTGTTATTGTGTGTCCGAGTTGTTATTGCTCGTTGATTGTACTCCGACTTTTGAGTCGAGGCTTTTGGTGGAGAATGATCTCAAGGGAGACACTCCATGCCCAGGCTATTGTCAGTATTATTCGCCAAAAACCAACGATAAACCTAAACCGACATCTTAATAATAAAACGCATAAATTTGGTAAAACCAAAGCTAACTAACGAATTCTTTCTATCTAACTTTGTTCTTTTGCATTTGGAACCTGCTGACATGGCCGTGCAGATGAAGGTATTTCCTTTCGAGGAAATGACTAGGACAGCTGACACTATTGAAGCGACCTGAAGCTTGCTCGAACCTTGAGTTCGTAGCTTGTGGAGCGCAGGCCATGCGATGTTAGACGTAGTCTTTACTACGCAGTCGTCACCGTAACTACACACATTAGATGACTATGGCTTACAAAGAGTAAACCAAGGTGCAGGCAGGCATTTTAATAAAACTGTTGTCTCTTTCATTACTTATTTATGATGTACAAGTGTATGAATCCTACATGTTACGTTGTTGTGTGCTGTTAGCACGTAGTTTCTAAGAATAATTAAATGTTTTTATATGGCTGTTCACTTAGCTTTGAATGTAATTGTTTTCTGTTACAGACGTCATCGCCGTTAATTTTGTTATTAACTGATAAGACTTAGCTAGACGAATTAACGTTAAATGTAAATGTGGAGATGGTATCATCCTAACTTAGATTTGTTTTGCTACCCTGTTAAATGTAAATTCTGATATTAGCTTGATCTTGTAACTTGAACTAGGGACTTGCGTCGTACCATTTTCCTAGTGTTGCTGTTGTTGCTTTGTTATTGTGAGATAGATCTTTCGCGAGGGTTTTCCGTAACTTCTCAGGTAGGGACCTGCTCTTTATTTTTGTTTGTTTATTAGCTTGTGGATTAGCCGATTGAAACCCACCGAACTAGGCTAGGGGCTTGTGAATTTTAACAATAAATTTTCACGGTGTTGTACATAAGTCTGGATGTTTATTTTCTCAGTCTAGTTTTTAAGGTGAACCTTTCCTTAGGCAGTCTACGACCATCGTCACCATGTACCACGATCCCTGTGGACTACAGTTTCTCGTGCCGCTTTGGCCTATTTGGAAGTTCACCTGATCCTCACGGCAATTATGTCCGAAGGATGAGATGTTAGGGAAGTCATTTCGGCTGTTGGCTATCCTGACAGCTCCACCGACGGTCTCAATATGTCTGATTATTTTTAATGATCATTTTATATACCGAATATCACATCCCCAAAGAAACAACTCATGAGATATCGTTATTCAATGAAATGCACGTTTACCCCCTTAACACCTCTTTAAAACCCCAATAAACAAAAATCATTCCTTAGTTGACGTTTTCGACATACAGCGAACATATTCCAACAAGAAGTTCCGTGAAGAACTATACAGCCTACTTTTCATGCCAATGATTATTCTACAGAATATGAACCTATCTAGAATAATGACGAAATTAAGTTGCTAATATCGAAATTTCCAATTAGTTCGAAATACTGTATACCTGGCATAATGTATCCTAATAGAGCACTACAGTTGGCAGCCCTGATGACTGAATATATTCTTAGTTCCGTCTCTTAAGGTACAAAATACAAAATTTGGTTGAAATCCAATGAATAGCATGGACGTTACATGCTGTTAAACATTGGATCTAACAGCGCGCGTAAAATCATGTTGGCAACAATGTCATGCATGTATTGGTCAGAAATAATCTGAAATAATATGATCTATTGTTGTGCCAATTTTGAATGAAATCCATTAGTTAGTATAGAAGTTACATGCATTTTAAAATTGAACATATCAGCAGGCTTAGAATCATGTTGGCAGCACTGACGTATATTAGTTACTCCAAATTCGTCTAGAATGCCAGGTACTATACGTGTGCAAAGTTTAGAGCTATTGGCTTGCATACTTTCTGATATATTGATATTAGGGTAACAAAAATAGGGACAGCACATATTAACAGTTGGCAGCACTGGTTGCTCCTTAGAATACGCATAGTCATATCTGTTATGGTACACATAGCACATACGAAATTTGGTTGAAATCCAAATGATAGTATGGAAGTTACATGTATTTAAATTTGGACCTTTCAGCAGGCTTAGAATCATGTTGGTAGCACTGACGTATATAAGTTACTCCAAATTAATATAGAATGTCAGGGACTATACGTGTGCATAGTTTAAAGCTGTCGGCTTGCATACTTTATGATATATTGGTATTTGGATAAAATAAATTAGGAGCAATTAATAACAGTTGGCAGCCCTGGTAGGTCTGAAGAATACGCTCAGTCATATCTGGTTATGTACACATACAACATACGAAATTTGGTTGAATTCCAATAGATAGTATAGAAGTTATATGCATTTAAAAATTGGACCTATCAGGAGGCTTATAGTCATTTTGGCAACACTGCCATGTTTAGCCTCCTGGAAATTAAACTGAAATATTATGATCTGTACGTGTGCCAATTTTGAAATAGCTCCCATTCATACTTTCCAAGATATCCAACATGGAGCTCAAATTTCAATTGCGATTTTTTAGCAGTTGGTAGCACTGACATCATTTTCAAATATGGCCGTGAGATATTCAGGTATAGATCTTTACTCCCACCAAATTTTGTTTCGATTGCTGCAGCCGTTTAGGAGTTGATAGGGGGGGACACACACACAGCCAGACAGACAGACAGAAGGACAGACAGACAGACAGACAGACAGACGGACAGACAGACAGACAGACAGACAGACACACATTTGCCCGATCTCATAAGTCTACTTTTTCCTCATTTTTGCAAAATGTGAAAAGTAGGCTAAAAATGTCATGTTTCCAACTTAAATAGTTTTCGCTGGGCATAATGAGTGAGTGAGTCAGACAGGACATTTTCTTTCAATTATTTTTACCAGACTTTCACCCCTCCCCATGGGCTCCTTAAATTGGATTGATGAAAACACGCTTGAACACTTATTAACTTATTTTTAAGCTGTCTTTTCCCCTGAGTTTGATGAGTGAGTGAGTCAGTCAGTCAGTTAGGACACTTTCTCTCCTTTTTCTCCCAGAATTTCACCCCACCCCCATTGGCCCCTTAAATTAATTTATGAAAAAACAGTCGAACCCCGAATTACTTACTTTTTAGGCTGATTTTTTCCCCGCTGAATTTCAAATTTCTCGCCTATGCCGTTTAAGAGATAGGCCTACACGCTCCGTTAGGAATCCTTCAACCCCCACTTTTCACCCCTTTCACCTCATTATAATACACCACATCCAAAAACCCTTAGACACATGTCTGCTTATTTTTAATGATTAGTTTATATGCCGAGTATCACATCCACAAATGAAACCACTCGTGAGATTGTTATTCAATGAAAAGCAGGTTTAACCCCCTTAAGTCCACTTTAGAACCTGAATATCCAAAAATCCTCCCTTAGTGTACGGTTTTGACATACAAAGAACATATCCCCGAAATGCCATGTTTCCAACTTCAATACTTTGGGCTGGCCGATGATGAGTAGGTGAATGAGTCAGGAAATTTTGTTTCAATTTTTTTCTTCTGAATTTCACCCCTACCGATGACCCCTTTCAATTTGATTGATCAAAAAAAACTGTCGAAATGCTTTATTTAAAGCAGTTTTTCCCCCTGAGTTTGATGAGTGAGTGAGTCATTCAATCAGTTAGGACACTTTCTTCCCTGTTCCCCCCCAGAATTTCACCCCTCCCCATGGGCCCCTTAAATTGGATTTATGAAAAAACGGTCAAACACATATTTACTTATTTATTATGCCGATTTTTTTCCGCTGAGTTTTAAACTCCTCGCCTATGTCGTTTAAGAGATACACGCTCTGTTAGGAATCTTTCAATCCCCACTTTTCACCCCCTTCACTTCATAATATACACCACATCGAAAAACCCTCAGACACGTGTCTTCTTACTTTTTAATGATGAGTTTATATGCCATGTATCACATCCCCCAATGAAACCAATCGTGAGATATTGTTATTCAATGAAATGCAGGTTTAACCCCCTTAAGACCCCTTTAGAACTTGAATATCCGAAAATCCTCCCTTAGTAGACGGTTTTGACAGAAAATGAACATATCCCCAAACTGTCATGTTTCTAACTTCAATAATTTTGGCAGAGCGATGATGAGTGAGTGAATGAGTGAGTGAGTCAGGACATTTTCTTTCAATTTTCTTTTTTCAGAATTTCACCCCTCCCCATGAACCCCTTAAATTTGATTTATGAAAAGAAACTGTCAAACAGCCATTTACTTACTTTAAAGCAGTTTTTTTTCCTGAGTTTGATGAGTGAGTGAGTCAGTCAATCAGTTAGGACACTTTCTTTCCTGTTTCCATCCCAACCCCCCCCCCCCCCCGAATTTTACCCCGCCCCATGGGTCCCTTAAATTGGATTTATGAAAAAACGGTCAAACACATATTTACTTCTTTTTATGCTGATTTTTTCCCGCCGAGTTTCAAACTCCTCGCCTATGTCGTTTAAGAGATACACGCTCCGTTAGGAATCTTTCAATCCCCACTTTTCACCCCTTTCACCTCATAATATACACCACATCGAAAAACCCTCAGTCATGTGTCTTCCTATTTTTAGCCTACTTTTCACATTTTGCAAAAATGAGGAAAAAGTAGACTTATGAGATCGGGCAAATGTGTGTCTGTCTGTCTGTCTGTCTGTCTGTCTGTCCTTCTGTCTGTCTGTCTGTCTGTCTGTCTGTCTGTCCTTCTGTCTGTCTGTCTGGCTGTGTGTGTGTCCCCCCCTATCAACTCCTAAACGGATGCAGCAATCGAAACAAAATTTGGTAGGAGTAAAGATCTATACCTGAATATCTCACGGCCATATTTGAAAATGATGTCAGTGCTACCAACTGCTAAAAAATCGCAATTGAAATTTGAGCTCCATGTTGGATATCTTGGAAAGTATGAATGGGAGCGATTTCAAAATTGGCACACGTACAGATCATAATATTTCAGTTTAATTTCCAGGAGGCTAAACATGGCAGTGTTGCCAAAATGATTATAAGCCTCCTGATAGGTCCAATTTTTAAATGCATATAACTTCTATACGATCAATTGGAATTCGACCAAATTTCGTATGTTGTATGTGTACATAACCAGATATGACTGAGCGTATTCTTGAGACCTATCAGGGCTGCCAACTGTTAATAAATGCTCCTAATTTATTTTATCCAAATACCAATATATCAGAAAGTATTCAAGCCGACAGCTTTAAACTATGCACACGTATAGTACCTGACATTCTATATTAATTTGGAGTAACTTATATACGTCAGTGCTACCAACATGATTCTAAGCCTGCTGACAGGTCCAACTTTAAATACATGTAACTTCCATACTATCATTTGGATTTCAACCAAATTTCGTATGTGCTATGTGTACCATAACAGATATGACTATGCGTATTCTAAGGAGCAACCAGTGCTGCCAACTGTTAATATGTGCTGTCCCTATTTTTGTTACCCTAATATCAATATATCAGAAAGTATGCAAGCCAATAGCTCTAAACTTTGGACACGTATAGTACCTGGCATTCTAGACGAATTTGGAGTAACTAATATACGTCAGTGCTGCCAACACGATTCTAAGCCTGCTGATAGGTCCAATTTTAAAATGCATGTAACTTCTATACTAACTAATGGATTTCATTCAAAATTGGCACAACAATAGATCATATTATTTCAGATTATTTCTGACCAATACATGCATGACATTGTTGCCAACATGATTTTACGCGCGCTGTTAGATCCAATGTTTAACTGCATGTAACGTCCATGCTATTCATTGGACTTCAACCAAATTTTGTATTTTGTACCTTAAGAGACGGAACTAAGAATATATTCAGTCATCAGGGCTGCCAACTGTAGTGCTCTATTAGGATACATTATGCCAGGTATACAGTATTTCGAACTAATTGGAAATTTCGATATTAGCAACTTAATTTCGTCATTATTCTAGATAGGTTCATATTCTGTAGAATAATCATTGGCATGAAAAGTAGGCTGTATAGTTCTTCACGGAACTTCTTGTTAATGATGAGTTTATATGCCTAGTATCACATCCCCCAATGAATCCAATCGGGAGATATTGCTATTCAATGAAATGCAGGTCTACCCCCTTAACACCCCTTTAGAACCTGAATATCCAAAAGTCCTCTCTTAGTGAGCATTTGCGGCCCTTGAGGAAACTGCATACCAAATTTCATTCCAATTCATTCGGTGGTATCTGAGATTTCGTGATGAATGAATGAGTGAGTGAGTGAGTGAGTGGTATTTGACAAATATATAGTACACAAGCTGACCCGGCAGACGTTGCCATGCCAATCAAAGAAAGTGTTGTAACTTTGTTTCTTGAAGTCCTTTTGGATACACAATATTTTTTTCAATTTCTGTTAACTGCCTCTACACTATCGTGAATTGAATTAACTAATTTAGAAACATTCGTGGGAGCGTGCACACAACTCTCCAAAGTTTCATCGCAAACGGGTAAGTGGCATTTAACGCATACGGGATTTGGGTTAAATGATTGGTGCGCTGGCACTCATTTGTTGAATCTACTCGTGCTCTACCAACTGTGAAATGGATTTACTAAGTTAGAAAGCTTCACGTAAGTGTACACAACAACTCATCAAAGTTTCATCGCAATCGATGAATAGTATATGAACGCATACAGGATTTTGTTGGAACGCTTCGCGCGTCGTCACTCATTTGTTACATCTACTCGTGCGCTACCTATATTGTAAAATGGATTTACCAAGTTGAACATCTTCCCTGGCGTGTACACAACAACTCATCAAAGTTTCATCGGAATCGGAGGAATGACATATGAACGCATAAGTGATTTTCTTTAAACGATTCGCGTGCCGTTACTCATTTTTTGAATCTACTCATGCTCTACCTATTTTAAAATAGATTTACTAAGCCTGAAACCTTCTCTGGCGTGTACTCAATGATTCGCCAAGGATTGATCGCAATCGGATGAATGATATATGACCGCATACGGGACATTGTGGAAACGATTCACGCGCCGTCACTCATTTCTTGAATCGACTCGTGCGCTACTTTTTAAAAACTGGATTTACTAAGACAGAAACATTTCCTGGAGTGTGCACAACAATTCACCAAAGTTGCATCGCAATCGGATATATGGTATATGGACGCATGCGGTACTTTGTTGAAATGATTCGCGTGCCGTCACACATTTTTTGAGTCTACTCGTGCGCTACCTATTGTAAAATGGATTGATTAAGCCAGAAACCTTCCGAAGGGTGTACACAACATCTCACACAAGTCTCATCGTAATCGGAAGAATTGTATTTGAACGCATACGGGACCTTATTGAAACGCTTCGCGCGTCGTCGCTCATTTGTGGAATCTACTCGTGCGAAACCTCCTGTGAAATGGATTTACTAAGTTAGAAACCCTCACGTAAGTGTACACAACATCTCACCCAAGTTTCATTGCAATCATATGAATGGTATATGAACGCATACGGGACTTTGATTTATAGTTCGCGCGTCGTTGCTCATTTGTTGAATCTACTCGTGAGCTACCTATTGTAAAATGGATTTACTAAGTTAGAAACCCTCACTTAAGTGTACTCAACATCTCACCCAAGTTTCATCGCTATCGGACGTATGGTATTTGAACGCATACGGGACTTTTTTGAAACGCTTCGCACGTTGCCGCTCATTTGTTGAATCTACTCGTGCGCAACCTCCTGTGAAATGGATTACTAAGTTAGAAGCCTTCACTTAAGTCTACACAACAACTCATCAAAGTTACATCTCAATCTATGAATGGAATATAAACTTATACGGGACTTTGTTGAAACGCTTCGCGCGTCGTCACTCATTTGTTGAATCTAGTCGTGCGCTACCTAATGTGAAATTGATTTACTAAGCCAGAAGCCTTCCCTGGAGTGTACACAACATCTCACCCAAGTGTCATCGCTATCGGACGAATGGTATTTGAACGCATACGGGACCTTTTTGAAACGCTTCGCGCGTCGTCGCTCATTTGTTGAATCTATTCGTGCGCTATCTATTGTAAAATGGATCTACTAAGCCAAACACCTTCCCTGGAGTACACTCAACATCTCACCCAAGTTTCATGGCAATCTGATGAATGGTATATGAACGCATACGGGACTTTGAAACGCTCTAACGTGAAGAGACAAACAGTAGAATTCGACATCACTGCCACCTTTGGTATAAAACACAACTTTTCGCCACGGGCGGAGTGTATATAATGGCAGTAGTTGCACAGGTTGCGACCAGATGGCTCTAACGTGCAGAGACAAACCGTCCAAAGACATCAGCTTTCACGAAGGCCAAGGCTAGTGGTTTCCATGACGACTGTTTTTGACTGTATATTGTGGTTCTAAAATTGTGTGTAAATTGTGGTTCTAAAATTGTGTTCATTCCACCTACCGGGTCAGATTGTGAATCTAAACCATACATGGACCCTCCCTAATATACATACCAAATTCCATCAAAATCGGTTCAGTCGTTTAGGAGGAGTTCAGTCACATACACACGTGTCGAAGAATTATATATATAAAGATAAAGATAGTGTCAAGTCTTTGTTATGCTAAACTCGGTTGACAGTGCTATGTGAGCAGTTGAGTAACTAACGGGATTTCAAGTAAAGATCCTCATTTTCTATACCGGTAGTGCAGAGTGCAACTGGCATCCAGTCGGCCGTGTCTCGACTTGACCTATGTTGCAATGGAAACTATCTGCCTTGCCGTTCCTTCATGAGTATATTTTATGATTTAATTAGCCTGTGCTTGAGTGCAAAAGGGCCGAAATCAGAAGAATGAGAAAGACTATCGAAAATTCATGTAGCCAGCGGTTCCTTCTGGGTCCTAAACTATGTGTATGCAAAATTTGGTTGAGATTGGTGGAACGGTGTAGATTTGTATACGGAACAGACCCACCCACATACCCACATACCCACATACAGACTTTCACTTTTATATGTAAGATGTACTGGCACGTTTATAGTTTTATTTTATAAGGTGCGTTCAAAAAGTAACGAGCCGGAGGCTGTAATGGGCAAACCGGTGACGACATCGGCTAATCGTGGCGTGTGTTACGTGGTGTGGTTCCGACCAGAGCGTGGAAGGTCACAGGGGGCACGCGTGCACGTCACGTGACGATACAAAGCGAGCAGCAGCATGCATCAATCGTCCAACCAAGACCAAGACAGTAGACCATTTGACATGCTTCCTGGTGTGGTTGAAGACTGTGGGGCACCCATTGGGCACACACTTTCCCCAAGTGCAGTCGTTCCATCATGATGGCATGCACAGTTCCGAAGCTCAACCCGACCACGGCGGCAATGGCGTTCACTGTCACTCGGCAGTCCTGGGTAATGAGTGCATCAACCATCTGGACATTGTCATCGGTAATGCAGGCTAACGACACCCGTCCTTCCCTGAAGCGCTTGTGCCACGCCTTGACCCTTGAATGTCCGTTCCCCCTACTCCTTCTGCTGTCAGAAACCGAACAACACCTCTTCGTTTGACGCCTCCATGTCACTGTTTGCAATGCGACTGGCAGCTTTAGACGATTGATGCATGCTGCTGCTCGCTTTGTATTGTCACGTGACGTGCACGCGTGCCCTCTAGCGACGGGCTGTGACCTTCCCCGCTCAGGTCGGAACCACACCTCGTTACACACGCCACGATTAGCCAAAGTCGTCGCCGGTTTATGCATTACAGCCTTTGGCTCGTTACTTTTTGAACGCACCTTATACTTATTGATCTTTTTTGAGAACATTTGACTAATTTGATTATTGTATTTTTTGACTAAGGGAGAAGTGGGGAAGCAGAAGTGTGCTCCCAATCTAGGATTAATGGAAAAAGACCAGTAGGATATATTAACCCAGAATACTAACATTATTCAATTATTCAATTGACGCTAAATAGCCTACTAATAATACGTTAAATTTACGAAAGTTAAGAACTTTGTGCTAAGGCAACAATTAGTTAAATGGTTGAAATTAATATATATATCGTATGTAACACTATTCATATACACTGAATCTCTGTGGTCTTTGAAGTTTAATACTGTTACGTGCCACCCCCCTAGTGGCACATTTGTTAACTGAATTACGGTGGGTTGAAGCACAACACATATTGTTCCTTTAATGAAATAATTAACTTTATTTCGGCCAGAAAGATACACCACTCAAAAGCAAATACAAGCAATTTGAACTATACTCCAGTTTCCTCAAGTCTCTCCCTTGAGCGCTCTTGCCCCTTTCACTTAGTCATGCAGCTAATTCTCCACTAATGAGACCCGTGGAATACCTGCACCGCTTCCTTATGTACACAAACTACAGTTACTTACGATAACCTGCTACACGCTGCTTTGCTGTTCTCAAACTGGGAAACAATGTCACTGGATTTCGTAACTCGCACGGCACTTCCCCACAATACCTCTGTCGCTGAGTGAAACCACACTCGCTCAAGACACAGGCAGTCCCCTGTATGCTTCTTACTCCCTCGCTGTCAAGAGAATCAGCTTCACTAGGGGTTCCGCAAGTTACGTCACCACACTTCTGTCGCTCAGGATAAACGCTCGCACTAGCTCGAAAAAACACACTGTCCTGAGAAAATCGGTCCCCTCACTGTTGATGCCGCTTATATAGCAGGCTGGTGACTCAATGAATTCTAGAATCGTCCAGGACACACGGCTTCAAGAGATTTCCTTCACTGGCTGGGTCACGAATATTCTGGACCATCCCTTTCACTTCGGAGCCCGTTGCGTAACGCGCACGTAATACACTGAGGCAGAGCACACACAGCCCGGGGCAGCTGTGACTCAACGCGGCGAGGCGACAAGACAAACTCACAGCCGTAACACCACCCCCTTCCTAAAAGGCTGATCGACCCGATCAATCATTGGTCCGTCTGTGTCCCTCCGTAGGCTGCCAGGCGATCTCGATGCACGATCTTCATCTTCGCCCTCGGGCTCCGCTGGATCCTGTAGACGACATCGTTGATCCGTTTCACGACTCGGTACGGGCCTTCCCAGGACTTCTGCAGTTTGGGTGACAGGCCTTTCTTCCGTAATGGGTTGAAGAGCCAGACCAGGTCGTCCTCGTGGAATCCGCCAGCATCCGTCTGTTGGTCGTATTGGGTCTTCATTCGGTCGGTCTCGATCCGCAGCTTCCTCCTCGCGAACGTGTGCACGTCCTCCAGTTGGTCGACCAGTTCTTGACAATACTGGCTTACCGGGACCGGATCATTTCCAGGTCGGCCGAAGGCAAGATCGACAGGTAGACGGAGCTCCCTCCCAAACATGGCCCGGGCTGGTGTGCACCCGGTGGCTTCATGCACGGCGGCGCGGCAGGCCAGGAGAAATAGTGGAAGATGTTTGTCCCAATCCCTCTGGTGCTCGCCGACGACTACTCGGAGATGGTTCTCGATGGTGCGATTGAATCGCTCTACCATCCCGTCGGACTGAGGGTGTAGCGGCGATGTCCTCGTCTTCCGGATTCCCAGCAGCTGGCATAGATTCTGGAACACCTGCGACTCGAAGTTCCTCCCTTGGTGGGAGTGCAGTTCCAGGGGTACTCCGTACTGGCTGACGAATTCCTTCACCAAGGTCTCTGCGATCGTCGCGGCTTCTTGGTTAGGGAGCGCATACGCCTCCGGCCATTTGGTGAAGTAGTCGCTGACGACCAATATGTAGCGGTTCCCTGCCTCGCTTAACGGGAATGTCCCAGCGACATCGATGGCTACTCTCTCCATGGGGCCGCCCACGTTGTAGGTCTTCAGTGGACCCCGTCGTCTTCGTCCTGGACCCTTGCTGGCTTAGCAATCGTGGCACCTCGCGCAGTGGTTCTCCACGTCAGTTCGGCATCCGATCCAGTAGAACCACTTTCTCAGCTTTTCCAGGGTCTTCTTTATCCCTAGGTGTCCACCAGATGATCCTCCATGGACTTCTTTCAGGACTTCCTCCGTCATAGCTTTTGGAACGACGACTTGCTCCCGAGATGTCTTCCCGTCGTTGCTCTCCCAGGTACGGCAGATGAGGCTATCCCTTACAACCAGCGAGTCCCACTGCGCCCAGTAGGACATAAACTATGGGCTGCAGTCACTCACAATGTTCCACCCGGGTCTGGGGACACAGGCCCTCTTCCATTCGGCTATCAGTCCCAGGTCATCATCTTCCGCTTGGGCCCGCGTGAAAGATTCGCGGCTCCAGCTCCCTTGAAGTTCCACGGTAGTCCTTCGGCACTGTATCCCGGTGTTCTCCTCCCTTCTGGTACAGAAGGTGCAGTCTTCGGGGCACGGTCTTCGTGACAGGGCGTCGGCGTTAGAATGCAGTTGGCCTTTCCTGTGCTGGATCTCAAATTTGTACTGTTGAAGCCTCTCTAACGACCGCGCGAGTTGACCCTCGGGCTGCTTGAAGTTCAGGAGCCACCGCAGGGATGCATGGTCGGTCCTGATGAGAAATTCTTGTCCGTTCAGGTACTTGAAGAAGTGTTCAATGGTCTTCACGATGGCGAGCATCTCCTTCCTGGTGACGCAGTAGTTCTTCTCTGGCTTTGACAAGGCTTTGCTGAAGTAGGCCACTACTCTTTCCTCGCCGTCCACTATTTGCGACAGGATTCCCCCTTTGCCAAAGTTGCTGGCATTGGTATCGACGATGAACCTTGTTCCAGGTCTGGGGTAGGCCAGAATAGGTGCGGTGCACAGAGCCTGCTTGAGTTGTTCGAAGGCACTGTGGCATTCTGCTGTCCACGTGAAAAGTTGGTCCTTCTAAGTCAGTCGATGCAGTGGCTTGGCGGTGTCAGCGAATCCTCTCACGAAGCGACGGTTATAAGTGCAGAGTCCCAGGAAGCTTCGTAGTTGGGACTTGTCCTTCGGAACTGGCCATTCCCTTACAGCTGTGGTCTTCTCTGGACCGGTGCGCACCCCTTCCTCGGAGACGATATGCCCAAGGTACTGTACCTGCTTCTGGAAGAGCTGGCACTTCTTGGGACTCAACTTCAGCTGGGCAGCCCGTAGCTTCCTCAAGATCTCCTTCAGGTTGCTGTAGTGCTCCTCGAAGGTTCTTCCCAGAACGATGACGTCGTCTAAGTAGACTAGGCAGGACATCCAGTGTAGTCCCCTCAGAATGGACTCCATTACCCTTTCGAAGGTCACAGGGGCGTTGCACAGACCGAATGGCATGACGGTGAAATGCCAGAGTCCGCTGCCCACAGAGAACGCCATTTTCTCGCGGTCCTTAGGGTGGACCTCCACCTGCCAGGAGCCACTCTTCTAATCCAAGGTGGAGAACCATATTGATCCTGATATGGTGTCTAGCGTGTCGTCGATCCGGGGTAGAGGGTAGCTGTCCTTCGTGACGTCGTTCACCCGCCTGTAGTCCACGCAGAACCTGGTGGAACCGTCCTTCTTCTTCACTAGCACGACCGGAGAACTCCAAGGACTATGTGATAGCTCGATTACCCCTTGCTCCTTCATCTCTTCTACCATCCGGTCGACTTCGGCTTGCTTGGCGAGCGGGACACGTCGGAATGGGGCCCTAATCGGTGCGCCGTCCCCAACGTCGATTCTGTGCTGGACCAAGCTTGTCCTGCCGAAATCTTTTCTCTCCACGGAGAAGACATCCTGGAATTCATGTAGCAGGTCCCGAAGTTGGCGTGATTGTTCCTCGTCTAAATGGTCCTGGGATCCTTGGTACAGCTTCTGTAGTTCTTCTGGCAGGGCGCGTCTTCTTCGGTTGTCCGTCTGCAGGTTTCCTTCCGTCGTGTCTGTGATGCGGGCAATCCAGGTAACGGGCTCGCGGACTCCTAGGTTGGTGTCCCGGAGAACCGTAATATCGTAGTCGTTCAGGTTGGACAGGCGGACGTTCGGCCGAGACGTCGTGTTGATGAGAGTCTTGGCAACTAGCAATCCTTTTGTCTGGATGTCCTCATATTTTGGCTCGATGACAGCCGCCACTCCCTCAGCTGTTCCGTCGACAATTACGGCAGCGCTGACTTCCGTCCTGGCGGGAACAATGACGTCCTCTCTCAGCCTTACTCGTCGTGCGGTGATGGCCTCGTGTGCTGGTTGCAAAGCAAGTTCCTCACCTCCGAAGTGCAGAGTGTTGGTACTCAGATCCAAGATGATGTTGTTCTGGTCCAGGAAGTCCAGTCCGATGATCACTTCATTTGATACATCAGCCACAAGCACTGGATGCTTTATCGCCCGTCGACCAATGACGAACTCCAGTGATGCTTCGCCATGTACCGGTGCGGTCTCTCTGGTCACGGTTATTAGCTGGAGGTTCCTTTGTGTGGGTTGCACTCTCCACTTCGGGATCACGGTGGGATTGACGATGGTCCTCGATGCTCCCGTGTCGATTAGCGTGGGTCAGCTCTCTCCGTTGACGACTCCGTCGACCATCAGGCTGCTATTATTCCTCCGTAACTGCGTCACACGAACTTGGGTGCCGGGGCTTGACGACTGTCCCAAGCCAACCTTTGCCCCCCCCCCCCAAGGCTGGCTGATACTTGCTTTCCTGGGCCGCGCGGTTTCCCTACGACTGACTGTCCCGACGGAAACCCCTGGCGGCGGCGATCACCGCAGTCCTTGCTCAGGTGGCCTCTCTTACGGCAGGTCCAGCAGGTCGGTAGTCCTCTTCCGGGCCGCCTCTCCGGATGTCCTTCGGCTACGTTTTTGTTGGTGGTACTGTGACTCTTGAAGAACCGGCCTAGCGCCTCCATCCGTTCATCGGCCAGGGGCTTGGTCTTGTCGGCTTTGGCTGGTTCGTCGACGTCCACTTGACGCATCCACGCGTGCATTCTAGATGCCTGTTTAGCCGTCTCAAACTCAAGTGCGTGGCTCAGCGCATCTGCCAGGGTCTTATTGCGTGCGAGTCGCAGCGCCTGTTGAGTGTCCGAGTCCCGTAGCCCGTCGGTGAAGGTCTGCGTCGCTATCTGCTCCAGAAAGTCGGCCGGCGCTGTTGGATAGGCGAGCCTTACGATGCGTGCGCAGGGTTTCCACGTTCTTTTGAACCCGGGTCCGGAGCTGCATCTGGTAGGCCTGCTGAAGATGGCTATCTCCATATCGAGACTCCATATGGGCGATTAGTGAAGCGTAGTCCTGGGATCCTGTCGGGAAGGCCTGAAGGACGTTAAGAGCGTCCCCTCTCAGCGCTATAATGAGAGCTGCTGCCTTTTCCGTGTTGTACCAGTTGTTTATGGAACAGGCTGCCTCGAACTGACGTAAGTAGGTGCTCCACGGGACCTTTCCGTCGAAGGTTCGGGGCGTCACTCTGCTCTGTCCCGTTCCTGATATTCCCGGTGTACCTGTGGGCGTGCGTCGGCGCAGCTCGGCAACTTCCTCTTGAAGAGCGTTAAATCTCGCTTCCATCCCCGTCGGCGGGCGTTGGTTCAGCTCAGCAATTTCCTTTTGTAAAGCTTTGAATTTCTCTTCCACCCCCGTCAGTAGGCGTTGGCGCAGTTCGGCAACATCCTCTTGTAGAGCGTTGAATCTCGCTTCCATCCCCGTCGGCGGGTGTCGGCTCAGCTCTGCAATTTCCTTTTTTAAAGCGTTGAATTTCTCTTCTATCCCCGTCAGTGAGCGTTGGCGCAGTTCGGCAACTTCCTCTTGTAAGGCGTCGAACTTCTTTTCCACTGCTGCGACTTCCTCACGTAGGCCCTGTTCTAATTTCCTTTGGCTCTCCTCTAGTTTCGTCAGCAGACCCTCTTCCAGATTTTACTGGCCATCCAGAAATTTGGCGGTTAGGTCCTCTGCTAATTTATTCTGGCCGTCCTTCAGGTCCTCTGCTAACTTATTCTGGCCGTCCTTCAGGTCCTCTGCTAAGTTCTTCGGGCCATCTTCCATCTTGGTTTCCATGCCGCATAACTTTTCTAGCAATGCTGCCAATTGCGCTTCCATTTGAGATGCTTGTCTTGTAAAGGGCATACACTCACAGGAAAATTTAAAAAAATGATCTGCTCGGGTTTTGAAACCAGGACCGTCAGGTGTTGTGCTTGTGTTTGAGTTCGTAATCCGGCTTCTGACACCAGTTGTTACGTGCCACCCCCCTAGTGGCACTTTTGTTAACTAGATTATGGTGGGTTGAAGCACAACACAGATTGTTCCTTTAATGAAATAATTAACTTTATTGCGGCCAGAAAGATACACCACTCAACAGCAAATACAAGCAATTTGAACTATACTCCAGTTTCCTCAAGTCTCTCCCTTGAGCGCTCTTGCCCCTTTCACTTAATCATGCAGCTAATTCTCCACTAATGAGACCCGTGGAATACCTGCACCGCTTCCTTATGTACACAAACTACAGTTACCTACGATAACCTGCTACACGCTGCTTTGCTGTTCACAAACTGGGAAACAATGTCACTGGATTTCGTAACTCGCACGGCACTTCCCCACAATACCTTTGTCGCTGAGTGAAATCACACTCGCTCAAAACACAGGCAGTCCCCTGTATGCTTCTCACTCCCTCGCTGTCAAGAGAATCAGCGTCACTAGGGGTTTCGCAAGTTACGTCACCACACTTCTGTCGCTCAGGATAAACGCTCGCACTAGCTCGAAAAAAAGTCACTGTCCTGAGAAACTCGGTCCCCTCACTGTTGAGGCCGCTTCTTTAGCAGGCTGGTGACTCAATGAATTCTAGAATCGTCCAGAACACACGGCTTCTCGAGATTTCCTTCACTGGCTGGGTCACGAATATTCTGGACCATCCCTTTCACTTCGCAGCCCGTTGCGTAACACGCACGTAATGCACTGAGGCAGAGCACACACAGCCCGGGGCAGCTGTGACTCAACGCGGCGAGGCGATAAAACAAACTCACAGCCGTAACAATACGCTAAGTTCCATCTTAAATACAACAAGAAGTTCCGTAACGAACTAAAGAGCCTACTTTTCTTAAAATTTAAGATCCATGCCAATGATTAATCTATATGGATCTATCTAGAATAATGACGAAATTAAGTTGGTAATATCGAAATTTCTAATTAGTTCGAAATACTGTATACCTGGCATACTGTAGCCCAATAGAGAACTACAGTTGGCAGCCCTGGTGACTGAATATATTCTTAGTTCCATCTCTTAAGGTACAGAATACAAAATTTGGTTGAAGTCCAATGGATAGCATGGACGTTACATGCAGTTAAACATTGGATCTAACAGCGCGCGTAAAATCATGTTGGCAACAATGACATACATGTATTGGTGAGAAATAATCTGTAATAATATGATCTATTGTTTTGTCAATTTTGATTAAAATCCATTAGTTAGTATAGAAGTTACATGCATTTTAAAATTGGATCTATCAGCAGGCTTAGAATCATGTTGGCAGCACTGACGTATATTACTTACTCCAAATTAATCTAGAATGGCAGGTACTAAACGTGTGCAAAGTTTAGAGCTATTGGCTTGCATACTTTCTGATATATTGATATTAGGGTAAGAAAAATAGAGACAGTATTTACTAACAGTTGGCAGCCCTGGTTACTCTTAAGAATCGGCATATACATATCTGTTATGGTACACATAGCACACACGAATTTTGGTTGAAATCCAAATGATAGTATAGAAGTTACATGTATTTAAATTTGGACCTCTCAGCAGGCTTAGAATCATGTTGGTAGCACTGACGTATATAAGTTTCTCCAAATTAATATAGAATGTCAGGTACTATACGTGTGCATAGTTTAAAGCTGTCGGCTGGCATACTTTCTGATATATTGGTATTTGGATAAAATAAATTGAGAGCATTTATTAACAGTTGGCAGCCTTGGTGGATCTTAATAATACGTTCAGTCAAGTCTGTTTATGTACACATAGGACATACGAAATTTGGTTGAAATCCAATTGATAGTGTAGAAGTTATATGCATTTAAAATTTGGACTTATCAGAAGGCGTATATTCATTTTGGCAACACAGCGATGTATGGCCACCTGGAAATTAAACAGCAATATTATTATCTATACGTGTGCCAATTTCGAAATAGCTCATATTCATACCTTCCAAGATATCCAACATGGAGATCAAATTTCAATTGCGATTTTTCTGCAGTTGGTAGCACTGACATCATTTTCAAATATGGGCGTGAGATATTCAGGTATAGATCTTTACTCCTACCAAATTTTGTTTCAATTGCTGCAGCCGTTTAGGAGTTGATAGGGGGGGACACACACACAGCCAGACAGACAGACAGACATTTGCCCGATCTCATGAGTCTACTTTTTCCTCCTTTTTGCAAAATGTGAAAAGTAGGCTAACAATTACAAAAGTTGTTTACTTTGACGTAAATAGCAGTACATAATCTCTCCAGCCTCTTATACAATCTCTGGTTTTTATGGGCTGTTTTTATAAACCCTCTGAAGTGATGCTGTTTCGAGTGCTTTATATTCTAATAATTTTTTTTTTTTTTTTTTTTTTGTCGTGTAGCCTCCTGAGAGGCCGAGTGCAGGTCTTTCTAGTCGACGCCCGTGGGCGACCTGCGCGTCGGGATGAGAGATGGAATGGGTGAAGATGAATGAAACTGGACAAGGATGTGGAAGGAAGCGGCCGTGGCCTGTCAGAAGGTACTGTCCCAGCATTTGCCTGGTGTTGAAAATGGGAAACCACGGAAAACCATTTCAAGGACAGCCGACGGTGGGGTTCGAACCCACGCGTCTACCGAGTCAGCAGAGAGCTTGGCCCCTTGACCTAACGCAGCGCTTTAGCCCGCGTAGCCACTACAGTGATGTGACATATCTACATCAAATTTCCCACCTCTTTGTTATAGCGATGGAGAAACCAATGTGTTGTTAAATTCAAGGGTAGTTTCCAGGCAAGTCTTAGTCCCATGATTATGCTTCTAGAACTGATTGGCATTAATAACAAAAGCAATGTCATCACCACCATAGACTGGTAGAAGCACTGCTGGAAGATGGTAGGCTAGAGACAAATATTGAGGGAATTCTAAGCAGTTAAATTATTCATACACGTAAATTTTACGTATTTAGGGTTAAAATAGGCTATTTAGTTCTTCACGGAACTACTTGTTAATTACATAAATTTAGATAACTACATGTTGTAAGCCTACATACAGTACTTTGTGACCTGAATATTTCAAATTTAATATTTTGCTACGCAGCTTATCTCGCTCGAATTTTCAGTAAATCATAATTATTTTAAAATCCCCTATATTTAAGTTAAGACCAACTGGATCTTTGACCGAATTCAAAGAAGTGCCTACGGTAACTTTAGGTCGTAATATGCAACCCCCCAGGGGCTCACATCTAGTGGGACGTGGGTTGGCGACCACGGGACCCCAGCTGAGTCCGGCATTGCTTCCACTTACTTGTGCCGGGCTCCTCTCCGTCTTCTTTCCTGTCGACCTCACTTGGTCAACTCTTCTTCTCTTCCGACCCCGACGGTATTAGGGTTTCCGAGACCTAGGGAGTCTCTTCCTTTCCCGCCTTAATTGGCCCTTGTCTTATCTTTCCTGATACCCTCCTTCTGCGAGGGGTCAGCCTTCTTTTTTATTTTCATGTTATCTCCTGCCTTTTGCTCAAGGCAGTCAAGGAGGCAGGGTGTATGTAGTCCCACCTCTTCTGGTGCACCCTGGATAGTGCTACACCCTCAAGGGCTCACGGCTGGTGAGTTTGGGAGTTGGCGACCCCAAGGGATTCCTGAGCTGGGTCCGTTTTGTCCCATTTTTCCTCTGACCTTGGGGCGGGCCCTCTCCTCTTTCCCTTTCCTATCTGCCTTTCATGGCTCTCCTTCCTTCCAAGTCCCTCAATCCTAATTCTTCGAGGGTTGAGGGCATTGCTTTTCTTCCTGTCCTTTATTTGCCTCATCCTTTATTTGTTTACCATTTCTTCTTCTAGTCTGTAAGTCTGTAGTTAGTATTAGTTATAGCTTTCATTCTCATCTCATCTTTCACTATCACCCAAACCATCAGGGGCCGATAACCTAGATGTTAGGTCCCTTAAAACAACAATTATCATCATCATCAGAATATGCAAGCAGGGTAGATTATTAATTTTGTTCGATAACGAGTCCCGAGGATTAAAGTTGAAACTAAAAGCCGCGCTGGACAACTCATAGATAGCTTATGAGTTCAGAGAGAAAACGCTAATGGAAGGGGATCGATGTTTGCTGTGGATATGATTCATGAAACTAGTCTGAGCGAACAGCCTGAAGCACTCCACATGATGAGCATTTCATGAGGTTCTGACGATCCCCACACATTTGCACATACTGACTACTTTTTCCCTTCGTCTGTCGCTAGCCATAGCTCTGCCAATTTTAATCTCACATTCGTTGCATTTCCTGGCGCAGCTCTATTGGATGCGACAAAGCTTGCAAATTCTAAACTCCACAGCGGATACTATTCAAATTTATTCCAGGCCCTGTATATTATATTTGATCGCTCATTCATGCACATTGAATAGCAGCTGGACAAAGAGTAAAATGCGGATATTCTGTTAGAATTAAGTTATGTTTGGAATATTCCACTTTTGAAAGCGTACCTTCAGAAGCAATTTGATATTTTTGATGTATAGATGGAAGTTAAAGTTACCATTAGTCTGTAAAATAACTACTTTCTTAACAGCACATGGATAATTGAATTCATAGTTCTTCCGTTTTAAAATGAAAGCCAGTCCCTTATGAACACGTGGAAACAAAGAACAAACTGTAAAAATACATATTTTTTAAATGTGACAAATTAATAAACCAAATGCAATTGAGAAGCTTATTTCCAAAATATATCAAATCCGAAAGTAAAATTTTACAGGTGAGAGAAGATACGTCCATAGTGTGAATTTGTTGTTAACAATTCATTTAGCACTTTTATTATGTTCAGATAGAAAACATATATTACTGATAATTATGATCATGTTATTGGGATGATTTGTAATAATGGCTTAAAAACTCTGCAGGTGTGTGAATATCTATAGAGAAGTCTGAGAGAAATTTCTTCATGATGGCATGTATCATATAATTATATTACTCGCTTCACTGTTGTGATCTACTACATTCGATAAGGACTTTGCGCTATCTGTCCTGTGATCGAGTATATTTAAACATTTAATGCAGCTAAGTGGCCATAGGTTTACAAGAATACTATTTATAAGAAACTTAATTTCTATTGATTCGCATAATCACTGATAGTCCTTGTTCTTTTTGTACAGAATTCCACCTGGTTATAGTGATCGCATGCATGTCCACACAGTTGACACTTGCATGTAATTGAAGGCTCATGATACTTCTTGTTGTAACAAATGATGTGATGGAAGCCGTGTACTTGTATAGACGTGACGCATTTCAAAGTTTGTATTCGTCCATGATCGATCAATCATGGCGCCAGATGCAAAAACTCCGCGTATACGTCTTCTCGTTTTTGGATCAGTGTTGCCAATAGGTTCTCTGATGCATTTCTGTTGGGTAGATGTATTTGTGTCCTAAGATCTTCTATGAGGAAGGATTCTCTTGCCAGGAGATAAACTAATCTGGATCTTGCTGTCTTTGAAATTCCAATTGCTTTGTTAATGTATACTGCTTTTACTCTTTCTAATGTGGTGAGGTTTATCATTGAGAGATACGGCCAGATAATTTCTAAGCCATACGTCAATATTGGCAGTATTTTTGCTTTAAATAGAGACATCGCTGTCTCTAATCTGAGGAATCTTATATAACTTATTCCATGCATAACCATTATTGCATGTGTAGCTTTATCTAATACATGTTTTGTGAAACACTTAGCGGTTGTTTGAAATGTGACTCCTAGATATTTGAAATCTGGAGTGATCTTTAGTTGCTGTCCTTGTATGTAGAATTTTGCTGTTGCAGGAACTTCTCCTCCATTCCGGAATACCCTCATTTCTGTTTTTGGAACATTTATTTCAAACTCATGCATGTAGCACCATTCTTCTACATCATTTATTGCTTTTTGTAATATTTTCGCGTCTTTCGATGCTATTACTATGTCATCGGCATAGGCGCAAGAAATTATGCCTTCTCTTTGGATTATTGTTAATACTTCTTCCATAGGGGCCGATAACCTCGATGTTAGGCCCTTAAAACAACAATTATCATCATCATCAATACTTCTTCCGCTGCAAGAATGAAAAGCAAAGGGCTTAGCGGGTCGCCCTGTAGAATTCCGTTTGTTTGAAGTATTTATTGTAGAGCTTCGATCACATTGGTAAAAGTATATTGAGAGACTGTCTGAAACTCGAATTGTATTCCATTGCAGTATTGATCCCATGATTTGTGTCCATATGCTATTTTCGTTTAAGACTTCTTTCAATTTCTCATTATTAAGCTTCTATTTATGAGGTCAAATGCCTTGGTAAAGTCAATATACACAGTATACAGTTGTTCTTTCCCTTCAACAGCTTCCCAAGCATTATGTAATAGGAATTCAATAGCAGCTAAAGTCAATTTTCCCTTCCTGAATCCTTGTTGAGTTTCCAGAAGATGGTCTTCTGCGGTCTCTTGAATTCTTTCTGTTATTGCTATCGTGAATATTTTGAAGGGGATATTTTCCAAAGCAATACCTGTGTATTTATTTGGATCACTGGGGTCTCCTTTGCCATTATATAATACCTTTGTGATGAACTGTCTCCACTGCGCAGGTATGGAGGCCATTTCAATGCATTTATTGTAGAGCTTCGATCACATTGGTAAAAGTATGTGAGCAGTGTCTTTTATATATTCACAAGCTGTACCCGGCATGCGTTGCAATGCCAATCAAAGAAAGTGTTGGCGTTGAAATTCTGTTTTTTGAAGTGCTTTTGGATGCACAACATGTTTTTCAATTTCCGTTAACTGCCCCTATGCTATCGTAAAATGGATTTTCTAATTTAGAATCAATCGTGGGAGCGTGCACAACAACTTTCAAAAGTTTCATCGCAATCGGATGAATGGTATATGAACGTATACGGGATTTTGTTTGAACGATTCGTGCGCTGTCACTCATTTGTTGATTCTACTCGTACGCTACCTATTGAGAAATGAATTTGCTAAGTCGAAACCCTACCCTGGCGTGTACACAATAACTCATCAAGGTTTCATCACAATCGAAGAAGGTTATATGAACCCAATATGGGATTTTGTTGAAACGCTTCGCGCGTCGGCACCCATTTGTTGCATCTACTCTTGCGCTACTTATTGTGAAATGGATTTACTAAGTCGAAACCCTTCCCTGGCGTGTACACAATAACTGATCAATGTTTCATCGCAATCGGATGAATAGTATATGAACGCATACCGGATTTTGTTTAAACGATTCACGCTCCGTCACTCATGTGTTGAATCTACTCGTGCGCTACCTGCTGTAAAATGTATTTACCAAGTTAGAAACCGTCACGTAAGTGTCCACAACATCTCACCCAAGTTTCATCGCTATCGGACTAATGGGATATGAAGACATAGGGGAGTGTATTGAAACGCTCCGCGTGTCGTCGTTCATTTGTCGAATCTACTCGTGTGCTACCTACTGTGAAATATATTTACTAAGCCAGAAACCTTCCTTGGAGTGTCCACCATATTTCACCCAAGTTTCACCGCTAACGGCAGAATGGTATATGACCTTATACGGGACTTTGTTGAAACGCTTCGCGCGTCGTCCCTCATTTGTTGAATCTACTTGTGCGCTGCCTGTTGTGTAGTGGATTTACTAAGCCAGAAACCTTCCACGAAGTGTACACAACATCTCACCCAAGTTTCATAGCTATCGGACGAATGGTATATGAATGCAGACGGGACATGGTTGAAACGCTTCGCGTGTTGTCGCTCATTTGTTGATTCTACTTGCGCTACTTATTGTAATATGGATGTACTCAGCCAGAAACCTTCCCTGGAGTGTACACAACATCTCACCCAAGTTTCATCGCAATCGGATGAATGGTATGTGAACGTATACGGGACGTTTTCGAAACGCTTCGCGCGTAGTCACTCATTTGTTGAATCTAAACGTGCGCTTCGTATTGTAAAATGGATTAACTAAGCCAGAAACCTTTCCTGTAGTGTACACAACAATTCACCAAACATTTATCACTGTCAGACGAATAGTATATGACCTTATACGGGACTTGGTTGAAACGCTTCGCGTGTCATCGCTCATTTGTTGAATCTACTGCTGCGCTACCTATTGTAAAATGGATGTACTAAGCCAGAAACCTTCCCTGGAGTGTACACAACAGCTCACCCAAGTTTCATCGCTATCGGATGAATGGTATATGACCTTATATGGGACTTTGATGAAAAACTTCGCGCGTCGTCGCTCATTTGTTGATTCTGCTCCTGCTCTTCCTATTTTTTTTAAAGGGATTTACTAAGCCAGAAACCTTCCCTGGAGTGCACACATCTCAGCCTAGTTTCATCGCTATCGGACGAATGGTATATGCACGCATACGTGACTTTGTTGAAATGCTTCGCGCGTCGTAGCTCATTTGTTGAATCTACTCGTGCGCTGCCTATTGTAAAGTGGATTTAATAAGCCAGAAAATTTCCCTGAAGTGTACACAACATTTTACGCAAGTTTCATAGCTATCGGACGAATGGTATATGAATGCATACGGGACTTTTTTGAAACTGACTTTGTTGAAATGCTTCGCGCGTCGTAGCTCATTTGTTGAATCTACTCGTGCGCTGCCTATTGTAAAGTGGATTTACTAAGCCAGAAAATTTCCCTGAAGTTTACACAACATTTTACGCAAGTTTCATAGCTATCGGACGAATGGTATATGAATGCATACGGGACATTTTTGAAACACTTTGCGTGTCGTCGCTCATTTGTTGAATCTACTCGTGCGCTATCTACTGTGAAATGTACTCACTAATTTGGAAACCTTCACGTAAGTGTATACAACATCTCACCCAAGTTTCATCGCTATCGGACGAATGGTATATGAACACATACGGGACTTGTTTGAAACGCTTCGCGCATCGTCACTCATTTGTTGAATCTACGCGTGCGCTACCTATTGTAAAATGGATTTACTAAGTCAGAAACCTTCCTTAGAGTGTACTCAACATCTCACCCAAGTTTCATCGCAATCGGTTGAGTGGTATATGAATGCATAGGAGACATACACACCCACAGACAAACTATCACGTAAGATTGATTTTTAGCCTATTTTCAATTTTGAAAAAATAGGCTTATGAGATCACCTTTTGTCCGTGTGTGTGTGCGTGTGTGTGTGTGTGTGTGTGTGTGTGTGTGATTCGTGTGTGTGTCCCCCCCTAATAAAATCTAAATTGCTGGAGCGATTTCAATGAAACTCGGTATGTTCATAGCACTATTCCCGGCGACCTCGACCGTGCCCTTCAAATTTTGTTACGTCTCACCAATGCAAAATGGCGGCTGTGCGAAATATTTCACTAGCATTCAATATCTCCGAAACTATTACCGATATCGCCCTGAAATTGTGTACGGTGATAAAGGGTACTACTAGAAGTTCACCTATGAGACTTTCAAAAACCTGGTGACTACAAAACCAACATGGCGGTCAAGCGAAGTTGAGACTTTTAAATAGACTTTTCTCGCGATTTAACTATCCACACGTAATGAAACTTGGTACAGCAAATGTTTATACACATTGTAATGCACTGGAGTCTAATTTAGTTCAATTGTTTACATAACCTCAAAATGGCGGCTGTGCGAAATATTTCACTGACATTCTATATCTCCGAAACTATTACAGATATCACACTGCAATTTAGTACGGTGATAAAGGGTACTGATACAAGTTTACCTATGCATATTTCATAAACTTGTAAAGTAGAGAACGAACATGGCGACCAAGCGAAGTTGAGACTTTTAAATAGACTTTTCTCACGATTTAACCATCCAAACGTAATGAAACTAGGTACAGCAAGTGTTTATACACATAGTAATGCACTGGAGTCTAATTTAGTTCAATTGTTTACATAACCTCAAAATGGCGGCTGTGCGAAATATTTCACTGACATTCTATATCTCCGAAACTATTACAGATATCACCCTGCAATTTTCTACGGTGATAAAGGGTACTGATACAAGTTTATCTATGTATATTTCATAAACTTGTAGAGTAGAGAACGAACATGGCGACCAAGCGAATGTGAAATATTTTAATAGACTTTTCTCGTGATTTAACTCTCTGAGCGCAGTGAAATGTGGTACAGTAAATGATTTTGCAGATTGTAATGCACTGCCATCTAATTTAAATCAATTGTTTACATAACCTCAATATGGCGGCTGTGCGAAATTTTAAAATTTAGTTTTTATTTCTTGTGTCGTAATCATGCGATCGAAGTGAAAGTTTGAATAATGAACCTAGGCAATAATTGTCCTTGAATGGTACATAATTCTATGGCCTATACATATAACAATCCTAAATGGCGAGCTTCCGAAATATTTAGACGGTTCTCAATATCTATGAATCTTTTACAGCAACCAAACTGATTTTTTTTATGTTCATAGAGACTATGAACATATGTTCACCTATAGGACTTTCATTAACCTGGTGAGCACAAATCCAACATGGAGGCGACGCGAAGTATAAATATTTAAATGGACGATTCTCGCGAATTAACTATCCGAGTGCTGTGAAACGTTGCATGTTAAATGCTTATACAAATGTTGATCCACTGGCATCTAATTTATTTCAATTGTTTGCATAATCACAAGATGGCTGCTGTGCGTAATTTTAAAATCTCGTTTTTACTTCTTGTGTTCTAATCATGCGATTGAAGTTTGAATACCACACGTACACAATAATCTTAATGTAATAGTACAAAAATAAAAATCCAACCTGGCGACCATCTGAAATATTTAGACGGTTCTCAATATCTACGAATCTGTTACAGCAATTATACTGAAATTTTGTATGTTGTTAGAAGAAATTAACATGAGCAGGATATATGAAAATAGGCTGTATAGTTCTTCACGGAACTACTTGTTATATATATAGATAGATAGACTATATAATCTATCAGGTCCTGCAGTTTTTTATTTTTTGAGCTATTTATGACACTGTAAACATCGGTTGTTGTTAATGGTGTCCACTCCGCCTGGCTTTGTTGGGCCGGTTGCTGAGTGTTTCCTGGTATATCCCTGTGATGTATTTTGTTTAGTATGCTGACAAAATGAGTCTCCCACTCTCTCATATTAATATAATGTGTTTCTGTTTGTTTCTTGTTGCATATTGCAATATATGGATCTCTTGTAGCTTCGTCCACCAGTCTCTTTCCCTCTCTTTCCCAGAATGCTTTCATCTTTTCTTTTAACGTTTTCTTGTAATTTCTCCTCATTTCAGAATATCTTCGCAGGATTATAGGATTAGCAGGGCCCTGTCTCAAGTGAAGTAGAGTTTTTAGTACGGTACTTCCCTTCGTAAGATGTAGCACTCCCTGTCAAACCATTGTTTTGCTATCCTTTTATACCTAGGCGTTGTGGCTAATCGTAGAAGGTCCTCCAAGCTTTGCATTGCTTCCATTAGCTCTTCAATATTTTCTATCTCAGCCGATTTGTCTTCTACCTTCCCAATGTCTATTCTTCTTGAGAATAATTCTTCTGCCGGTCTGTGTGTTATTCGCCAATCACCTTGTAATTTTATCTGCATGTAAATATGTTTTCACAACGTGGTGTGAGTTGTTTTCCATAGGGGTGTTATAACACTTACAATTGGACCATTAATTAGAACGATGTCTATTGTGCTTTTGCCATTATGGGATATGTATGATGAAATATTGGGTTTATTTAGTAGAAGGAAGCATTCCTCCTCTAGCTTATCCGTTACTACCTTTGTTCTGTAACTCTGAATATGCTGCGATCGAGTATAATTAGTCAGGACTTTGTGCTATCTATGCTATGATCAAGTATATTCGATTAGGACTTTGTGCTATCTATGCTATGATCAAGTATATTCGATTAGGACTTTGTGCTATCTATGCTATGATCAAGTATATTCGTTTAGGACTTTGTGCTATCTATGCTATGATCAAGTATATTCGATTAGGACTTTATGCTATCTATGCTCTGATCAAGTATATTCGATTAGGACTTTGTGCTATCTCTGCTATGATCAAGTATATTCGATTAGGACTTTGTGCTATCTATTATATGATCAAGTATATTCGATTAGGACTTTGTGCTATCTATGCTATGATCAAGTATATTCGATTAGGACTTTGTGCTATCTATGCTATGATCAAGTATATTCGATTAGGACTATATGCTATCTATGCTATGATCAAGTATATTCGATTAGGACTTGGTGCTATCTATGCTATGATCAAGTATATTCGATTAGGACTTTGTGCTATCTATGCTATGATCAAGTATATTCGATTAGGACTTTGTGCTATCTATGCTATGATCAAGTATATTCGATTAGGACTTTGTGCTATCTATGCTATGATCAAGTATATTCGATTAGGACTTTGTGCTATCTATGCTATGATCAAGTATATTCGTTTAGGACTTTGTGCTATCTATTCTATGATCAAGTATATTCGATTAGGATTTTGTGCTATCTATGCTATGATCAAGTATATTCGATTAGGACTTTGTGCTATCTATGCTATGATCAAGTATATTCGATTAGGACTTTGTGCTATCTATGTTATGATCAAGTATATTCGATTAGGACTTTATGCTATCTATGCTATGATCAAATATATTCGATTAGGACTTTATGCTATCTATGCTATGATCAAGTATATTCGATTAGGACTTTGTGATATCTATGCTATGATCAAGTATATTCGATTGGGACTTTGTTCTATCTATCCTATGATCAAGTACATTCGATTAGGACTTTGTGCTATCTATGCTATGATCAAGTATATTCGTTTAGGACTTTGTGCTATCTCTGCTATGATCAAGTATATTCGATTAGGACTTTGTGCTATCTATGCTATTATCAAGTATATTCGATTAGGACTTTGTGCAATCTATGCTATGATCAAGTATATTCGATTAGGACTTTGTGCTGTCTATGCTATGATCAAGTATATTCGATTAGGACTTTGTGCTATCTATGCTATGATCAAGTATATTCGATTAGGACTTTATGCTATCTATGCTATGATCAAGAATATTCGATTAGGACTTTATGCTATCTATGCTATGATCAATTATATTCGATTATGACTTTGCGCTATCTGTGCTATGATCAAGTATATTCGATTTGGACTTTCTGCTATCTATGCTATGATCAAGTATATTCGATCAAGACTTTGGGGTTAACATCTTCCCCATTCAGCCTGATCTATAATTATAAAGCATAAATTTGTCTGTCTGTCTGTCTGTTTGTCTGTTTGTCTGTCTGTTATGTATACAAATCTACACCATTTCACCGATCTGAACCAAAATTTGTATAATTACCCTTTGGAACCCTGCGGGTAACCCTGTCAACTTTAAATTTCGGACAGACCACCCCTTGCCCTGCATTTAGGCCCTTTTGCACAAATCTGCACCGTTTCACCGATCTGAACCAAAATGTTTATACTTTCCCTTTGGAACCCTGCGAGTAACACTGTCAACTTAAAATTTCGGATATACCACCCCATTCTCTGCATTTAGGCCCTTGGTCCAAATCTACACCGTTACACCGATCAGAACCAAAATTCGTACTCTTACTCTTTGGTACCCTGCGAGTAACAGAATATGCTTGAAATTGCGGACAGACTACTCCATTCCCTGCATTTAGGCCCTTTGTCACAAATCTACACCGTTTCACTGATCTGAACCAACATTTGTATACTTACCCTTTGGAATCCTGCGAGTAACACTGTCTGCTTGAAATTGCGGAGAGGCTACTCTATCCCCTGCATTTAGGCCCATTGGCACAAATCTACACCGTTTCACCGATCTGATCCAAAATTTGTATACTTACCCTTTGGAACCCTGCGTGTAACCCTGTCCACTAAAATTTCGAACAGACCACCCCATTCCCTGCATTTAGGCCCTTTTGCACAAATCTACACCGTTTCACCGATCTGAACCAAAATTTGTATAGGCTACTTACCCTTTGGAACCCTGCGAGTAACACTGTCCACTTAAAATTTCGGATAGACCACCCCATTCCCTGCATTTAGGCCCTTTGTCCAAATCTACATCTTTTCACCAATCAGAACCAAAATTCGTATTCTTACCCTTTGGTACCCTGCGAGTAACACTGTCTGCTTGAAATTACGGACAGACCACTCCATTCCCTGCATTTGGGCCCTTTGGCACAAATCTACACCATTTTACCCATCAGAACCAAAATTTGTATACTTACCCTTTGGAACTCTGCGAGTAACACTGAATGCTTGAAATTGCGGACAGACCACTCCATTCCCTGCATTTAGGCCATTTGGCCCAAATCTACACTGTTTCACCGATCTCAACCAAAATTTGTATATTTACCCTTTGGAACACTGCGACTAACACTGTCTGCTTGAAATTGCGGAGAGGCTACTCCATCCCCTGCATTTAGGCCCTTTGGCACAAATCTACACGGTTTCACCGATCAGAAACAAAATTTGTATACCTACCCTTTGGAACCCTGCGAGTAACACTGTCTACCTAAAATTTTGGACAGACAACCCCATTCCCTGCATTTAGGTCCTTTGCCGCAAATGTACACCGTTTCACCGATCTGAACCAACATTCGGATACTTACCCTTTGGTACCCTGCGAGTAACACTGTCTGCTTGAAATTGCGGACAAACCACTCCATTCCCTGCATTTAGGACCTTTGTCCCAAATCTACACCGTTTAACCGATCTGACCCAAATTTTATATACTTCCCCTATGGAACCCGACACGTAACACTGTTCACTTTAAATTTCGGACAGACCACACTATTCCCCGCTTTTTGACCCTTTGGCACAAAGCTACACCGTTTCACCGATCTCAACCATATTTTACATAATTACCTTTTGGAACTCGACGAGTAACACTGTCCACTCGAAATTTCGGACAGACCACTCCATTCCCCGCATTTAGGCCCTTTGGCACAAACCTACATCGTTCACCGATCGAAAACAAAACGTGTTTACTTACCCTTTGGAACCCGATGAGTAACGCTGTCCACTTGAAATTTCGGACAGACCACTCCATTCCCTGCATTTTGGCCCTTTGGCACATATCTACATCGTTTCACCGATCTGAACCTAAATTTGTATACTTACCCTTTGGAACCCGACGAGTAACTCTGTCCACTTAAAACTTTGGACAGACCACTCCATTCCCTGCATTTAGGCCTTTTGGCAAAAATCTACCCTGTTACACCGATCTGAACCAAATTTTACATACTTACCCTTTGGAACCCGACGTGCAACACTGTCTAAATGAAATTTCGGATAGACCATTCAATTTACTGCATTTAGGCTCTTTGGAAAAAATCTACATAGTTTCACCCATCTAGAATCTTTATGTAAGTTATTTACCCTTTGGAACCCGACGAGTAACACTGTCTTCTTGAACATTCGGACAGAGCACTCCATTCCCAGTATTCAGACCCTTTGGCACAAATCTTCATCGTTTCACCAATCAGGACCAAAATGTGTATACTTACTCTTAGGAACCCAACGAGTATCACTGTCCGCTTTAAATTTCGGACAGAACTCCCCTTTGCCTGCATTTAGGCCCTTTGGGACAAATCTACAGCATTTCACTGATCTGAACCAAATTGTTTATACTTACCCTTTGGAACCCAACGAGTAGCACTGTCGACGTGAAATTTCCGACAGACCAATCTATTCCCTGCATTTAGGCCCTTTGGCACAAATCTACACGGTTTCTCCGATCTGAACCAAATTTTACATACTCACCCTTTGGAACCCGATGAGTAACACTGTCCACTTCAAATTTCTGACATACGGCTCCATTCCCTGCATTTAGCTCAGGAATCCCTCAGGGTTGCCAGCTTCCTATCTCACCAGCCATGAACCCTTGAGGGTGTACCAGATGTGGTGGGGATACACACACCTTGCCTCTTTGAGGGCCTTGAGGAGAAGACAGGAGATATTATGAAAAGGAAAAGAAGGCAGACCCCTCGAAAAATGAGGGCAAAGGGAAGATGAGACAACGGCCAATTAAGGCGGGAAATTGATAGACTCCCTAGCTCTCGGATACCCTAATACAGTGGGGGTCGGAAGAGAACAAGAGTTGACCAAGGCAGGCCGACAGGAAAGAGAACTGAAAGGAGCCCAGCACCAGGAAGTAGAAGCGATGCCAGACTCCGCCGGGGTCCCGTGGTCGCCAACCCACGTCCCACAAGTTGTGAGACCCTGGGGGGGGGGCAGTTGTGAGAATAGCTTGCTGATTAATCGCGAGGTGACATGAGAGGACTTTCCAGTGCCCACCGTGTTATCTGCTGTCTATGCTGATGCCAGTACAGGGCCGTTGCGAAAGTCACTATGGTGTTGCGAAAGAGTGAATGATTCCCCGGCCAATCTAAATAGGACGGGGAACCCCGACCGTGTGTTATCATATTTCGTCATCATCTGTGATCATCTCAGGTTCGTGCAGCTTGGACCCATATTCTTTGCCCTGCAGTACGCCATAAGATTTTTCACTAGACGCATCGAGTACAGGCCTAAGCCAGAAAATAAGGTTGAGACATTGGAAGACATCGAAGCTAGACATCTGAATTGCCTATATCAGTTTTAAAATTACAACATGTTCGTTTAGTAGTAATTTTTTCATTACCTTGTTATTATCATCATAAGTGCATCATACCGCTAATCACCGCCGCATAAAGTCTTTCTCGACTTTGATTTCTAAAATATTTATTTTTATTACAGTACATTGTGTACAAGTTGAAGTGTCAATTCAATACCGGTAGTAGTTTCCCTTATCATCCTCATCATAAGTGCAAATGATCAAGATGTTACGCCCATTACACCATTACCAAACACAATAAGTCTTCCACGCCTGTGAATTTTGAAATATGTATTTCTATTAAGGTAGTTTGTAAGTTTGACGTATCAATTCAATAGTAGTTTTCATTATCATCCTTATCAAAAGGGCAAATGACCTAGATATTACGCCCTCATTTTCTTTGAGGGCAAAATACCTAGATTTAAGTCCATTATATTTCTAAGGAGACTTTGAGACATCATTCCACCGGGCGAAGCCGGGTACTACTGCTAGTAGATCATTATAAATAATTAATCATAGGCGGCTTCGGTGGCGTAGTCGGTAGCATGCTGAGCTTCTATGCCCAAGATAGCGGGTTCAAACCCGGCCGAAGCCTTCGGATTGTTTAAGAGCGTTAAAATCCCTCAGTAGGCCTTCCTTCGGAAGGGAAGTAAAGCCGGCGGTCCCATACCATAGATTTATGGCATGTTAATAAACCTTCCACTAATTACACCTGTGTGAAGCTAAATTGGATAGGTTAAGAATGTAAACAACGCTCTTAGGTTTCTACGTTCGTTGCCAAGAGCCGACTGCGGTGGCGTCTGGTAGCTAAGTTCTGAACTTGGCCTACTAGTCGTTAACGGTGGCGCTTGTCGGCAAAAGTAGGAACTATTTGAAAAATTCTAAGTTGCAGTCTGTACTTAAATTTAAAAAAAACAGATAACACACACTAATACAGTCATCACAATTAACACCGGTTATTAGACAGATTCTACACACACCCCAAGTACACGGGGCTACATGACCGCGTTGTCGCAGCCTCTAAACTTAAGAAACAACCAATCAATTAATCATAACAAGCATCACTTGTTATCTCTTTCTTTCTTTCTTTCTTTCTTTCTTTCTTTCTTTCTTTCTTTTTTTCTTTCTTTCTCTCTGCCTTTCCCTCTTTCTTGCTTTCTTTCTTTCTCTCTTGCTCTCTCTACCTTTCTTTGTTTCTTTTTTTATCTCTCTCCTTTTCTTTCTCTCTTTCATTTCCTTATTTGTCTTTCTTTCTATCTCTCTTTCTTTTCTTTATGCTATCTTTTCCCTTTGTTTCTGTTTTCATTATTATTATTCGAACGTAATATTTCGAAATTCGAATGTTCGAATAGGTTGAACATTCGAATAATTCGTGTCACTTAATTAATTATTCGTAATCGAAATTATTCGAACAATTCATATACTTAATTGGATGTTTGGATACGTGAAGTCCTACTTCTAATGCTTCAATAGAGACGGGAAATTCCGATTTAACTTCTATACTTCACACATAGCGACATGAAGACAGTTTTAGGACGAACTGGGTATTAACATATCCATCAACAGATGCCGCGTTAACTTGGGTTATACTGCCTCATACATATACACCAGCTTAGCGAACCATCTGCTGCGCGCTACATGCAAATGGGCTCACTTATTTCTGGCTCCATACTCCGCAGAACATGACATATCCACATTGTCCTTGCTTGATCCGAAAAAATACGTTGAAAGTAAATATATACCGTATAACAAAACTTTACGAGCCTTACAGTAATCGCATATGATGTGTAACTTCTGATATAGAAGAAACCTCACGTGGAATTGTTGATACACCGGTATTTTATAGTATTATTGGCACAAATATTAATCTATTGTAAAAGGGAGTGTTTTACAGATATTGTAGTTTATAATACGGAACTCATTTTATTAGATGATTTGTTGCTTCCACCAGCACTAGCCTAAATAAAGAATACGATATGGATCAACTAGATTAATAGACGCGACACCGCCCATAACCTTAAATTCCCTATAAATAGACCAACTTGCGAGTAAATGCAATGTGCACAGCAGTAGATCATGAAAGGCTTGCCCAGTTCCCGGACCTCTTGACTCACAGACCAACACGTAATTTCATATGGATTCTGTTAAAATGAGTCATATTGATATGATTAGCAGCAGTGTATCAAGAAGTCAGAGCGAGAACAATCAAGAAGGCAGTACGAGAGTAGAAATATCAAGTAGGCAATGAAGAAAAAAAAAAGAGAGTCTTGGAATTGTTATGAATTATTAGTGTGTAAATAAAAATATTTTTGTATGTTGATGAATGTCCAGGAGCGATACGATCCAGCTGGCAATGCGTCTTACACATTTCCGTCCCATTTATCAAAATCACTCCCACAAAAATATCCAGCAACTGAGTGGAAAGATGTTACACATTAATAAATAAATAGATAAATAAATAAATTGATAAGTATTTACTAACAAAAAAATACAAATTCCTTTCTGGATTGAATTTTCACTTTTGAAGTCATTGTGCTGATTCCTAACCATTATTTTAATTCCTGTTATCATTATTATTAAATAGTTGCTTCATGCCACCACATGGCTATTGCCCCTACGGTGGCTGGCCCCCTTAGACGGTGTCGACGTCTCTTCGGGACAGAGGAGTGAAGGGTTTGGGAGAGTGATGAAATTTTGGAGAGGGGGAAGTTTTATGTATGGAATTTGATGTAGTTAGAATGATTGTTTGTGAGGATAGCAAATGAGTGTGTTTTAATAATGTGGAGCTGGGAATGGAAGTAGCCTATCGCTTCTGGGAACAGATGTGATAAAGAGGAAATGAAGGTAAAACGAGGGTGGGGGAGGAGATGGGTAGTGGAGAAATAAGGGGGAATGGGCAAGAAATGGGATGAGAAAAGGGGATTTGAAACGGATTATTTTTTTGTATGAAGTGTGAAGATGAATGAAACAAGGATCTGATGACGGTAATGATAAAGAAAGCAACGGGAAGAGAAAAGGGAAACGGTGATGTCGAAGAGCGCAAGAGATGCATGAAAGATGGAGCGTGGACAAAAGGGGCTGTATCGTTCCTTTTTTTAATTATTATTATTTGATTGATAGCTTGCCACGGTGGGTGAGTGGATAGCGTGGTCGCTCCACGACAATGCACGACCTCATACGGCCAACACAGTCGCGGCACTCCTGCAGATATTCAAATGGGAGGTTCCCGGCCTCCCTCCAAACAGTCCAGACCTCTCTCCCTGTGATTAGGCCATGTCTGGTCCCCTTAAAAGGGCTCTGCGGGGCAAACGATTCACCTCGGATGCCGACGTCCAGCAGTACGTGCGGAACTGGTCCACATCGCAGCCCAGGGAATTTTATGAGACAGCCACTCACCGCCTCGTGTCACAGTGGGACAAGTGCCTCAAGAGCCAGGGCCAATACTTCTAACATACAGGTACTGTTTCTGTAATAATGCCTCCGGCTCGTTACTTTTTGAACGCACCTTATATTTCAGAAGCACTTATTCCCATACCACATCTAATACGTTTAAGTCTACTCCAGGTAAGGCTCGGCAAGATGAAACCAGTGAGTTTTGTAGTTGGATTTCCAACTTGTTAGATGCCTTGAGGAGGAGTTATTGTCCACTCTGTCTGCCAGCTATTATTGGCTTTGAAATTGCCGTTTGTTAGTTCTAAGGCTGTTTTCCATGCAGGTTTGCGGGATTTCAGTCTAGAAGGGCCCAACTGTTGAACGTCATCATGGATTGGAAGTGTCCGATTCTTCTGTATTCTGATATGAGGATACTGAGCACTGATAACCGCTGCAAGGTGGTGAAGGAAGAAGACAGAAACATGGGGTAAAAGTGCGTGTTCCACGAGGGGAGGGGGCGAGAGGGGGGCGGGGAAGGGGCAAGGGGGGAAGGGGGAAGGTGAAGAAAAATGAAGATTTGTTAGAGAGAGCGTAATGTGTAAAATAACAGAATGGTGTAGTAGGCGATCAAAAAGTTGATAAATGGGAGGTAGTGTAGAGGGAAGACAGAAATAGACGGTTGATTGGTTTCTCAGTTTAGGTGCTGCGACAACGCGGTCATGTAGCCCCATGTACTTTGGGTATGTGTAGAATCTGTCTGATAACCGGTGTTAATTGTGATGACTGTATTAGTGTGTGTTATCAGTTTTTAATTCAAGTAAAGACTGCATACATTGAATTTTCTAGTAGTTCCTACTTTTGCCGCCAAAAGCCACCATCAACGACTACTAGTTCAGAACTTGGTTACTAGAGGCCATCGCAGTCGGCTCCTGGCGACGAACGTTGGGACCTAAGTGCGTTGGCCAAATTTAACTTATAATTTAGCTTCGCACAAGAGTAATTAGTGCAAGGCTCTTTAACAAGGCATATATCTATGACATGGAACCGCCGGCTTTATTTCCCCTCTGAAGGAAGGCATACTGAGGGATTTTAACGCTCTTAAAAATCCGTCGACTTCGGCCGGGTTTGAACCCGCGATCTTGGGTATAGAAGCTCAGCATGCTACCAACAGAGATAGAGACTCGGGGTGAAATTGAGTTTTTTAAACATATATTTTATTTTATTTTTATAATTTCAGATTTGGCGTCTGTAAATGGGATGGGTTTGGTCAGGCGCCGGGAGAAGGCCTTAAGGTTGTAGACGCCCTGTTTATTACGAAGTAATTCCTGTTCGAACGGTGTTGGTTATAAAATGCAATGAATTCCTATGTGTCGGGAGGTATATACGGCCCTTCCTAACGACCATCTAATGAGAGGAGTTAATGCGGAATGAAATGAATGTTGATGAACGAAGCTGGATAAGGCGTTGGAAGGAAGCAGCTATGACCTATTAACCGGTTGAGTGCTCAGCCCGTATATACACGGTGCACTAGAAAGTTTTGTTTTCATATTCCCCATTCGATTTCGAGTTGATTTCTGCCATATTGTGCCTTCTGTTGTGCATTTGTAGTACTGCTTAAGTTCGGATATTTGCTACTGGAAGTAGCTAACAAACCATTTTGTAGGCGTCTGTCCTCTACAGCTGGACTTTATCTGTGATGTAAATAAGTATGGCGGAATAACAATTCTTCATGCCAAGTTTGGAGTATGGATCAAATAATATCAATTTTTATACTACCAAGGAGTAACAAGTATTAATTTCCTACTGATTTTAGGAAATAATGTTAAGTTGGATCCTTTACCTCGTATGGAGATGATCCAAGCGCAATCACTAAACTTTTAATTTCGATTCGTCTGAAAATAAACGTAGGATTTTGAATTTACATTTGGATTAATAAAGACACAAAACCTATAGACATTTTGAGCGTTCCAAAAAAATGTTTGTTGCTTTTCAGTGAGTCTAACACACTAGTGTACTGTATTTATTAATCTCAAGTAATATTTTTCAGGATTAGGGAATAACCCGTCCCATTTGGGTACATTCGTGTTGACCGACTGAAAAGCACCAAACTTTTGTTTACAATGGCAACACTGAAAAATGGCTACAAGCGCCATAACCTTCCTAATTAGTTAAAAAATATATGACTTTTACAATTTCCTTAAATGCAGAAGAAAAAAAAGAACTCTACACTGAGGTAGCAAACAGCTAACTGGTCAACTCAGCACTTAATATGGTAGAAGGTGCCGTCCCAGCATTTGCCTGGAGCCGAAATGTGAAACAACGGAAAACCATTTTAAGGATAGCCGACAGTGGGATTCCAACCCAAATCCACAGATAACTTGGGCCCGTGGTCTAGTGATGCACCGTAGCGATCTAGCGGTTGTGATTGTAAAACATGTCAAATTAAGAAAATAGACATATTGGCATTCACGGTCATTCATTATATTCCGGCAATCCTTTTAGGTTTTTTGCCGCGTCAGTTGCAGGGTTTCGTCTAGGTGCACCAAGTCAGGCTCATCAACGGGGCCTTTGGTACTGCCCGGACCACCGCACCGCTGAGGTAACGCATCATGCACAACGCCCCATATCTTATTATACACACATCAAAAAAAGTTTTGCATCACCTCGGTTCCAAGAGTTCCGGAACCGTTAAATACAAAGGGAATAGAGATCAACACAAACAACATTTCATCTCGTTTTATTGCTCATGAGACCCACACATTGCATGTTGTACCATCATACAGCTAGACTTTCAGCATTTGTGGTCCAGATTGCAGTACACACCACTACCTCTAATACCCAGTAGCACGTCCTCTTGCATTGATGCATGCCTGTATTCGCCGTGGCATACTATCCACAAGTTCATCAAGACACTGTTGGTCCAAATTGTCCCACTCCTCAACGACAATTCGGCGTAAATCTCTCAGAGTGGTTGGTGGGTCAAGACGTCCATAAACAGCCCTTTTCAACATATCCCAGGCATGTTCGATAGGGTTCATGTCTGGCGAACATGCTGGCCACTGTAGTCGAGCGATGTCGTTATCTTGAAGGAACGCATTCACAAGATGTGCACGATGAGGTCGAGAATTGTCGTCCATGAAGACAAATGCCTCTCCAATATTCTGCCGATATGGTTGCACTATGGGTCGGAGGATGTCATTCAGGTATCGTAAAGCCGTTTCGGAGCCTTCCATGACCACCAGTGGCGTACGTCGGCCCCACATAATGCCACCCCAAAACATCAGGGAACCACCACCTTGCTGCACTCGCTGGACAGTGTGTCTAAGACGTTCAGCCTGACCAGGGTGCCTCCAAACACGTCTCCGACGATTGTCTGGTTGAAGGCATATGCGACACTCATCGGTGAAGAGAACGTGATGCCAATTCCGTGGGGTCCATTCAGCATGTTGTTGGGCCCATCTGTACCGCGCTGCATGGTGTCGGGGTTGCAAAGCTGGACCTCGCCATGGACGTCGGGAGTGAAGTTGCGCATCATGCAGCCTATTGCGCACAGTTTGAGTTGAAACACGACGTCCTGTGGCTGAACGAAACGCATTATTCAACATGGTGGCATTGCTGTCAGGGTTCCTCCGAGCGGCAATCCGTAAGTAGCGGTCATCCACTACAGTAGTAGCCCTTGGGCGGCCTGAGCGAGGCCTGTCATCGACAGTTCCTGTATCTCTGTACCTCCTCCATGTCCGAACAACATCGCTTTGGTTCACTCTGAGACGCCTGGAAACTTCCCTTGTTGAGAGCCCTTCTTGACACAAAGTAACAATGCGGACGCGATCGAACTGCGGTATTGACCTTCTAGGCATGGTAGAACTACAGACAACATGAGCAGCGTACCTTCGTCCTGGTGGAATGACTGGAACTGATCGGCTGTCGTACCCCCTCCGTCTAATAGGCCCTGCTCATGCATGGTTGTTTACATCTTTGAGCAGTTTTAGTGACATCTATGAACAGTCAAAGGGACTGTATCTTGGATACAATATACACAGTCAACGTCTATATGCCGGAGATCTGGGAACCGAGGTGATGCAAAACTTTTTTTGATGTATGTATAATACGCTAAGGTGTACGTTTCACAAACCTCAAGCTCCTAAACTAGAGGGCGTTAGAAGGCGTGGTTTGTACCAATATGTTCCAATTAGTCTCAATAGTACAGAATAAATCTTGAATTTCTTGAAAAGTCACCTGAAATATATTTATTTGTTTATAAAGTGCTTTTAAACCATTACACAAGACGATAGCCCCTGCCGCAACTGTGCCGCATCCAGCCCGCATAGCACTAGCGCCAGGCGGGTAGTCTGTATACACGGGGAGCACACAACCCATTATGCGAGAGTTCTCGCGAGGGTCCGCTAGTTTAAATACAGTATGATGCAGAAAAAAAAAACACTTAAAATTCCGCGTCGCCACAATGATGATTTTGTGCTCATCAGGTTACTGAAAATCCCTTACGTGAAGTATGAACATACTAAATTGCAGTTTGTAATAGATTCGTAGAAATTGAGAAGCAGTGAATTATTTCGGATGATCGTCATATGGATTGTTCTATATGTAGGATATGGAGATATGTACCAGTAGAGGATGACTATTGCATTTGTTTATACAAACACTAGCAGAAGTACCCGCTCTTCGAACGGTCTTCGGTATTAATAACCAGACATTATCAATTAAGCTACGGTTGCAATGGTTAGGGGCTTGTCATTCCTTCATATGTTTATCCGAACGAAGTTAGTTTTCTTGGTATATCACAGACACTGTTAATTTAAGGGCCTTAAAATGCAGTTTGCGGAGACCCTTTATAGACTACCTAGTTTTGTATCATACATTGAGAAGCGCACCAGTGGCTTTGGTCGTCTTTCTAGGATAATTTTTATTTTTCGTCTATTTTAGCATGTATTTTGAAAAGTTTTTCCCTATATCCACCCTTCTATGAGCAGTACGGTGAAGAGTTTTATAAATGATTGGTTAATTGACTCATGGTTACAATACCTTATTTTAAGATGCTCCAAGCACCCGAACACGAGTTATAGGCGTACATAAACATAAAGATATATCAACCACACAGTGTCAAACAAAATCATCTTTACGATGAACCCGTTTGTCGACAAAATTATGATTAGTTAAAATGTGCTATCAAACTAAATTCACCTAACGTGTACTTCCTGACGTGAAAATATTATTGAAAACCTTATTGACGAACCGCAAATATGTCAAATAAAAAACGGACCCTCACCGTTGTGGAAAGTCCCCATCCCCAGGAAGACCCCTTTAATAAATTATAAAGGTTTGTGGTATATGAAAATTCCTGATTTGTAGCCTCCAATGGCCCAAATTCCCAAATGCTGCAAAAAACACTATTCAATTTAGGATTTTTTTAAATAATAATATTGCTGTTTGGAGATAAAATAGACCTTCTGTACAACATATCGCACGTGTAAGTCGCGTTTAAACATTATAGGGTACTCCTTGTCCCCTTAAGCTCACTGATGAATTGTACATTCTATGTTTGTTTCCTTATAGCCATTTGCAAACTTTCGCAGAAATTTATTAAATTGGGATGCATTGCTTCTTACAGAAATAGATGGAAAGTTGGATGTCACCTCTTGAGATACTGTTGTCATGATTACCGCCTTGCATTGCTTCATTAGTTTCTTCTTGTTCTTCTCTTTTCAGATGGTCCAGCTAAGGAGCACGACGTTGAACTTTTCAACTTGGCGAGGGACATGATGTTTTCCCAATATTCTCTGGCTATGTTTCTTAAAGGGTGGTCTGTCCTAAAAACTCTTCTGTTTAAGTATCCTTCTGAGATGTGCTCGGCTACTAATATCACTTTCCATTATCTTCAGTACTTGGATGTCCTGGTTAACTTCTGTTAGCCATGGTGTCACGCTCTTTCTATTCTCCCAGTAATTGATGATGATGATGATAATTTTTGTTTTAAGGGGCCTAACATCGAGGTTATCGACCCAGTAATTGAGAAGCCGGTTGGTTAGTCTCGTTTGCTTCATCATTGAGACATGTCCGTAGAAAGCCAGACGTCTCTTCTTGGCCACATCTGTGATTTTCTCAGTATATCTATATAGCTCCTGATTTGGTGTTCATCTGTACTCGCCATCTATTAATTAGTTTATTAAATGAAATTAATTTTCTGGGAATATATCAGAAACGTGGTTCAGAGTATTAAAACGTAGTAGCCTCCGAGCCACCGAGGGGCTGAAAATGAGTTTTGTCTCGTCCTTGTACGCCATAATATAATAATAATAATCATAATAATAATAATAATTTAATAATATAGGGATGGGGATATAATAGACCTTCAGTACCACACTACCGGGTGAGTTAGCCGAGGTCGTTGCGGCATGACTGTTGGCAGTCGCTCACATCCGGGAGGCGAGGAGGTTCGAATCCCCCCGCCGGCAACCTTGAAGATGGTCTTCTGTGGTTTCCCATCTTCCTTCCAGGCAAATGCCGGGGTTGGTCCCTAACTATAGGCCACAGCCGCTACCTTCCAACTCCTCGACCCTCCCATCCAACATTCCTCCCCAACGGTACTTGTAGCTCACCCATTGGGTGTCCGTCTCGAAGCAGCTACAAAACTGGCGAGCCGAACATGTCCTCGGACACTCCCGGCACTAAAAGCCATACGCTAAAAAAAAAAAAAAAGTACCACACTCGCACGTGTAAATCGCATGAAAAAATTCTAGAGTATCCATTGACCCTTTTAAGCGCACTATATACGTATTGATGAATTTTACAGGTTAAGTTAGTTCCGTGATAATCTTATAGCCGTTTGCGAACGTTCACAGTAATGTAATAAAAGGAATGGCATTGCGTCTTACAGAAATAGATGGACTCCTGACATTGTGTTGCCATGGTTACCGGCTTGCATTCTTTCATTAGTGTTTATTAAATGAAATTAGTTTTCTGGGAATATCTCAAAAACTGTTGGTTTTAGGACCTTAAAATGTGATTTTCGGGGCCCATAGGGCTCCCGAGTTTTGTTTCTCACATTGAAACGCTGAAAATGAGCTTTTTATCATCTTTCTACGCCTATTTCAGCATGAATTTTAAGAGGGGTAGGCCCTCTTTTATGAGAGGTATGGAGAAGAGTTACATCAATGATTACTTTCGTGCCTCTGATGGACATCTGTACCAAATTTTACGTTGATCCACTGAGACGTTGTCGAGTGATGCGCGTACATAGTTGTACACAGACACACAGCCAGACAGACAAAAAATTTTGTTTTTGCGCGCAACCGTCTTAAACCAGTCTGAAACGCGTTAATAACTCAAATTTCCGTGGAAATTCAGAAAAAACAGACAAACTTTCATTTTTAGCCTATTTTCAATTTTGAAAAAAAAAAATAGGCTTATGAGAATACCTTTTGTCCGTGTGTGTGCGCGCGCGTGTGTGTGTGTGTGTGTGAGAGAGGTGTGTGTGTGTGTGTCCCCCTAATAAAATCTAAACAGCTGGAGCGATTTCAATGAAACTCGGTAAGTTCAAGGCACTATTCCCGGCGACCTCGACCGTGCCCTTCAAATTTTGTTACGTCTCACCAATCCAACATGGCGGCTGTGCGAAATATTTCACTAGCATTCAATATCTCCGAAACTATTACCGATATCGCCCTGAAATTGTGTACGGTGATAAAGGGCACTACTAGAAGTTTACCTATGAGACTTTCAAAAACCTGGTGACTACAAAACCAACATGGCGGTCAAGCGAATTTGAGACTTTTAAATAGACTTTTCTCGCGATTTAACCATCCAAACGTAATGAAACTTGGTACAGCAAATGTTTCTACAAATTGTAATGCACTGGAGTCTAATGTAGTTCAATTGTTTACATAACCTCAAAATGGCGGCTGTGCGAATTATGTCACTGACATTCTATATCTCCGAAACTATTACAGATATCACCCTGCAATTTTCTACGGTCATAAAAGGTACTGATACATGTTAATCTATGTATATTTCATAAACCTGTAAAGTACAAAACGAACATGGCGACCAAGCGAATTTGAAATATTTTAATAGACTTTTCTCGTGATTTAACTCTCTGAGCGCAGTGAAATGTGGTACAGTAAATTATTTTGCAGATTGTAATGCACTGCCATCTAATTTAATTCAATGGTTTACATAACCTCAAGATGGCGGCTGTGCGAAATTTTAAAATTAAGTTTTATTTCTTGTGTCGTAATCATGCGATCGAAGTGGAAGTTTGAATAATGAACCTAGGCAATAATTGTCCTTGAATGGTACATAACTCTATGGCCTATACATATAACAATCCTAAATGGCGAGCTTCCGAAATATTTAGATGGTTCTCAATATCTATGAATCTTTTACAGCAACCAAACTGAATTTTTTATGTTCATAGAGACTATGAACATATGTTCACCTATAGGACTTCAGTAACCTGGTGAGCACAAATCCAACATGGTGGCGACGCGAAGTATAAATATTTAAATGGACGTTTCTCGCGAATTAACTATCCGAGTGCCGTGAAACGTTGCACGTTAAATGCTTATACAAAGGTTGATCCACTGGCATCTAATTTTACTTGAATTGTTTGCATAATCACAAGATGGCTGCTGTGCGTAATTTTAAAATCTCGTTTTTACTTCTTGTGTTCTAATCATGCGATTGAAGTTTGAATACCACACGCACATAATAATATTAATGTAATAGCACAAAAATAAAAATCCAACCTGGCGACAATCTGAAATATTTAGACGGTTTTCAATGTCTACGAATCTGTTACAGCAATTAAACTGAAATTTTGTATGTTGTTAGTGGCAATTAACCTGAGTAGGATATATGAAAATAGGCTGTATAGTTCTTCACGGAACTACTTGTTATATACAGTGTGGTCCACCCGCCCCTTATTATTTAGTTTTATGAAACCCAACTAACATAGCATTTCTCCCGATGGTCGATATTGCTCTGCGCTCTGACTGTGTGACAGCAATGTAATTGGGTCATGGGTCTAGCAAAGAAAAACCGATCTTAAACTTTTACCCGCCAAATACTACGGCCCATTCTACTAACATATGACTTTCTGCTCCTTGAAATAACACACATACACGTAATACGATCGAATTAATAGCTTACGCCACGTGATCTCTAATAGTAGAAGGTTAAATCAACACCACAAACCGTGATTGAAGACTTTGAGATGGACTTAAACGTTTGAGGTGGGACGGCTACAGTAACTAAAGCACGTTTAGCGTGCGGTATTTACTATTTCTTGGTGGCTGCGAGGTTTAAAGCCTGACCGTACTTGATGGACGCGAGCGGGCAGAATGCTGCTTCGAATCCAGTAGTAGGCATACTTTTTTTTGAACAAAAGCCCACATTCCATTTTAGTCGGGATGTAACTACATTGCCACATTTATTGCCTTACGACGAATTTTTGTGAGGAGTTCGTTGAATTTTGATGATTTATAAAGAGAACACGATCGAATTGGTACGTTATGCCACGTGACCTGTTATGACAGAAAATTTAAAAACTGGCATGAATATTAACATAACATCTCGAAGTGTTGCTCCTGAAGTCCGGGTTCGATTCCCAGCTTTGCCAAGAAATGTAATACTTGTCTAAGGGCTGAAATTTGGTACACATAGCCTCGTGGAGCAAATATGAGAAGAAGTGGGTTCGATTCCCACCTCAGCCACCCTGGAAATGGTTTTCCGTGGTTTCCAAATTCCGGGACGGATTCTATCTTAAGGCCACGGCCACCTCCTTCCCAACCCTTAATTGCAAATACACACATCATTACAAGCCCGCAATAACTCAGGTTATCAGACAAATTCTACACACACACACACCCATGTAAACATGGCTAAATATTCTAGGCCCTCAAATGAAACAAAACAACAACATATCGAAGGATATTCTGATCGCCAGTGCTTGCATCGAAGTATACGTATTCCGTAGAAATTCCCATTGTATTATTAGCAAAAAATCGTGCGTCTGTCTGTGTGTGTGTGTGTGTGACGTTGTGTGTGTGTGTGTGTGTGCGCGTGTGTACTCTGAATGTCTGCCCCTTCCTCCCCCACCCCCCATATCAATTCGAACACGGTGAAACCGAATTGAACGAAATTTGGTACAGAGGTAGAACTAGCAAAGGGCACTGTGTCATGTTTTATATCGCAGCCATCTTGACGGAAACGTAATGGCGGCAACCCAAATGTTCAAAGCTTAAATCAAATTACGGATAACCTAATCATCCGATCTCTACCAAATTTTGCAACAACATATATTTATAAGGCGAGCGTCTTTTGACTACAGTACAAGGTAATCAGACCAATAGTTTGCAGATGGCGGCCATGTATGTGTGCAAATCGATTCCCCCTATCAATTCAAACACGGTGATACCGAATTGAACGATATTTGGTACAGAGGTAGCACTAGTAAAGGACACCTCAGTGTAATGTTTTATATCGCCGCCATCTTGACGAAAACGCAATGGCGGCCATCCTATTGTAAAGAGCTTGAATCAAATTACGACCAACCTAATAATCTGATCTCTACCAAAGCTTGCAACAACATACCTTTATCTGGGAAGCATATTTTGACCAAACTACAACATTATAAGCCCAACAGTTTGCTTATGGCGGCCAAATATGTATGCAAATCGATTCCCCCTATCAATTCAAACACGGTGAAACCGAATTGAACGAAATTTGGTACAGAGGGAGCACTAGCGCAGAACACCTCAGTGTCATGTTTTTTATCGCCACCATCTTGACGGAAACGTAATGGTGGCCACCCAAATGTTCAAAGCTTAAATCAAATTACGACTAACTTAATCATCCTATCTCTACCAAATTTTGCAACAACGTATACGTGTTTGGCGAGCATCGTTTGACTGAACTACAAGGTCATCAGCCCATTAGTTTGCAGATGGTGGTCATGTATGTGTGCAAATTGATTCCCCCTATCAATTAAACACGGTGTAACTGAATTGAACGAAATTTGGTACAGAGGTAGCACTAGCAAAGGGCACTCCAGTGTCATGTTTTATATCGCCGCCATATTGACGAAAACGTAATGGTGGCCATCCTAATGTTAAGAGCTTGAATCAAGTTATGACCAACCTAATAATCTGATCCCTACCAAATATTGCAACGACATACCTTTATGAATAGAGAATCTGTTGACCACACTACAAGGTCATCAGACCAATATTGTGCAGATCGCGGCCATGTTTGTGTGCAAATCGATTCCCCCTATCAATTCAAACATGGTGAAACCGAACTGAATGAATTTTTTTTACAGAGGTAGCACTAGCATAGGGCACATCATATTCATGTATAATATCCGTAAAGCACGTTGTATTTCAAGAAGCTATTACAACCAACTTTCAATTATACTCCTTGAAAAGGACAAAGGGTTATAACCATACCCATGTATTTAGGAGAAAGTAGGCTATACGTTCTTTACCGAACATCTTGTTTTGTTATTAAATTTTAACAAAAAGTCTTAGCATATCTTTAGGCCCGTATCACACGACACTCGCTGGCAAGGAAGCTGGTGTGATCGCTGGTACAAAATCCTGTATAATTCTGTTCTCTTCGTCAGTACCCCTGCTTGTATGATTGAAGTGTATCACACGCTAGCATTTTGGACGCTAAGTTGTATCAAATAAAACCGAAGGGCTGTCGTTTGAGGGCATTAGTTGCTGTTCTTTCGCCTTATTAACGCAAAGCGGTCGCGAAAATTGCTTTAAGTAAATTAGAAAACCTGTCAGGTACTGAACGAATGCATTCCAATCAATATTTAAGATCTAACTGTAATAATTGAATATTTTACCATACGCGTTAATAAGAAGTACAACAAAAACCTCCAGAGTGTGTTGGAAATGTGTGCAAGTGTTATTGTGCCCGCTCGCTCTTTCGTAGATCCCGGGTTCAAGACCATCCAACGGCAGATTTTTTAAATTCTTTTTGACTATTATATTATACCCTCCCTACCTCGTACAGCATGATTTCAACTTGGTTTTGTTCACATTATCTACGAAGACGATAGGGAAAGTTATTTTCTTGTCTCATTTAAATGGTTATTTTCCCTAAATACTGTTCTAAACCATGTCGCCTCCATAGCGTAGCGGTCAGCATGGTTAGCTGCCGCCCCGGAGGTCCCGGGTTCGATTCCAGGCTCTGCCACGAAATTTGAAAAGTGGTATGAGGACTGGAACGGGGTCTACTCAGCCTCGTGTGACCCAAATGCGTAGAGGGGGTTCGATTCCCACCTCAGCCATCCTCGAAGTGGTTTTCCGTGGTTTCCCACTTCGTCTTCGGGCAAATGCCGGGATGGTACTGTCCCCGTTTACCTGGATAGTAGGCTGTCAGATATCCGCCCCCTCAATCGGATTGCCAATTATCGATTGCACCGGCATAGCTACATCAATGAAAATGGCACTGACAGATACTATCGAGATAAGAGCACAGACGTTCACAGGAAATCGTTGTGGAACACACCAAAATAGACGGGGGTTCATACTTACCGTTACTTACCTCTTAATTATCTCGGGGTTTGAGTTGACAACAGGATCACTAAAGTCTGTTCACACAATAACCTCCACCATGACATTTAAAAATGAGCCAAGACGAAGACGAGAACTTTGAACTGTACAAAAGCTTTATTTCTAATAAAGGGTATGATTTTACTAACACAACAAAATCAACGTGGCTATCAGAAGCCCAAGTCAATCTGACTACGTCCTCAGTAGGACTTGCAAAATTATCATACAACATGATATAAAACATTTTAGCTCCCAAGAGCTCCAAATAACGTAATATTCATAACACTATTGGATTGGAAAAGGACATCAGGGTGTGACATATATAGAGCATTTGGTTTCCTTTTAATAAACATGAGAATGGTATTTATAGTCGCAAGGCCGAAGTGCGGACGACCTCACTCTCTGTGAACCAGATGTTGGCCCAGCTGCGAGCTACCTTCGAACCTGTTGCAGCCTGGTCAAATGCACTCCCTTCTCACATGCTGTTACGTAACATACAGCTTGCTCTCTCAAACTTTTAACTGTCTACAAGACAACTCACATTATATTTACGCAAATCTTTCAAGTACTTTGCTCACATCCTATTGGATCATTATGTTAATTCCTTAAACTTGTTAAGTTTAATCCAAATGTTTAATTAGCTCTTAAATGTTTATAACAAATCACATAAATTATTTATAACAATTAGAAATTGTTTATAATGTTTGTCAAAGACAATAAAAATATTATAAGCACGCCTTTAACATCACTCTCGTTCCATATTATTTTCAAAAATATTTACAGCAATTATTTACAATATTAACATTTTAAATTGTTTAAATTATTAATTTAATAAATACATTGACCACATGTTCATTCGGTTGGTAATTTTCATAATCGTGATTAATATAATCGACCAATGAAGGTTAGTTATACATATTAATGTCACAATCTGGTTTAATAAAGGTTTTAATAATGATTTGTGACGGCAACCTTCATTCAAAATCTTATCTCAAATTCTTTCAAAACTCGTGTTAATTATAACAGTAAATCACTTGATTTATTTTCAACGAACTATGACAATCTTACTCCAGCGGAAAATCCTTCGCTAACAAGTTAATGCACACACTGCATTACAAATATGCCCAAAATCATCATATATTAATCTATATGGTATTAAACTTCCACATAACTTACAAAACTTCCACAAATAATTCTTTAACATTTATTCCTGTGGGAACTTCCTTCATATTCAAGGGCATTATATCTCAGCGACTTTCAACACGCGCTGCACTAGCGATTATACATTCATAGTTCCACTTAAAAATTTTTATAATCATTAATTGTTTCAAAACTGTTTTTCTATTTAACCTTCGTGAATTTCATTCATGAACCGAAATGAAGTCAAAACTTGCCAATCACAAACAAATTTAATAGTGAATACGCTTATATACGCCTGTCTGGTCTATCAAAATTTAAGATTAACATCTTAAAAGAAAAATGTGTAGTATGAAAATACTATCTTCAAATAAAGTGCGACTAAATGCAAAGTGGTCGAATAGAATCCATTTAGACTGGGGAATGCAAACATCGTTCTATAAATCTCTAATTGAGAAAAACTCCTAACAAAAGTACTTGACTTTAATGCATTCAATAATTCAATATTAAAGTTACTCTTTCACAAAAGTGTCTATAATGCAATGTTCATTCATAACTGACGATAAATGTCTGTGTTGCAATCAATACAAATAACGACTAGTATTTCCAAGATCGTCGACAACGTAAGAGATTTTAACGCTCTAAAATCATTTAAATGTTCTTCCTTCTTGATGATGACAGAAAATTGGTCAAAATAATTAAACTGGGGTAGAATTACTTTAATAAAATGACACGCTGTCTGAATTTAAATCTGCCATAAAAATCATTAACTTACAGTCAAATCGTGACTACAAAAAATGTTAATTACTGAAAAATCCAAATATCAGTCTCAACTGATTCAAAATCGTTAACTATGCCCATGACAAAACAATGTCTTAATAAATCGTCGAAAAATGCAAAACTCATCAAAGTGTACTGAGAATAAGAATCTCAACAAGAAAATAGGGCAAAACATGAGGATAAAAATATGGGAAAAATGGTTGCTCAAACATCATTAATATACTCAAATACAATAAACGTTCACGACTACCTTATCTGCCGATTGACGTTCCAGAGGAAAATTCCCCAAAGAAGACTGCTGATGGATCCATTTCACCACGTTAAAGTTGAGCTCCATCCTCGAAATAGGAAATAGCACCCTCGGAGAATCGAACTGCTTCCTTCTCCGTGAATCGCTCTGCTCCTCGAAGACGAATAGACATCCTTCCGGCAATAATCTTCTTTGTGCGTCGGGATATCCCTGACCTCTCTTGAAAAATTCCCTGAAGTTCCAGTAGACAATCGTCATGAAGTTTTGTAGAAATTTCCGAAGAAATTATTCATATTCAGAGTATGAAATTGTTTCTATGGCTGTTCGATGGTATTCAGCCTTTAATTACGAAACATGGGTGTAGATGGTATTCACCGCATGTTCGCTTGTGTGGAATAGCAATTAGCGAAGTTCCATGTCGCTATCTTACTCCGTTGAAGTATGTCCCAATTGCTATAAGCCTTTTTAGCCTTCCATCTGCTCTTCGGTTGTAGTGTTAGAAGAACAAACTGCCTTATTCAATTGCTCCATTATACTGTATCGTTGTGTAACCAAGCAATCTGAAGTCTTTCTATTCCACTCGCAGCGTCAGCCTTGCGTTGATTCTGGCTATACGAAAGTGCTTCTCTTGTGGCGAGATAATCACTTTTCTCAGTCGTATAAAACTGCTAATATCTTTCGAACTAATCGGTCGAAATTGTTCAGCTTTTCTCTATAACTGCATGTAGCACAGCACAATACAATTAGCTTATCGGAGACCGCTAACTGTTCGAAGCTAAACTTGTAGAAGCTTTCTAAGGTCCGTTTCAACTTCACCTAGTTTGACTTGGATCTCGTTAATATAGTGGCCTCGCCACGCGTTATAAAGACGATTCTTTTCACTGCTGTTCACTTCGACGTCTCACTATAATGAATGTATAAGAAAAAAACTTTCACAAATATACTTCGATGCTCTGAGAATGAGATCTCAGAATGATCAGAGAACGAAAGAGAGCTCCTCTCTTCTGCGCAAGCCCTTTTATTAACTTCACGAGGGGCGTTACCATCCCTTCCAAAGCGTGGTACTGCGTCACCGCTAAAAGTTCTAACTTCGTTAATACATGACGGATTTTCAAAATTCAAAAACTGAAAATAAATTTCACCAAAATTCCAAATCAATGCTTTTACTGTAAATGGATTTCCACAATTCTGCATTCCAAAAGTAATAAAAATACCATAGTTTTAGCAATCTCCGTCTTCCTTTAAACTATCGTTGATTGGTTCATGCCTCTCCTCCAATAGCATAGTTTCTTCCTCAGCCGAATTCCTCGTTTCCTGCGACTGCGTCGTACATCTTGGAACATTCTCGACTAAATGCTGACGTCACTGAGAATCTCAGCCCAAGTAGCTTGCTGGCATAACATTTACGTCATCCGTTCTTACGTCATGACTACCTACGTCATAACTATGACAGCCATAACTCTCCTTATAATTTCAAATATAGCCACCGTGGTCTCCATAATTCAATTACGGAGGCAGTACCTACTGTAAGGCCACGGCCGCCTCCTTCCCTCTTCCTAGCCTATCCATACCAATCTTCCATTCCTTCCAATCCCTCATGAGGCCCCTGTTCGCTTTGCAGGTGAGGCCGCCTGGGCGAAGTGCTGATCACAGCACCCCAGTTGTATCCCTCCCGACCAGGTGTTCCAAGCTCCAGGACACTGCCCATAGAGGCGGTAGTGGTGAGTTTCCTCGCTGAGTCCATGGGAACCACCAACCTAGAGGGTAAATTGACTAAATAAAATAAAAACTGTTCTAAACCATGTCGCCTCCGTAGCGTAGCGGTCAGCATGGTTAGCTGCCGCCCCGGAGGTCCTGGGTTCGATTCCCGGCTCTGCCACGAAATTTGAAAAGTGGTATAAGGACTGGAACGGGGTCTACTCAGCCTCGGGTGGCCCAAATGAGTAGAGGGGTTTCGATTCCCACCTCAGCCATCCTCGAAGTGGTTTTCCGTGGTTTCCCACTTCGGCTTCGGGCAATTGCCGGGATGGTACTGCCCCCGTAATTGAATTATATAAAGACCACGGTGGCTATTTTGGAAATTATAGCGAAAGTTATGGCTGTCATAGTTATGACGTGGGTAGTCATGACGTAAGCACGGATGACGCAGACGTTATGCCAGCAGGCTACTTGAGCTGAGATTCTCAGTGACGTCAGCATTTATTCGAGAAGGATCCGAGATGTACGACGCAGTCGCAGGAAACGTGGAATTCTGCTGAGGAAGAAATTATGCTATTGGAGGGGAGGCTCAAACCAATGAACGATAGTCTAAAGGAAGACGGAGATTGCTGAAACTATGGTATTTTATTACGTTTTGGAATGCAGAATTGTGGAAATCCATTTGCAGTAGAGGCATTGTTCTGGAATTTTGGTGAAATTTATTTTCAGTTTTTGAATTATGAAAATCCGTCATGTATTGACGAAGTTGGAACTTCTAGCGATGACGCAGTAACACGCGATGGAAGGGATAGATACGCCCCTCATGAAGTTCATAAAAGGCCTTGCGCAGAAGAGAGGAGCCTCATTCTCAGATTATAAATCAATCGTCAGATTTCAAATAGTCTTTTCAGTGAAACGTCGAGTGAGATTATTAATGAAAAAGTCGTCTTTGTAACGCGTGGCGAAGCCACTGCATTAAACGAGAGTCGAACTTACAAGCAGTGCAGGTTTACTGTGAAGTAAATCTAGGTGAAGTTGAAACGACCCTTATAACACTTCTACAAGATTAGCTGTGAACAGTTAGCGGTCGCCTATAAGCTAATTCTCTTGTGCATTGCTACAGTAAGGACTGTAGAAAAGCTGAACAATTTCGAGGAAGTATTTTGGAAGTTATTGACAATCTTAGACGACTGACAAAAGTGATTTTCTCGCCACAGGAGAAACACTTTGTATAGCCAGACTCTACGCTACGGCTGACCCGGCTAGTGAAATAGGGAGACTTCAGATTGCTTTTGTGACACAACGCTACAGTATTATGGAGCAGTCTAATATGGCAGTTTGTTCTTCTAATACTATTACCGAAGAGAAGATGGAAGGCTAAAGGACTTAATGCAATTGGGACATATTTCAACGGAGTAAGATAGCAGCATGGAACTTCGCTAATTGCTATTCCATACAAGCGAACATGTGGTAAATAACCATCTACACCCATGTTTCGTGATTAAAGGCTGAATACTATCAAACAGCAATAGAAATGATTTCATACTTTCTGAATATGAATATTTCTTCGGAAATTTATGCAAAAACTTCATGGCGATTTTCAACTGGAACTTCAGGGATTTTTCAAGAGAGGTCAGGGTTGTCCCGACTCACAAAGAAGATTATTGCCGGAAGGATGTCGTTCGTCTTCGTGAAGCAGTTCGATTCTCCGATGGTGCTGTTTCTGGTTTCGAGGATGGAGCTCAGCTTTAACTTGGTGAAATGGATCCATCAACAGTCTTCTTTGGGGAATTTTCCTCTGGAACGTCAATCGGCAGATAAGGTAGTCGTGAACGTTTATTGTATTTGAGTTTCTTAGCAATATTTGAGCAACCATTTTTCCCATATTTTTGTCTTCATGTATTTTTGCCCGATATTCTTGTTTGAGATTCCTATTCTCAGTACACCTTGCTGAGTTATGCCTTTTTCGTCGTTTTATTAAGACATTGTTATGTCATGGGCATAGTTAAATGATTTTGAATCAGTTGAGACTGATATTTAGATTTTTCAGTAATTTGCTTATTTTTGTAGTCACGAGCTGACTGTAAGTTAATGATTTTTAGGGCAGATTTAAATTCAGACAGCGTGTCACTTTATTAAAGTAATTCTACCCCAGTTTAATTACTTTGACCAATTTTCTGTCATCATCAAGAAGGAAGAACATTTAAATGATTTTAGAGCGTTAAAATCCAGTACGTTGTCGACGATCTTGGAAATACTAGTCGTTATTTGAATTGATCGCAACACAGACATTTATCGTCAGTCATGAACGACCATTGCATCACAGGCAATTTTGTGAAAGATGAACATTAATTATAAATTATTGAATGCATTAAATTCGTGAAACTTGTGTTAGGTTTTTTCTCATATAGAGATTTATATAATGATGTTTGCATTCCCCAGTCTAATTGGATTCTATTCGACTATTTTGCAGTTAGTCGCACTTTGTTTGATGATAGTATTTTTATACTACAATTCTTTGAAGATGTTAATCTTAAATTTTGATAGACCAGACAGGCGTATATAAGCGTATTCACTATTAAATTTGTTTGTGATTGGCAAATTTTTATTTCATTTCGATTCATGAATGAAATCCACGAAGTTTAAATGACAACAGTTTTGAAACAATTAATGATATAAGAATTTTTAAGTGGAACTATGAATGTATAATCGATAGTGCAGCGGACATGTTGAAAGTCGCTGATGTATAATGCCCTTAAATAAATGAAGGAGATTCCCACAGTAATTAATAATGATAAAGATTGTGTTAGGGGAGGTTTTTTGTAAATGCTGTGGAAGATTTTAATGCCATATATTTTAATATATGATGAATTTTGGGCTATTTTGAATGCAGTTTGTGCATTATTTTGTAAGCGAAGTATTTTCCGCTAGAGTGTATTGTCATAGTTCGTTGAAAATTAATCAAGTGAATTTACTGTTATAATTAACAAGAGTTTTGAAAGAATTTGAGATAAGATTTTGAATGAAGATTACCGTCACAAATAATTAAAATTATTACAACCTTTATTAAACCAGATTGTGACATTTACATGTATAACTAACCTTCATTGGTCGATTATATTAAACACGATTATGAATTTACAAACCGGATAAAACATGTGGTTCAATGTATTTCTTAAATTAATAATTTAAATAATTTAAATGTTGATATTGTAAATAATAAATGTAAATATCTTTGACAATAATGTGGAACGAAAGTAATGTTAAAGGCGTGTTTAAAAATTTTGTAATTATCTTCGATAATATTATAAACAATTTCTTATTGTTATAAATAATTTATGTGATTTTGTTATAAACATTTAAGAGTGTGTTTTATACTCTAAACCATGCTTTTTAATCATTTGGATGATAACTTAACAAGTTTAAGGATAGTTAAAATAATCCAGTGGGATGTGAGTTAAGCATTTGAAAGATTTGCGTCAATATGTATGAGTTGTCTTGTAGACATTTAAAGCTTTAAAAGGAGCTGATTTCTTACGCAAGTGTGGCGTGACGAGGGAGCCCCATTCGACAGGTGTGAGCCAGGTTAAAGAGTAGACCAGCCGGCCAGACATCTGGTTATCAGCGGGTGAGGTCGATACTCCGGCCTTGTGCCTATTAATAAAAGTGTTATGTTTATTAAAAGAAACCAAATGCTCTATATATGTCGTACCCTGACTTCCTCATCCAATCCAAATGTGTTTTAAAATGTTACGTTATTTTGAGCTCATGGGAGCTAACATATTGTTTGATAACTTTGCAAGTCCTTTAGGAGGACGTAGTCAGATTGACATAGGCTACCGATAGCCACGTTTATTTTGTTGAGTTGTGAAAATCATACTCTTTATTTGAAAATAAAGCTCTTGTACAGTTCAAAGTTCTCGTCTTCGGTCTGGTTCATTTTTAAATGTCATGGTGAAGGTTATTGTGAGAGCATACTTTAAAGATCCTGTTGTCAACCCAATCCCCGAGATATTTATAAGAGGTAAGTAAAAGTAAGTATGAAACCCCGTCTATTTTGGTGTGTTCCACAATAATTTTTCTTGGTAACTTCTGTGTTCAAACCTCGGTAGTATCTGTCAGTGCCATTTTCATTGATGTAGCTGAGCTGGTGCGATTGATTGTTGGCAATCCGATTGAGGGGGCGGATATCTGACAGCCTACTATCCGGGTAAACGGGGACAGAAGGATTGGCGCACCTAAAACGTTGGGGCTCGATTCAACATAACTGGATCACCAGGTTGAACGCCAGTAGGATTGGCAAACCTAAAACGCGTGGTTCGATTAGACTCAAATAAAGAGGTTGATTCTTTGTTAGATGTCTTGGCCAATTGTAGAATTTAAGAGTGTGATTATATAGGAATTAAATGTTGTATTGTAATAGGAAAATTACACTCAGAAAAGATCAGATCTTATACAACTTGAGAAAGGTTAAATGGGCTGGAAACTTAGGAAAATCGCCTATGATCTGGAATCTTATTTTATTTGACCGGCTTATGACATTTTAGTCATATTAAAGATAAAATTAAATTATTTGGATTATAAATGTAAAATTATTTGTGATAGGATATTTTAAAATGAGCCAGGGAAATTTGAACATGTGCTTGAGTTTGTTTCAACATAAAGTGTCTTCGAAAGTTAATTATAAGGTAGTTATAAGTTAGATTTAAGACAGAAAATTGATCAAATTCATATATGGTGAAAAGTGTTGCTCAAATGTTGTTATTTTGCTCTTTTGATGTATGTCCCTACAGCAGTCTAATTTTTTAATAATATTGTAATGGCAGATGAAAGTTTGAAGATGATGTTAGCGGAGATGTCTGCTAACATGAATAGTAATATGAAGCAGATGATGGAGGAGAATGCTAGTAATTTGTCTGCTAACTTGAAAGCAAGCATGAGTGAGAGCATAAAGGAAATGGAAGCTAGGAATACTAGTCGAATGGAGGAGAATGCTAGTAATTTGAAAGCTATTCAGACCAGTTCTGCTAACTTAGAGGATAATATGTCGCGTTTACAGATTAATACCCAAGGAATTGAGAATACTGTAACTGACATCCGTTCAGACGTGTCCAATGTTAAAATAGATGTGTCTAATATGCATAAAAATGTTGCTGATGTTAAAATAGATGTTGCTAATGTGCATAAAGATCTTACAATGTTGAATTTAGATGTTGCTAATGTCCGTAGTGATATTTCTTGTGCTAGGGCTGAGGTAGTTGTTGTCAAAAATGATGTTGCGACTGTCCAAGACAAGGTTGAGGAAGTCCAAAGAGGAATCCAAAATGTTAGAACTGATGTGTCCAATGTTCAGGTTGATATTAATAACATTCATTCGGATGTAAACGAGATGCAAAGTGACATAAATAAAATTCAAGTAGAGGTCAACACAGTTTTCGTAGACGTTGCTGTAAATAAAGTCAGGGAAGAGATAGAAAATTCGAAAACTCTTTGTACACGTAATATAAGTGCATTAACGACTAGGCTAGTTGATGAGTCAGTTAGAACGACAGCGTCTTTAGAAGGTTTAAAGTTTGATGTAGAGGTCATGAGAACCCAAGTATTAGACCATAATAAAGTATTGAAAGAGGATATCGAATTATACATAGCAGAAATGTTAACGGAAAATGTAGCAATATGGAAAGAAGAGTGGAATAGGTCAAGTGGGGAACATGTAACCCAAATTCAGGATCGTATTGAAAGGAAACTTGCCAGTACTCAAATTGATATTAACAATGAAGTAGTACAGATTAGGAAAGATTTAAGCGTCAGGATGGATTCGCTATCCGAAAGACAAGTTGAAGATAGAACACAATTAGATCGGGATGTGCAAACATTAAAATCTGCATTAGAGGAACAGATTCATAAAGTTGTCTCTGATGTGAATGAAACGACGAGTAAACTGCAGAATTTGAAGTTAGGAGAGGCTAATTTAATGGAGACCTACAAAGAAGAGTTAATCAAGAAAGTCTTAACGGAAATCACTGACAAGGATACAGTAGGCTTGGCTTGCGAAACCAGTAGGAATTATGCCAGAAGATATAACCTAGATCCAGAAGAGAGAGACGTGACTCCTGAAGAACGTATATCCAGATTCAGGGAGGAAGATGACGAGAGGAATATGGAACCTGAGTGGAACTATCGTGATAGTGGGAAAAACTACCCGGATTCATATCCGAGGAACGTAACGGTCATCAGAAATTTTGAAGATAAACCGCAAAAATTCAGTAACACGGATAGTTTGACACCTATCGAATATGTAAGGAACCTCAAAGATTATTTCATCGAAGCTCACATTCCCAGAGAGAGAGAGATGAAGATAGTGGAGAGATATTTGATTGGAGGACCCCTCGAATGGTTTTGCGCATTTAGATACACATTCAGTAACTTTGACGAGTTTGCAGAGGCATTAATCAAACGATTTTGGTCCATAGAAGCGCAGAATTCGTTAAGAGCGGAGGTGTATTCAAGAAAATACTCCGGTACTCTTCCAACGCGGTACGCTGATTTCTTTACGAGTCAATTATCCCGCTTGAGATTCTTACAACCCCCATTGTCCACGGAGCAACTTATTGATGCGATTTCTCGTATGCTGCCAGTTGAGGTGAGAAGACTAATAATTTCGTCCAACATCAGGGATTTAACCAGCATGGATGAATTACTGAGGAGGTTAGACTACACAAGTCCAATGCCTAACGTGGTACAGAAAGGTCAAAGGCAGGAGTTTAAAGAAATAAATACTGTATATATGGACCAAGTCCAACAAACTGACAAGCCAGATGAGGAGAAAACTGACAATGTAGGTCCTCACAGGAATAATCAGTTTCGAAATAACAGATCGCAAGGTTACCGACCGTATCAACAGAGAAGAGGCTGGAACTATAACCGAGGAAATTACAATGGAAGAGGCAGATATTATAACAATAATGGTTATAACCGAAATTATAACAGGAATAACCAGAGCCAAAACAGAAATCAGAATCCTCAAGGTCAGGTTATGACACCCGATCAGTATCTGGAAAGAGAAAAAGAAAGCCAGCAATACCTGAAAGAATTACGGGAAAAAGAAGCCGACAACCAAAAGAAAAGGCAGGATGTTGTAATCGATCCTGGGCCTTCTACGAGCCAACAGAATTTTGAGGTCGGTAACACAAAAAAAAAAAAACGCCGATTTCTCAACGTCAGTGAGAACTTGTAAATACATTGCCACACCACACCTGATTACGATTAATGAGATATATGAAGTGACTGATGAAGATTTGCTAGAAGAGAGGGGTATCGTTAAAGAGGAAAGACCATGTGCCTTACCTATTATTTCTGTACGGATAGATGGCCAACAGTATAAAGCCCTGATGGATACTGGTGCAATTATCTCCATCATTTCAGAGGAATGTTATCAAAGTCTGCTAAGAGGAGAGAACATGACAGTTCTACCTGTTTCTACCGTCAAAGTGAGAGGGATATTCCAAGATAAGGCAGTGAAGTGCAAGATTCAAGTGTTATTGAACTTTCAGATCAATGGAAGGAATTATGAACAGATCTTCATTGTGGTGAGCAAGATCAATTTTGATATGGTGCTTGGAATCGATTTTATATCGAAGGTCGGAGCTATTATTGACATGAAGAACAGAAGTATTAGCTTTAATGATGGGTACATAATCACAGAAGAGATAGAAAAACAGGACGTGAAAAACAGTCTGGAAATAGACCTTAGGGAAGAAATTTTGAATACTATAGTTAATGAAGTGGAAAATTTAGCAGAAATACCCAGTAGAAAAACTGAAGGATTTGAAGAAATTCAGGGGGAATTTGAGGATCTGATAAAGGAATTCCAAGATATTTTCGATGAAAAGCCTGGATTGATTAAGGATTATAAATACAAGATAAGGCTGACAGATGAAACCCCTTACCAGAAGAGAATATACCCCATTCCTGAGAAATACTATCAAGAAGTACGAGGGTTAATCAGAAAAATGGAGATAGACGGGATTATTAAAAAACAGGCGTCGTCTTATATAAACCCCATCACAGTAGTGAAGAAAAGTAATGGTCAGATACGTCTTTGTCTCGATGCCAGGACCATTAACTTGAAGATTCTTCCAGAAAATGACCGACCACCCAAGATTAGAGATCTGCTTCGAAAATTCAAAGGGAGAGCATGTTTCAGCGTTCTTGACTTGACGTCTTCATTTTATCAAGTTCAGCTAGAAGAAGATAGTATGCAGTACACTGGATTCCTATTTGACCAGACGTCATGGGTCTTTGTCCGAATGCCTTTTGGTATGGTTAACAGTGGACCAGCACTTATTCGAGCACTTGATAGTAAGCTCACTGACGAAGTGAAAGAAAATGTAATCTGCTACATTGACGATTTAATCGTATCTTCACCCAGCGCCGCAGAACATTTAGTGCACTTGAGAAAGTTGTTCGAGAATTTACGGGAGGCCAATATCAAGGTGAATTTTGGAAAATGTCAATTCTTGAAGCAGGAGATAAATTACTTGGGGCATACTATTGATAAAGATGGATATCATCCAAACATGAAAAAAGTAGATGCGATCACGAGATTTCCAAAGCCAACTAAGGTGAAACAAGTCAGAGAATTTGTAGGAGCATGCCAATTTATTAGCAGCCACTGTCCAAGATACTCGGAAATTATGGCTCCTCTGTATGACTTACTCAAGAAGAATAACAGATGGAAATGGAGTACCGCTGCAGACGAGGCTTTTGAGAAAGCAAAAGAGATGCTCAGAAATAATGTGAAACTGGAGTACCCAGACTTTGAGAAGGTGTTCTATATTGAGTCTGATGCATCAAGAGTAGGCATTAGTGCAGTCTTATACCAGAAAGACGAGGCAGGCAACAAGCACTACATTGCGTTCACTAGTCGGAAGTTGAAGAAACACGAGGAAAATTACTTCACGACGGAGCTTGAAGCGTTAGCTTTTGTAACAGCATTGCAAGCCTGGAAGAAAATACTGCTGGGACATAAGGTCATCATTATTACTGACCATAAAGCACTACAGTTTATGCTGCAAACTGACATGTCGAGTGATAGATTTACACGTTGGGCTTTGTTCACCCAACAGTTTAACGCCACTATCGTCCACCAGCCTGGGAAAGATAACTTACTGGCTGATGCTCTATCACGTAACCCTATTAAAAATGTGCAGATACACCATGTACAATTGGAGCAAGAAGATCAAGAAACCGTTAGGAGATTAGCCCGAATCGGTGTGTCACAGACGAGACACGCTCCAATAAGGAAAATGTACAGGTTCCTCAAGGGTTATATGGACAATACTGATGTTGACTATGCAGTTACACGGAGAAATTCACGACACTTTGTCTTGAGTGGAGACATCGTATGCAAGTATGCTGACTCTGCGCATACAAAACTCCGAATAGTCGTGCCACCTAAACTTGTTGTCAATTTAGTGTGGGTAGCTCATCACGCAACTGGACATGCCGGTTTAGATAAGACTCTTAATACTCTTAAAGAGCGATTTATCTGGACTAACATGCGTTCCAGCATTGCCAAGGTCATTAGATCTTGTGACAAATGTCAAAGAGCAAAGTATGCTTCTGCTTTATTAAAAGGAAAACAGAAGGCTATGATTCCTTCTAAGCCAAACGAACTAATGGCGACGGATATATTTGGCCCCTGTCCGAAGGGATATCAGGGTAACCAGTACCTGTTGGTTACCGTGGATGTTTTCTCAAAATTTGTTACAATGAGTCTCATGCAGAAAGCTAACACAAGGAACGTAGTAAGCAGACTGGAAAATGCTGTATTTCCTAAAGCTGGTATACCAGAATATCTACTGTCAGATCATGGAACGCAGTTTTACATCCGTGGAATTTGCAGCGGATATGGAAAGGCTTGGCATTAAGCACTTATTTTCAAGCGTGCGTTACCCAGAATCGAATTCCTCAGAAAGATATATGGCTGAATTTTCGAAATTCTGTCGAATTTTCTGTCCAAATGATCATTCTGGTTGGGTGAGATTTGTACCCCTTATAGAGGAATGTCTGAACTCTACAGTGCAGGAGAGTACAGGAGAAGTGCCAATGCGACTTCATCTTGGAAGAAACCCAGAAAGGCCGTGGGATAATCTTTTCAACCACATTCCTAGAGATCCCGACCTAGGAAGGCAGCAGAGGATTGACAAGGCGAAGGAACAACTCCAGAAAGCAGCAGAGAAACGATTGAAAAGAGTAGCTGGAAAACGTTTTGGTGCACCCTTACAAGTTGGAAATCTTGTATTATTACGCAGACCTGTCAAGGCTGATATGAGCAAGAAAATATACCCCAAATTTGGAAATGTATTCATGGGGCCGTTTAGGATTACGAAGCCTATGGAAACAACTGCTATGAACTCTACGATGATGAGAATAATGTCATTTACGGCAAGTTCAATGCTGGAAATTTAAAAAGATACTATCCTAGAGTAAGCCAGTAATAATTCAATTTCGTGTTCAAGAGAGTTGAAGTACTTGTAACACTGAGTTTAAAAACAATTTGCAACTGTTTTTAAAACGTGGTGAGAGGAGAATGCCCCCGTAATTGAATTATATAAAGACCACGGTGGCTATTTTGGAAATTATAGCGAAAGTTATGGCTGTCATAGTTATGACGTGGGTAGTCATGACGTAAGCACGGATGACGCAGACGTTATGCCAGCAGGCTACTTGAGCTGAGATTCTCAGTGACGTTAGCATTTATTCGAGAAGGATCCGAGATGTACGACGCAGTCGCAGGAAACGTGGAATTCTGCTGAGGAAGAAATTATGCTATTGGAGGGGAGGCTCAAACCAATGAACGATAGTCTAAAGGAAGACGGAGATTGCTGAAACTATGGTATTTTATTACGTTTTGGAATGCAGAATTGTGAAAATCCATTTGCAGTAGAGGCATTGTTCTGGAATTTTGGTGAAATTTATTTTCAGTTTTTGAATTATGAAAATCCGTCATGTATTGACGAAGTTGGAACTTCTAGCGATGACGCAGTAACACGCGATGGAAGGGATAGATACGCCCCTCATGAAGTTCATAAAAGGCCTTGCGCAGAAGAGAGGAGCCTCATTCTCAGATTATAAATCAATCGTCAGATTTCAAATAGTCTTTTCAGTGAAACGTCGAGTGAGATTATTAGTGAAAAAGTCGTCTTTGTAACGCGTGGCGAAGCCACTGCATTAAACGAGAGTCGAACTTACAAGCAGTGCAGGTTTACTGTGAAGTAAATCTAGGTGAAGTTGAAACGACCCTTATAACACTTCTACAAGATTAGCTGTGAACAGTTAGCGGTCGCCTATAAGCTAATTCTCTTGTGCATTGCTACAGTAAGGACTGTAGAAAAGCTGAACAATTTCGAGGAAGTATTTTGGAAGTTATTGACAATCTTAGACGACTGACAAAAGTGATTTTCTCGCCACAGGAGAAACACTTTGTATAGCCAGACTCTACGCTACGGCTGACCCGGCTAGTGAAATAGGGAGACTTCAGATTGCTTTTGTGACACAACGCTACAGTATTATGGAGCAGTCTAATATGGCAGTTTGTTCTTCTAATACTATTACCGAAGAGAAGATGGAAGGCTAAAGGACTTAATGCAATTGGGACATATTTCAACGGAGTAAGATAGCAGCATGGAACTTCGCTAATTGCTATTCCATACAAGCGAACATGTGGTAAATAACCATCTACACCCATGTTTCGTGATTAAAGGCTGAATACTATCAAACAGCAATAGAAATGATTTCATACTTTCTGAATATGAATATTTCTTCGGAAATTTATGCAAAAACTTCATGGCGATTTTCAACTGGAACTTCAGGGATTTTTCAAGAGAGGTCAGGGTTGTCCCGACTCACAAAGAAGATTATTGCCGGAAGGATGTCGTTCGTCTTCGTGAAGCAGTTCGATTCTCCGATGGTGCTGTTTCTGGTTTCGAGGATGGAGCTCAGCTTTAACTTGGTGAAATGGATCCATCAACAGTCTTCTTTGGGGAATTTTCCTCTGGAACGTCAATCGGCAGATAAGGTAGTCGTGAACGTTTATTGTATTTGAGTTTCTTAGCAATATTTGAGCAACCATTTTTCCCATATTTTTGTCTTCATGTATTTTTGCCCGATATTCTTGTTTGAGATTCCTATTCTCAGTACACCTTGCTGAGTTATGCCTTTTTCGTCGTTTTATTAAGACATTGTTATGTCATGGGCATAGTTAAATGATTTTGAATCAGTTGAGACTGATATTTAGATTTTTCAGTAATTTGCTTATTTTTGTAGTCACGAGCTGACTGTAAGTTAATGATTTTTAGGGCAGATTTAAATTCAGACAGCGTGTCACTTTATTAAAGTAATTCTACCCCAGTTTAATTACTTTGACCAATTTTCTGTCATCGTCAAGAAGGAAGAACATTTAAATGATTTTAGAGCGTTAAAATCCAGTACGTTGTCGACGATCTTGGAAATACTAGTCGTTATTTGAATTGATCGCAACACAGACATTTATCGTCAGTCATGAACGACCATTGCATCACAGGCAATTTTGTGAAAGATGAACATTAATTATAAATTATTGAATGCATTAAATTCGTGAAACTTGTGTTAGGTTTTTTCTCATATAGAGATTTATATAATGATGTTTGCATTCCCCAGTCTAATTGGATTCTATTCGACTATTTTGCAGTTAGTCGCACTTTGTTTGATGATAGTATTTTTATACTACAATTCTTTGAAGATGTTAATCTTAAATTTTGATAGACCAGACAGGCGTATATAAGCGTATTCACTATTAAATTTGTTTGTGATTGGCAAATTTTTATTTCATTTCGATTCATGAATGAAATCCACGAAGTTTAAATGACAACAGTTTTGAAACAATTAATGATATAAGAATTTTTAAGTGGAACTATGAATGTATAATCGATAGTGCAGCGGACATGTTGAAAGTCGCTGATGTATAATGCCCTTAAATAAATGAAGGAGATTCCCACAGTAATTAATAATGATAAAGATTGTGTTAGGGGAGGTTTTTTGTAAATGCTGTGGAAGATTTAAATGCCATATATTTTAATATATGATGAATTTTGGGCTATTTTGAATGCAGTTTGTGCATTATTTTGTAAGCGAAGTATTTTCCGCTAGAGTGTATTGTCATAGTTCGTTGAAAATTAATCAAGTGAATTTACTGTTATAATTAACAAGAGTTTTGAAAGAATTTGAGATAAGATTTTGAATGAAGATTACCAAGAACAAAGTTCCAACTGGTTCCGCCTCGTCAATACTGTTTATTAAAATGTCGTGATACAATCACCTGTCTTTTATCACATCACATGGTACATGTTTCAACGTCTAACACGTATTGACGCCTTCATCAGCCTAAATAATTGTGCAGCACTTAAAACATTCCCTTTATCTACTGGGTGTAGTTAAAAATTGTACATAAAAACACACATGGATCACTGTAACACATTAAAAGTTGTTAAAACATTTTCTTATGTTAAAAGCTTAATAAAAATCCGCAGCCGGGCTTGGCAGTCTTTCTTGGCTTATATCTAATGTTGGCTTCCAAAAGCCCAAGCAAGGGGTGACCATTCCCAACTGGAAAGAAATGAAACTGCGTATGAGAGAAAGAAGTAGTAGATAAAATAATACTTTAAAAACCCTAAATGTTATAAAAAGACTTACGATGTAATGCGGCAATGAGCTAACAGGGCCGTGCTGAGTCGGACGGAGACAGTGCTGTACTGAAACGGTGTGTCAACATGGAAGCAACAAGCAAGACAATAGGGGCGGAAGAGGAGAGGGGTGAGAGTTCGGGAGTGTTTTGGTTAGGAGTGGGGAAGGGGGGGGGGGGGTATGGAGTAAGTTTAGGGGAAGGTAACATGGATCAACGGTTGTGGATTTAGTTTCTATGGTGGTTTATATTTTGTTTTGTAATGGATTAACGTTTCATAGAGTACGTTGTTTTCGAAATGAATCTCATTAAGATTCGTTAGGGGGGCGGTCTTTTGGGATAAATCGATTTCAATTTCTTCTAAGATGTTCATTGTAGTTCCTTTATTTGCTCGATGTAAGATGTAAGATTCTCATATCGTTGTTAATGTCTGTGAACTCATGTTTGGTATCTTTCATATGATTTGCCATGGCGGAAAATTTATTGTATTTAATGGCATTGAAATGCTCCCCGTATCTTGTTATCAATGCTCTACCTGTTTGTCCACAATAATTAGCGTCGCATTTAGCACATTTCAACATATACACACCTGATTTACTGAATTTGTTCGTATGGTTCAATTTATTAGTATTGAATAAAATATTATTGTTTGTGTTGGAAGTTCTATATGCTATTCTTAGTCCACACTTTTTGAAAATGTTTGAAATACTATACGTTTTGGTGCTGAAATACGTGAATGTCGCGTATTTGGGCTGCTCTTTTTGTTCCGGCGTTAGGCGGGTGACCGGTTTGTTTTTAAGCTTACTGATAATATTGTTGACAAACAGGGATGTGAATCCGTTTACCTTGGCAATCTGTTTAATGATTTTTATTTCTTCATTTAGATGTGTTTTGCTTAAAGGAAGGGAAAAGGCTCTGCTGATCATACTATAAAAGGCGGCTTTCTTTTGACTGCCCGGGTGGTTAGAGTCTTTTCTTATTGTCGTGTGGGTCTGGGTTGGTTTTCTAAAAACTTTATAGGTTAACCTGTTATTATTTAAACAAACAGTAGTGTCAAGGAAGTTGATTTTACTGTTTACGGCTGATTCAGAGGTGAATTGTATGCTTTTATCCAAACCGTTTAATTTTTGCACGAGTCCTTCTATATTTAAAATAGTATCATCGATTATCATCCTATTGTTAAAAGTGAAAAAATTATTTGTGAGTGTGAATTCTAATAGCGTCATGAATTCGTTAATTTCTACTTTTGACAATATACTGTTGTTAGACAAATTTTGTTTAATGACCTTGAGCGATGGTGCAATTGGGATGTTTGTGTACATATTTTTCACGTCTACGCTATGCATGGAGTGTTTGCTCATTAAGGTAAGTTTCATGGTTTCTTCGCAGAAATTGAGTGTGTTTTTCAGGGATTTATTTGCTTTAAAAATGTAATGTCTTTCAAGGAACTGCTGACAAAATTTGGCGGTTCTGTAAAGGGGACTGTTTCTGAAATTAATGACAGGTCTTATTGGAATTCCTTCTTTATGAATTTTGGGGAGCGCTTTCAAAGTTGGTAATCCCGGGTTCATATTGGTTAACTTACTAGTTTGTTTTTCATTGATAATAAACATGGAGGTTTTCAAAATATTTTTCAATTTTCTCTGTATAGATTGGGTGGGGTCTTTCTTAACCTCTTCAAAGCTCGAGCTGCTGAGGAAATTGTGTGTGTTGTTGACATATACCTCCTTATCTATCAGCACGACCGTGTTACCCTTATCTGCTTTAGTAACAATTACATCGCTATTATTTATTTTCTCTTTCAATTCTTTAAGTTTATTTAGATTCGAATTTTTGTTACTAAAGCAGATAAGGGTAACACGGTCGTGCTGATAGATAAGGAGGTATATGTCAACAACACACACAATTTCCTCAGCAGCTCGAGCTTTGAAGAGGTTAAGAAAGACCCCACCCAATCTATACAGAGAAAATTGAAAAATATTTTGAAAACCTCCATGTTTATTATCAATGAAAAACAAACTAGTAAGTTAACCAATATGAACCCGGGATTACCAACTTTGAAAGCGCTCCCCAAAATTCATAAAGAAGGAATTCCAATAAGACCTGTCATTAATTTCAGAAACAGTCCCCTTTACAGAACCGCCAAATTTTGTCAGCAGTTCCTTGAAAGACATTACATTTTTAAAGCAAATAAATCCCTGAAAAACACACTCAATTTCTGCGAAGAAACCATGAAACTTACCTTAATGAGCAAACACTCCATGCATAGCGTAGACGTGAAAAATATGTACACAAACATCCCAATTGCACCATCGCTCAAGGTCATTAAACAAAATTTGTCTAACAACAGTATATTGTCTAAAGTAGAAATTAACGAATTCATGACGCTATTAGAATTCACACTCACAAATAATTTTTTCACTTTTAACAATAGGATCTATAAACAAAAAGAAGGACTCTCAATGGGATCTCCGCTATCTGGTTTAGTAGCTAACATATATCTTGACCATCTGGAACACGAAGAAATAGTAGGCAAAATTGACGGTATACATTACTGGGGTAGATACGTGGATGACGTGTTTGTAATAATCGATGATACTATTTTAAATATAGAAGGACTCGTGCAAAAATTAAACGGTTTGGATAAAAGCATACAATTCACCTCTGAATCAGCCGTAAACAGTAAAATCAACTTCCTTGACACTACTGTTTGTTTAAATAATAACAGGTTAACCTATAAAGTTTTTAGAAAGCCAACCCAGACCCACACGACAATAAGAAAAGACTCTAACCACCCGGGCAGTCAAAAGAAAGCCGCCTTTTATAGTATGATCAGCAGAGCCTTTTCCCTTCCTTTAAGCAAAACACATCTAAATGAAGAAATAAAAATCATTAAACAGATTGCCAAGGTAAACGGATTCACATCCCTGTTTGTCAACAATATTATCAGTAAGCTTAAAAACAAACCGGTCACCCGCCTAACGCCGGAACAAAAAGAGCAGCCCAAATACGCGACTTTCACGTATTTCAGCACCAAAACGTATAGTATTTCAAACATTTTCAAAAAGTGTGGACTAAGAATAGCATATAGAACTTCCAACACAAACAATAATATTTTATTCAATACTAATAAATTGAACCATACGAACAAATTCAGTAAATCAGGTGTGTATATGTTGAAATGTGCTAAATGCGACGCTAATTATTGTGGACAAACAGGTAGAGCATTGATAACAAGATACGGGGAGCATTTCAATGCCATTAAATACAATAAATTTTCCGCCATGTCAAATCATATGAAAGATACCAAACATGAGTTCACAGACATTAACAACCATATGAGAATCTTACATCTTACATCGAGCAAATAAAGGAACTACAATGAACATCTTAGAAGAAATTGAAATCGATTTAGCCCAAAAGACCGCCCCCCTAACGAATCTTAATGAGATTCATTTCGAAAACAACGTACTCTATGAAACGTTAATCCATTACAAAACAAAATATAAACCACCATAGAAACTAAATCCACAACCGTTGATCCATGTTACCTTCCCCTAAACTTACTCCATACCACCCCCCCCCCCCTTCCCCACTCCTAACCAAAACACTCCCGAACTCTCACCCCTCTCCTCTCCGCCCCTATTGTCTTGCTTGTTGCTTCCATGTTGACACACCGTTTCAGTACAGCACTGTCTCCGTCCGACTCAGCACGGCCCTGTTAGCTCATTGCCGCATTACATCGTAAGTCTTTTTATAACATTTAGGGTTTTTAAAGTATTATTTTATCTACTACTTCTTTCTCTCATACGCAGTTTCATTTCTTTCCAGTTGGGAATGGTCACCCCTTGCTTGGGCTTTTGGAAGCCAACATTAGATATAAGCCAAGAAAGACTGCCAAGCCCGGCTGCGGATTTTTATTAAGCTTTTAACATAAGAAAATGTTTTAACAACTTTTAATGTGTTACAGTGATCCATGTGTGTTTTTATGTACAATTTTTAACTACACCCAGTAGATAAAGGGAATGTTTTAAGTGCTGCACAATTATTTAGGCTGATGAAGGCGTCAATACGTGTTAGACGTTGAAACATGTACCATGTGATGTGATAAAAGACAGGTGATTGTATCACGACATTTTAATAAACAGTATTGACGAGGCGGAACCAGTTGGAACTTTGTTCTTAGTATATTTCAGTCAATACGGGAAAAAATGTGCGACTCTCAGAGTCAAAAAGATGAAGATTACCGTCACAAATAATTAAAATTATTACAACCTTTATTAAACCAGATTGTGACATTTACATGTATAACTAACCTTCATTGGTCGATTATATTAAACACGATTATGAATTTACAAACCGGATAAAACATGTGGTTCAATGTATTTCTTAAATTAATAATTTAAATAATTTAAATGTTGATATTGTAAATAATAAATGTAAATATCTTTGACAATAATGTGGAACGAAAGTAATGTTAAAGGCGTGTTTAAAAATTTTGTAATTATCTTCGATAATATTATAAACAATTTCTTATTGTTATAAATAATTTATGTGATTTTGTTATAAACATTTAAGAGTGTGTTTTATACTCTAAACCATGCTTTTTAAACATTTGGATGATAACTTAACAAGTTTAAGGATAGTTAAAATAATACAGTGGGATGTGAGTTAAGCATTTGAAAGATTTGCGTCAATATGTATGAGTTGTCTTGTAGACATTTAAAGCTTTAAAAGGAGCTGAATTCTTACGCAAGTGTGGCATGACGAGGGAGCCCCATTCGACAGGTGTGAGCCAGGTTAAAGAGTAGACCAGCCGGCCAGACATCTGGTTATCAGCGGGTGAGGTCGATACTCCGGCCTTGTGCCTATTAATAAAAGTGTTATGTTTATTAAAAGAAACCAAATGTTCTATATATGTCGTACCCTGACTTCCTCATCCAATCCAAATGTGTTTTAAAATGTTACGTTATTTTGAGCTCATGGGAGCTAACATATTGTTTGATAACTTTGCAAGTCCTTTAGGAGGACGTAGTCAGATTGACATAGGCTACCGATAGCCACGTTTATTTTGTTGAGTTGTGAAAATCATACTCTTTATTTGAAAATAAAGCTCTTGTACAGTTCAAAGTTCTCGTCTTCGGTCTGGTTCATTTTTAAATGTCATGGTGAAGGTTATTGTGAGAGCATACTTTAAAGATCCTGTTGTCAACCCAATCCCCGAGATATTTATAAGAGGTAAGTAAAAGTAAGTATGAAACCCCGTCTATTTTGGTGTGTTCCACAATAATTTTTCTTGGTAACTTCTGTGTTCAAACCTCGGTAGTATCTGTCAGTGCCATTTTCATTGATGTAGCTGAGCTGGTGCGATTGATTGTTGGCAATCCGATTGAGGGGGCGGATATCTGACAGCCTACTATCCGGGTAAACGGGGACAGTACCTACTGTAAGGCCACGGCCACCTCCTTCCCTCTTCCTAGCCTATCCATCCCAATCTTCCATCCCTTCCCATCCCCCATGAGGCTCCTGTTCGCTTTGCAGGTGAGGCCGCCTGGGCGAGGTGCTGATCACACCTCCCCAGTTGTATCCCTCCCGACCAGATGTTCCAAGCTCCAGGACACTGCCCATCGAGGCGGTTGTGGTTAGTTCCCTCGCTGAGTCCGTGGGAACCACCGACCTAGAGGGTAAATTGACTAAATAAAATTTAAAAAAACTGTTCTAAACCATGGATGGATACTATTCGTTATAATTAATATTTTTTTAGTCGATTTTACCCTCCAGGTTAGGTTTTCCCACGGAATCAGCGAGGGATCCCATCATTACCGCCTCTACGGGCAGTGACCTGGAGCTTGAAACATCTCGTCTGGGGAAACAACTGGGGAGATGGGATCAGCACCTCGTCCAGGTGGCCTCACCTGCAAAGCGAACAGGGACATCTTGAGGGATGGGAAAGGTGGGGAGGATAGGGAGGGATAGGCAACGAAGAGGTAATGAGGCGGCCGTGGCCGTACGGTAGGTAACACCCGGCATTTGTCCGAAGGCGAAGTGGGAAACCACGGAAAACCACTTTGAGGATGGCTGAGGTGGGAATCGAACCCCCTCTATTTATTTGGACCACCCGAGACTGAGTAGATCCCGTCCCAGTCCTCATACCACTTTTCAAATTTCATGGCAAAGCCGGGGTGGCAGCTAATTACGCTGACTACTACGCAACGGAGGCGACTCTATTCGTGATAATTAGAATTTTAATAGTTCAATATTTATAATAATATGACACGTTCTGTAATTACTGGCTTGCTGCGAGGCTCAGCGGTAACGTTCTCGCTTGCTGTGCCTAAGGTTGCAGGTTCGTATCCTGGTGCAGTCAGCTGGCATTTGTGGGTGCGCAAATGCGAGGGAGCCGTGTCAGTAGATTTACTGGCACGTTGAAGATCCCCTTCCGAGCAAAATTCCAGCACCCCGGCGTATCTAAAAGCCAGAGCAGTTAAAAGGGACGTAAAACCAATAATGTCATAATTATCTGTATTTACTGTAGGTTTGTGGCAGATGATCTCGTAGTTCCGCCCCTTAAAACCTCACTAACTAACTAACTAACTAACTATTACTGTAAGTGTATAGCAAGCGCTTTTCGCACAGACGCCGTTGAAAGGAATTATACACACATCAAAAAAAGTTTTGCATCACCTCGGTTCCAAGAGTTCCGGAACCTTTAAATACAAAGGGAATAGAGATCAACACAAACAACATTTCAGCTCGTTTTATTGCTCATGAGACCCACACATTGCATGTTGTACCATCATACAGCTAGACTTTCAGCATTTGTGGTCCAGATTGCAGTACACACCACTACCTCTAATACCCAGTAGCACGTCCTCTTGCATTGATGCATGCCTGTATTCGTCGTGGCATACTATCCACAAGTTCATCAAGACACTGTTGGTCCAAATTGTCCCACTCCTCAACGACAATTCGGCGTAAATCTCTCAGAGTGGTTGGTGGGTCAAGACGTCCATAAACAGCCCTTTTCAACATATCCCAGGCATGTTCGATAGGGTTCATGTCTGGCGAACATGCTGGCCACTGTAGTCGAGCGATGTCGTTATCTTGAAGGAACGCATTCACAAGATGTGCACGATGAGGTCGAGAATTGTCGTCCATGAAGACAAATGCCTCTCCAATATTCTGCCGATATGGGTGCACTATGGGTCGGAGGATGTCATTCAGGTATCGTAAAGCCGTTTCGGAGCCTTCCATGACCACCAGTGGCGTACGTCGGCCCCACATAATGCCACCCCAAAACATCAGGGAACCACCACCTTGCTGCACTCGCTGGACAGTGTGTCTAAGACGTTCAGCCTGACCAGGGTGCCTCCAAACACGTCTCCGACGATTGTCTGGTTGAAGGCATATGCGACACTCATCGGTGAAGAGAACGTGATGCCAATTCTGTGGGGTCCATTCAGCATGTTGTTGGGCCCATCTGTACCGCGCTGCATGGTGTCGGGGTTGCAAAGCTGGACCTCGCCATGGACGTCGGGAGTGAAGTTGCGCATCATGCAGCCTATTGCGCACAGTTTGAGTTGAAACACGACGTCCTGTGGCTGAACGAAACGCATTATGCAACATGGTGGCATTGCTGTCAGGGTTCCTCCGAGCGGCAATCCGTAAGTAGCGGTCATCCACTACAGTAGTAGCCCTTGGGCGGCCTGAGCGAGGCCTGTCATCGACAGTTCCTGTATCTCTGTACCTCCTCCATGTCCGAACAACATCGCTTTGGTTCACTCTGAGACGCCTGGAAACTTCCCTTGTTGAGAGCCCTTCTTGACACAAAGTAACAATGCGGACGCGATCGAACTGCGGTATTGACCTTCTAGGCATGGTAGAACTACAGACAACATGAGCAGCGTACCTTCGTCCTGGTGGAATGACTGGAACTGATCGGCTGTCGTACCCCCTCCGTCTAATAGGCCCTGCTCATGCATGGTTGTTTACATCTTTGAGCAGTTTTAGTGACATCTATGAACAGTCAAAGGGACTGTATCTTTGATACAATATACACAGTCAACGTCTATATGCCGGAGATCTGGGAACCGAGGTGATGCAAAACTTTTTTTGATGTGTGTAGTTTCGGTCTGATGTATTTATTTATTTGTTATGTGGGTCGTCTGAGTGAGTCGGAGTTTTCCTTTAAACAAAGGTGGTCAAAATTTCGAACACTTGCTACCTTGAATATACAGGATACCTTGCTATGTTTTACAGATCATTATGTCGTCGTCCAATCTGGCTGCGTACCATCGGATAAGTACGGTCCTTTTGAGGACCAAATAAAAAATCACTCGTTGGAACAGATAGATATGCGTCCATAATACATCCACAATAAACGACATTAAGCAAAAAAAAGGTACTAGCTCAAGATTCGAACCTACTACAATGCGACTTCGTTGACGCTACTCTTGATTTAGCCACCATAGCTACCGAGAACCATGGTATATTGCTGGCACGCATTGAATCTATTCGTAGACACTTCCTGTCAAAACGTAAGCATGTGTTATTCGGAGCTCTAATCGTTTCAATCATGCATTATATTTGAGGTCATTGAAAGAAAACTGCCACTATTAATTTCTACTATATTCGCGAGGACGTACTCAACGGTAAAGTTGTACAATGGACGTAAAGGAACAGGTACTAATGTTTTTAGGATGACTGTGATATACGCGTTAGTTGGGTTGCCTTCCTCCAAAAAAATAAGGGGCTGGCGGACCACACTGTATATTGAGATTAGGGCACAGAATATAATAACACAATTTTAAAATTTCGAACATTTCAATTAAATAAGGCGCTAGCAGTTTGAATCTTTTGTAAACATTTACCGTACGAAATTTCACTGCACTCGTATAACTAAATCGTGGGAATATTTCATTTTAATATTTAAAATTCGCTTGGCCGTCATGCTAGTTATGTACTTAACAGGTTTTAAAAAATCACATCAATGAACTTATCTCAGCATTCTCTACAGCCGTACAAATTTCAGGATGATTTCGGTAACAGTTTCAGAGAAATAGAATGGTGGTGAAATATTTTGTGCGGACGCCATGTTGGATTGGTGAATCGTATTAAAATTATGAAGACACGGTCGAGGCCGGACAAAGTAACAGTATTGTACCCTTAAAGCACTACGGAACAGTATGTCCTTACCGAAGGTCATTGAAATCACTCTAGGCCTAGCCGTTTAGATTTTATTAGGACACACACATACACACAAACACACACACGGACAAAAGGTGAATTTATAAGTCTATATTTCACATGTTTAAAATAGGCTAAAATCACGGATATTAATAACAAGATACTAATACAAATAACGATAATAAAACACATTATAATAATAATACTTGGAAGGATCTAAATGGGAATCATCTAAATATTACAGTCGTTAAAATGCATGAAGTAAGTAAATCCAATTACTTAGGAGAATGAATTCAGCCATCAGGAATGAATCGTGAGGCAAACAAAGAGAGAATATCAAAATTACAGAATCACCTGGAACATATACAACAACAAGTAGTTCCGTGAAGAACTATACAGCCTATTTTCATATATCCTATTTATGTTAATTGCCACTATCAACATACAAAATTTCAGTTTGATTGTTGTCATAGATTCGAAGATATTGACAACCGTCTAAATATTTCGTATGGTGGCCATGTTGGATTCTTTAGACGTTAGAGTTATGTACCTTTACATGAAGATTAGTGTGTTGGTGTAGTATTCAAACTTCAATCCCATGATTAGGACGAAAGATATAAAATCGAGGTTTTAAAATTTCGCACAGCTGCCATCATGTGGTTATGAAAATCATTGAAATAAATTACATACCAGTGGATTGCAATTTGTATAAGCACTTATCGTACCAAGTTTCACTGCACTCGGATGGTTAAATCGCGAGAAACGTCCATTTATATATATATTTGGATTTGTGCTCACCAGGTTATTGAAAGTCCCATAGGTGAACGTATGTTCACAGCCTATCAACATACGAAATTTCAGTTTGATTGCTGTAATAGATTAATTGACATTGAGAACCGTCTAAATATTTTGAATGGTCGCCATGTTGGGTTGTTATATGTATAGGCCATAAACTCATGTACCATTAAAGGAAAACTATTGCGTAGGTTCATTATTCAAACTTTCACTTCGATCGCATGATTACGACACAAGAATTAAGAACTTAATTTTAAAATTTCTCCGCCTTATTGAGTTTATGTAAACAATTGAAGTAAATTAGATGTCAGTGCATTGTAATGTGTATAATCATTTACTGTACTATATTTCTCTGCACTCAGATGGTTAAATCGCGAGGAAAGTCGATTCAAATGTTTCAAGTTCGCTTGGCCACCATGTTCGTTGTGTACATTGCAGGTTTTGAAAGTTACATAGATGAACTTGTAGTAGTACCTTTTATCACCGTACAAAATTTCAGGGTGATATCAGTAATAGTTTCGGAGATATTGAACGCCGGTGAAATATTTCGCACAGCTGTCATCTTGTGGTTATTTAAACAATTGAAACAAATTAGATACCAGTGCATTACAATGTGTATAAACAATTTCTGTACCAAGTTTCATTACGTTTGGATGGCCAAATCGCGAGAAATGTCTATTTAAAAGTCTCAACCTCGCTTGGCCGCCATGTTCGTTTTGTAGTGAAGATGTTTCTGAAAGTCCCATAGTTGAACTTCTAGTAGTGCTCTTTATCACGGTACAAAATGCCAGGGTGATATTAGTAATAGCTCCGGAGATATTGAATGCTGGAGAGATATTTTGCACAACCGCCATGTTGGATTGGTGAGACGAAATAAAATTTGAAGGGCACGGTCGGAGTCGGCCAAAATGGTACTATCTCCGTACCGAGTTTCATTAAACTCGCTCAAGCAGTTTAGAAGTTATTAGAGGGACACACACACATACGTTAACACGGACAAAAGTTGATCTCATAAGCCTCTGTTATCTTAAAATGTAAATAGGCTAAATGAAATGGATACCGAAGATCACAAAATTAGGACATTGCACCACAGTAATCAAAACCTAAGAACTATTCGCCTCGGAATCCTTGACCATTGGAGGCAAGTCACCTATTAATGACTTAGAGAAACAAGGAAGGAAAATATTGAGGAAACTGTTTGGTCCAGTCTGCTCAGAAGGAATCTGGATGAAACGAAAGTCTCAGAAGTTATATCAGCACGCTGAGGAGATCACTACCACCTTTAGGAAAATGCCATTGAAGTTCTGTGGCCACATTCTCAGAATGAACAATGACAGACGCAGCAAAAGGATTCCCGAACATTTTATCTTAATGAGAGTCAAGAAGAACTGGCTTAGTGAAATAGAAAAAGACCCTGAAGAAATTGGGATCACAGAAGAAAATAAACAAGATCGCGTCCAGTTGAAAATAAATTTAAAAAAATCAACAACGATCATTTTGGTTGTTTGGCTGCTCAGTTTAGGGGCTGCGACTACTCGGTCATGTAGCCCCGAGTACGTTGGATGTGTGTAGACTCTGTCTGATTGATAACCGGTGTTAATTGTGGTGACTGTATTAGTGTGTGTTATCTGTAATTCGGTTAAGGGCTGCAGACGATCAATTTCAAGTGGTTCCTGCTTTTGCTACCAAATGCTACCGTCAACGACTTTTAGCCGTGAACGTCGCTACTAGATGCTACCACGACCGGCACCTGGAGGCAAACGTTGGAACTATAGAGTGTTAATCAATTATAACCTACACATTTTTAGTTTCACTCAATAAAATTGTAGTTAGTGGAAAGATCTTTTTTATTCCAACCATCTATGACATGGGTCATCCGCCTTTACTTCACCTCCGAAGGAAGGCATACTGAGGGATTTCTAACGCTCTTAAAAATACCTCCACTCCAGCCGGGTTTGAACTCGTATTCTAGGGCATAGAAATTCAGTATGCTACCAACTACGCCACCGAAGCCGCCAAACAAATATTTTACTGATAAAATCAATACCAGGACCAATAAATCATGGGTTGAAGAACGGAGGGAGATTTTGAGAGCCCAGATGAAGAGATGGATCGTTGGTTCCTTAGTTTAGAGGCTGCGACAACGCGGTCATGTAGCCCCGTCAGATGGAGGGAGTTCAGTTAATTAGTTATTGTTGTTTTAAGGGGCGAAACTACGAGGGAGAAGACATACATCATCATGAGCAGCTAAATAAGTCGTATCGCGCTCCACAGACGGTCACAACGATGTGAAACATAGGCTAACGAGTTTAGACGTACGTGAAGGTCCGAGCGTAGGGTGGGGAGTCGGCCATATCCACCAGTAGCCAGGTTCTACTGCACTGCTCTGGAGAGTTAATATGTCCAAGGTGGAAGAAAGGAAGGTAGAAAGGACTGAAGGAAAGAAGGAAGGATGAAAGGAAGAAAGGAAGGATGAAAGGAAGGAAGGTAGAAAGGAAGGAAGGTAGAAAGGACGGAAGGAAAGAAGGAAGGAAAGAAGAAAGAAAGGAAGGAAGGTAGAAAGGACGGAAGGAAAGAAGGAAAGAAGGAAGAAAGGAAGGAAGAAAGGACGGAAGGAAAGAAGGAAGGATGAAAGGAAGAAAGGAAGGATGAAAGGAAGGAAGGAAGGTAGAAAGGACGGAAGGAAAGAAGGAAGGAAGAAAGGAAGGAAGGTAGAAAGGAAGGAAGGAAGGAAGGTAGAAAGGACGGAAGGAAAGAAGGAAGGAAGGAAGAAAGAAAGGAAGGAAGGTAGAAAGGAAGGAAGGAAGGAAGGTAGAAAGGACGGAAGGAAAGAAGGAAGGAAGGAAGGAAGGTAGAAAGGACGGAAGGAAAGAAGGAAGGAAGAAAGGAAGGAAGGTAGAAACGAAGGAAGGAAGGAAGGTAGAAAGGACGGAAGGAAAGAAGGAAGGAAGGAAGAAAGAAAGGAAGGAAGGTAGAAAGGAAGGAAGGAAGGAAGGAAGGAGGGAAGGTAGAAAGGACGGAAGGAAATAAGGAAGGAAAGAAGAAAGAAAGGAAGGAAGGTAGAAAGGACGGAAGGAAAGAAGGAAAGAAGGAAGAAAGGAAGGAAGAAAGGACGGAAGGAAAGAAGGAAGGATGAAAGGAAGAAAGGAAGGATGAAAGGACGGAAGGAAAGAAGGAAGGAAGAAAGGGAGGAAGGAAGGAAGGAAGGTAGAAAGGACGGAAGGAAAGAAGGAAGGAAGAAAGAAAGGAAGGAAGGTAGAAAGGAAGGAAGGAAGGAAGGAAGGAAGGAAGGTAGAAAGGACGGAAGGAAAGAAGGAAGGAAGGAAGAAAGGAAGGAAGGTAGAAAGGACGGAAGGAAAGAAGGAAGGAAGGAAGAAAGAAAGGAAGGAAGGTAGAAAGGACGGAAGGAAAGAAGGAAGAATGGAAGGAAGAAAGGACGGAAGGTAGAAAGGAAGGAAGGTAGAAAGGACGGAAGGATAGAAGGAAGGAATGAAGAAAGGAAGGAAGGTAGAAAGGACGGAAGGAAAGAAGGAAGGATGAAAGGAAGAAAGGAAGGATGAAAGGAAGGAAGGAAGGTAGAAAGGACGGATGGTAGAAAGGACGGAAGGTAGAAAGAAAGGAAGGAAGGTAGGAAGTAAGGAAGGAAGCTTGTAGTGTCACGTGACCGTAAGTCTCGCGACCAAGTGCCACGTGACGCACAGGTTTATTAGTGAGCCATTGTATTCAATTATAGTAACCACGAATGTTTGCGAGATGGAACTCCGTTTAGCATTCTGCCACGTGGGTTTAATTTTAACTTCCAGGATTAACATTAATTTCTCTGTTTCAGCGAGAAGCTCGTTAGGGATAATTATCTTTCATCTTTTAATTTATAAAACTAGAGCTAACACTCATGTATTATGCAGTTCATGTAAATTGCGGCGCAGATTATATCTGCAGAAGTCGTGTAAATACAAGTGAACAGGTCTGTCCTAGAGCACGGGTGGACCTCAATCCATGATTATTATCTTATTATACTCGTATAATACGCTAGGGCTAAGGTGTATGTATCACAAAACTGATGCTCCTAAACCAGAAGGAGTTACAAGGTGTGGTTTGTACCAACATCTTCCAAATTGTCTCAATAGTAGAGGAAAAATTTTGCATTTCTTGAAAAGTCAACGGAAGTATATGTATTTGTTTATAAAGTGTCTTTAAACAAATCAACAAGACGATAGCCCCTGCGAAAACTCTGTCGCCTACAGCCCGCACAGCACCAGCGCCGCGCGGGTAGTCTGTATACATGGGGAGCGCGCAACTCATTATGCGAGAGTTCTCGCACGGGTCCGCTAGTTATTATTATTATTATTATTATTATTATTATTATTATTATTATTATTATTATTATTATTTTGGTAGTTTAGCTTTCACGGCCAAGTAATTAAGACTCAGCAGGTCTTGGTCGTAACGTTTGCGCCGTTTCATCTAGGTGCAACAAGTCCGGCTCTTCAGCGGGCTCTTGAGGTCCGTGCCCCGACCACCGCAGTGGTAGTGAACCATGCACTACGTCCCCTTACACAAAGTGCATCTGCGCATTTTTACTGCGAGACCTCATAGCCAAGGTACCAAGGAGAAAATAATACACACAAGGTAGGAATCTATAATAAATACTTTAGCTTCTGTAAACTTCTGTAGCTTTTGAATAAATTTTTGTGTTTAATGGCTAAGAAGAAAATATTAGGCTATAGCATGTTATCATGAACAGATTGCCACAGCACGAGATGTTCAAAGAATACATTGTTCGAAGATTAAATATCGTTTTCTTTATCTAGAAAATGTACACTAGTTATATTTGAAACGACAAAATTGATGTACGGCGGCTTTTGTTATATGAGAACAAGACGTCTTTTGAAGTCGTCAAGGAAAGGAGTTCGCATCAAGTGACTAAACTAAGAGCTCTTTCTCCAAGTTTGAAGTTCACAATCGGCAGCACAGTGGCTCTTCTTGTTGACAGTAGAAAGTTGGACGAAGCCTGCGTTGAGCAAGGGAATAGCTGTTAATTTACGAGTTCGCACTCACCAGCGTTTGTATTCAAAGTTTGATTTATCGAAAATGAGGGACAGAAATAATCTTTCTTAGTTTTTATTTCCGAAGCATCTTGAAGTTCAAAAGTTGTAAAAGGAAGAGAGAAATTCATTACTCTGAAGTTTAAAATTAGCTATCGTCCTACCTCCCTTACCTAAAGTTTGGTGGATATGCTAAATACCTCTCTGTATCGTTAACTTTCAACTGGTAAGAACACCTCAAAGTTCAAACTTTGTCATGGAGCAGACAGTTACATGCATGTGATGTGTGTTGGTATGAAATTAATCATGTTAAGAAGGTTTCCGCATTGAGGTTATTATCATAAAAATATCGCGAGTGTTTATTACATTTATACACCTTTGCAAATAAATAGTTTTGAAAACCATATATATTATTTCGGTAGTATAGATCCTTCCAGCGGCGCTCACAAGCGACCGATCGTGACAAATGAGCATTCAAATGAAAGAGAATGTACATTAGCAGTGAAAAATTGCACTCAAATTTCATAAATATCTATAATTGCTTTAACAAATGACTTTCAAAATGTATGAACTGTGCAATTTTCAGATGCCGTTGCGTGAGGAAAGTACGCTCCATAATAATTGCTGTCCACTTCACATTATGGCCGCTGTGACGCCTGGATTTCAGAAACAGTAAATCAAAGGAATGAGTACTCAAATCATATAATTTCATTAATATCGAATAACCGGTGAGTGTTATGTTGAACCAATTTACAGTGATTGCCTTTTAAAGTTAGGGAACGTAGAACTTGGAATTCCAACTGAAATGTACATAGTGTTCTATAACCATTTTGTTGAAATAAAAGCATACCAACCTTTCTCCTTAAGTCTCTCATTATAAATCTACTGGAGAAAGTGTGGTTTAAGAACATGCGAGATTTCTCGCACGGGTTTGCTAGTATAATATGAGTCGTCCAGTTGCAAAACTCGTTTAATCCACTTGTGAATAAGAATCATTTTCATGAGAAACGTTTCTCTGGACTTTGCCTCACCAATCTTTTGTGTTTGTTGTTTTGTATTTTTTTATTTTTATTTTGTGTTTTTGGTTTTTGGTTTTGTGTTTGCTTTGTGCTTTTGCATTTGAATGTTACTTTTTGGTTCTCTTTCTTGATTTTGGTTTTGTGTTTGCTTTGTTCTTTTGCTTTTGAATGTTACTTTTAGGTTCTCTTTCTTGGTTTTGGTTTTGTGTTTGCTATGTGCTTTTGCATTTGAATGTTACTTTTTGGTTCTCTTTCTTGGTTTTGGTTTTGTGTTTGTTTTCTGATTTTGCTTTTTTCGAATTTTGCTTTTTGCTTTAGTGTTCCTTGTTTTTTATTTTCTGCTTTTGCTTTTGTTTTTGACTTTTTCTTTTTGCTTCGTATTTTTTGTTTTTAGTTTTATGTTTGTTTTCTGGAAAATCAATATAAAACAAAACAAAATAAAATAAAACAAAATAAAGAAAACAATATCGAAATTAAGCAAAACAAAATAAAACAAAATACACAAAATAAAAACTAAATAAAATAAAACAAACCAAATAATAAAACAATTTAAAACAAAATAAAACTAAATAAAATAAAAACAAAATGAAAATAAAACGAACCAGAATAAAATAAAATTTAACAAAACAAAATAAAACAAGATAAAATAAAAAATAAAATAAAAATAAAAAATTAAATTAAAATAAAAAATTAAGTAAAATAAAATAAACTAATTAAATAAATAATTGTACGACATGATTCTTATTCACAAGTGGATTAAACGAGTTTTGCAACTGGACGACTCATATAGTCTACAAGTTTCGGCCGCATTGTGGCCCTCTTCAGTAACTGTCTTATCAAATTAAATAAAACTAATTAAATTATGAGCAAAGTTGATTAATATTTACCTTGGGTTTTCCCTTTCCTTGATAATAATTGTTCAAAAAAAGTGTTCAATAAATAAATAAAGTATTTTATAATAATAATAATAATAATAATAATAATAATAATAATAATAATAATAATAATAATAATAATAATAATATCGTATGGCCTCGGGAGACGGGTGCAAGCTTTGTTATTTGACACCCAGAGTGCAGCTTGCATGTCGAATTTTGTTGTTCCTTGATGCACTATGAAAGTCAAGGAGGTTAGTTATCTAAGCTCCTTGACACTATAGCGCTTTCTAGTAGAGATATGAGGAACTTTGTGATGGCGGAAAATCCCGAGATTAATTTTGCCACTATGAACATAGCCTAGTGAATTCAAATGGGTTCTTTGACTTCGTATGATATGCGTGTCGTAATTTTTGCTGCCTTTCAAAAATCACTTACCACGGCCAAGAGCGAACCTGCAAGCTTGGGGTAGTAGACCGACACGTTAACCACTCACCCACCGTGGCAAGGAAGTATTTTATAAATACTTATGGTATTTTACTTATGTTTTTGATGTCTAAATAAGTGCTCGAACAATGTTTATCAAAGAGAGTACGATTTCTTCGCATGTTAATTGTACAATCATCAAGAGCTAGGGAAGAGTGATGTTAATTTTAAGAGCGAAAAAATCAAAATTCTTAAGTGAATTGATGATTTTGTAAGTAACTTCGCATCTACAATACCGGATATTTCTGAACACGCTTCCTTGTGGGATACCATTACTGAAGGCAGTGGTGGCTGGCACCTAGGCGCACACTCCTAGACTCTTGCCTCACCACCAATCAGCCAGTGACAGCGCACGCTTCCAGCTACAGTCCTGCTCTTTTGATTTCATTGTGACAGTATTTAGTTTTAAATTAGTGTTGTGTTTTGCTGTCTACTTCCTTTCTAAACTGGGTATCCGTGTACTTAGGTGTGTGTGTGTGTAATTTGTCTGATAGCCTGTGTTACTTTGATGACTGTATTAGTGGGTGTAGCTATAATTCAGACGAGGATATGCAAGGAGACGACCGTGGCCTTAATTTAGGAACCATCCCGGTATTCGCCTGGAGTAGAAGTAGGAAACCACGGAAAACCACTTCCAGGGTGGTTGAGGTGGGAATCGAACCTGCCTGTTCTCAGTAATGTCTCACGAGGTTGAGTGTATCCTGTTCCAGACCTCAGACTAGAATTACATTTCTTGGCAGAGACGGGAACAACCCGCGCCTCCGTGGTGACAACCAAGAGTGCTAGTCACTACGCAACGGGGCGGACACCAACAACTGCAATCATAGCCTGCAAAATAAATTATAGCCACCCCTGTTAAGTTTTTAATGAGTCGAATCCTATCAAGTTCATGAACTTCACTTAGTACGCCACCTTCCAACAATTTTGGCTCCGAATAGTTACTTTGCTAAAAAAAAAAGTCAGGGGTTTTCTTATATTCTTCTTTCGTAAAATAATGATGAACGCTGCAGAGGCACCAGCAACACGATCATCCTGCGCAACCGACATTGTCAACACTGTCGCACCTGTAGGCTAGTGGGGTGTTTCCACTAGAGGCAAGGTAACTAGGGCTTGGATGTTTAAGACCTAAGAATAGCCCGAATATGCAAGAAAACATGACCTTAAAAACGAGGAAATATGACTCAACATTGACCGTCTTTTTAAATTATAAATTCAAGCGACAATCCCTTATGGACAATATTCCCCTAATAATTACCTAAAACTTTTGTCTGAAAGAATTTTTGATATGACCCACCATTATGCCAAGGGAGGAGAAAAATAATTTCGGAATTATAAGAAAATGCCAAGAGCTACCAGTGGTTGCCATGGCAACACTACTAAATTGATGAGGGATGAGCCATGAGACGTTGCCAAGATAACGCACTTGCACGAGATCAGATTCAGTATTTCCATCTGACTAAGTGTGGAGCGGCTTCGGTGACCTAACTGGTAGCATGCTGAATGTCTATGCCCAAGGTCGCGAGTTCAAAGTCGGCCGAAGTCTTCGGATTTTCTAAGAGCGCTAAAAATCCCTCAGCATGCTTTCCTTTGGAGGGGAAGTTCCAACGTTCGTTGCGAGTTGCTGGTTGCGGTGGCATCTAGTAGCCAAGTTCACAGCTTGGTGTCGTTGACGGTAGTACCTGGTACCAACATTAGGAAATACTGCTTGAAATTGACCGTCTGCAGTCCTTACCTGAATTACAGACTAATACAGCCATCCCTAAGTACACGGGGTTACATGACCGCGTTGTCGCAGCCCCTAAACTGAGCAACCAACCAAAATCTCTGCGGGAGACATAATTTTGCGTGAAGAAGTAACAGACCGTTACATAGTCACACATCAGTGTCGAAACCTTGCATAAGGACAGTGTGACCACAAGTATAAAAATGGACCCCAAATGACAAGAAGGTTACCGTTCCCATAAGACAATAAAATGTTTAAAATAAGCATAAAATGACGAAAAACAAAGTTAATTAAGCTCCAATTATAAAATATCTTGTCGCAATAAATGAGGTCTGATCCTTCTACGAAAACCAGCATATTCTGCCTATTTTCGCCTATCCCCAAGTTTGTCCGATGAAATCTACCTCCGCCTTCCAGCGTGCCGAGATGACTTTTTTTAAATGGTATGTGCTCTGTCTAGACCAGTGGTTCTGAACCCGTAGACGTCAGCGGACCACTCAGCCTGAAATTGAATCATGTACGGATCACCCCTTTCTCCTCCCCCCCCCCCCTCCCAATACACCTTATCAGTTTTAACGCTTCCTCAATAACACTTATTTTCAGGATATTTCTATTCAAAACCTGATAGTCATCGCCTCGAATAGATTCGGACAGTTCTGGTTCAACGCACATCGTTTTCAAAATCCCCATTAATTGGCCACCTTTTTATACGTGCTGGTGGACCCTTTTCACTCCCGAGGCACTCGCGGACCTCCTGTGGTCCACGGACGACCAGTTAAGAACCAGTGATCTAGAGCAGGGGTCTCCAAACTACGGCCCGAGGGCCACATCCGGCCCGCGGACAGATCTTGTCCGGCCCGCGGAGAGCTAGCATACTTGAAAACTCCTTTTAGAGAACATATTTTTTTATAGCGAATTAAATTTAGTTTACTGAAGTATTCTAATTTTATGTTGAATAATTATTAATATGACATCTACATTGATATGGTCATGGGCTAACTACTCATAACATTGTTGTAGGCTTATCGTTATTGTTTTTGTGATAAGTTGGATAAAGAAACACAGAATTGTAATGAGTCAAGACATGTATAACATGCAGACATATGAAATACTAATGAGATTTATGTAATTGAGATTTTCCACTGACAATAGTTTGTAGTTGTGGACTAATTTAACTTGTACCAATTATTAAAAGAGATTTAAGATGCTCATCAGTTAATTTAGATCTGTAAACATTTTTTGTGTACTTAATTTTGGAGAAGGTCTTCTCACACAAATAAGTAGTACCAAAAACAGAAAACAGCCCACGAGCAAATTTATGCAAATTATCAAATTGTGTCAGTGGAAGACTCTTATAAAATTCCAACAAAGATGAGTTTTGATATTTGTTCTTAATTATATCACTGCACTGTAGTTCAATCATTTCCATTTGAAGTTCCGGGGCTAGGGTTTCAATGTCAGTATCAAAATGATCCTGAAAAATCTTAATTTGATTCGCAAAGGCATCGAAGTCCGAGAAACGAGTATCAAAATTTATTTTCAAAGCACTCAAAGTTTCGATTGCAAAATCGATAGGGAACTCAGTCTCAGTGGTGTGGCTGAATATTTCACATGTTTTAAAATTTGAAAAACATTTACTTCGTAGTTGTGATTGAAACAGTATCAATTTCTTCCGGAATGATTTGATATTAGTGTATAAATCAGGAAGATGCTGGTTTTTTCCTTGCAATCTCAAATTCAGTTCGTTCACATGTTTTGTCAAATCAACATAGAATGCAAACTTCCACAGCCATGCGTTGTTTTGTAATTCAGTAAGAGGGCGATGCTTTTCATTCAAAAAAAATTCGATCACTGCTCGAAGTTCAAAAAAGCGCTGAAGGACTTTCCCACAACTAAGCCAACGTACGGCAGTATGATAAGGTAAGTCATTTTCTCCAATCTCTTCAATAAATTGTCGGAATTGTCGGTGATTCAGCCCAAAAGATCTCATAAAATTAACAGTTGATATGACTGGTTTCAGAACTTCAGACATATCCAAACATTTTCCGCACAAAGACTGTTGATGAATGATACAATGTAAGACTAATGGTTTTGAACCACCGTCATTTTCTACAGCCTTTGACACAAGAGCGACCACTCCTTTATCTTTCCAACTCATGTTTTTGCCTCCATCAGTTGTAATACATTTCAAGTTTTTCCATCGAAGGTTCTTTTGATTAATGGCCATTTCAACTCCTTTAAAAATATTTGTACCAGTAGTTGTGCCATGAATACTATACATATTGAGACCGTTTAGTTGATGTCAACAACCACGATGACTCAACTAACGACACATAAATCGAATAAAAAAGTACCGTGAGGATCAGGTGACCTTCCAAAAAGGCTAAAGCGGCACGAGAGTCCGTAGTCCACAGGGATCGTGGTACATGGTGACGATGGTCATAGACCGCCTAAGGAAAGGTTCACCTTAAAACTAGACTGAGAAAATAAACATCCAGACTCATGAAAAACACCGTGAAAATTTATTAAAATTCACAAGCCCCTAGCCTAGTTCGGAGGGTTATAATCGGCTAGTCCGCAAGTTAATAAATAAACTAAGATAAAGAACAGGTCCCCTACCTGAGAAGTTACTGAAAACCCTCGCGAAAGATCTAACTCACAATGATAAAGCAACAACAGCAACGCTAGGAATATGGCACGACGCAAGTCCCTAGTTCAAGTTACAAGATCAAGCTAATATCTGAATTTACATTTAACAGGGTAGCAAAACAAATCTAGGTTAGGATGGTACCATTTCGACATTTAAATTTAACATTAATTCAACTAGCTAAGTCCTATCAATTAACAAAATTTACGGCGATGACGTCCGTAAAAGAAAACAATTACATCCAAAAGCTAAGTGTACAGCCATGAAAAACAAACAATTTAATTATGCTTAATAACTATGTGCTAACAGGACACAATAAAGTAACATGTAGGGTTTAATACACTTGACATCATAAATTAATAACGAAATAGACACAGTAGTTTTATTAAAAATTCCTGCCTACACCTTGGTTTACTCTTTGTAAACCATAGTCATCTAATGTGTATAGTTACGGTGACGAATGCGCAGTTGAGACCACGTCTGACATCGCATGGCCTGAGCTCCACAAGCTACGAACTCTAGGTTCGCACATGCTTCAGGTCGCTACAAAAATGTCAACTGTCCTAGTCATTTCCTCACAAGGAAATTATCTTCAACTGCACGGCTATGTCAACAGTTCCAGAATGCAAAGAACAAAGTTAGATAGAAAGAATCGTTAGTTAGGCTTGTTTTACAACAATTATGCATTTTATTATTAGAATGTCGGTTTATAGGTTTATCGTAGGTTTATGGCGAATAACATTGACAATAGCCTGGGCACGGAGTGTCTCCAACTGAGATCATTCTCCACCAAAAAGCCTCGACTCAACAGTCGGAATATAATCAACGAGTATAACAACTCGGACACACAATAACACGGGTTACCAGCGGCGCTAAGCTCGCGTTCAATAACTCTGGGATAGGCCTGTACAACAGTTACCTTCCAGTAACATCTGGTCAACGGGATCATCCCCGGACAAAGCATACAATAACATCCTGCAATAACAGGGTAGACTTCACCATCCTATAGAAAACCTTACATAACTGTACCTGTTATACGACAATACACGCAACAGAGCGTTAAACTAACAAAAACCGATCCATAAAACAAGTGATCAAATACAAGAGTGGAAACTGATTTCCATAAGCAAAATAGCAATGAAAGGAAAAGCGAATACAAATTGTACTCTGTCCTCGTCTATAGTAGTTTTGTCTCACAATGAAGCAGGCGTGCTCTAGGTCACTGGGTTACATAACCAGTTTATTCAAGGCCGGCGATTTAATCAATACAAAACCTGCACTTGGCCGGTTCATAAAAAACTTTACCATAAGTTACGGATCTCTACAGAGTCCGTGTATCAAACGCACGCTATAAATCTGAGTATAGTAATACACTTCCGTCTTTCTACCAAAGACGTCTAAATGAAAGTAATCTTACAATAACTGAAGCTCTTTGCTTTAAAAATGCAACTCAGTAGTTGCTAGAACATCAAATAAAAACGTGTCTCACACGACACAAGAAAAATATGATAAATGTGGCACAGATTCACACACTAGATCTGCTTAATGATACGTTGGGAACCGCGTTCGATGCTAGGCAACGAAACATTCCTTCTAGTTGTTAGGTTCAAACATGACCAAGAATAGCTTCTGAGCTTATTCAAAATGAAATATAATGCATTTACAAACTGGTAGTTACTGTCGACTACCTAAATGATACGACCGTTCTAACGACAGTCAGGGGTGTAACAAAGGATGGCTGCGAAGAATGCAGTCAATTAATAACCAAGGCATCTGATTGCCATAACTACAGTCAGCAAAGACTTGAAAATTACCCCAAGTAGGGTTGAACAAAATAGCCTCAAAATGACTACGATCAGGTTCAGCAAAAAGGTAGGCATTGACGTTCCACGACGTTCACCAAGCTGCACCAGGGCTGACCAAAATGTCTGACCCCAAGGGTGTCTCACTCTAAACTGAAATAAATGACATCTAACTAATCTAGTTACATTCCTACCTAGAAAAATGGCTGACACTGAGTGTGGTTGATTCACAAACTACATTAAAACTACTATACCACCAGAAACTAGAACAAAGAAGGGGTGTGACAAAAACTCACGAAATGGAGGAGCTCTCACTCAGCTCTCTATTCCACAACAAGGGTTGTACATAAACCTCTCTGGCTCTCTGGATTGGTATCCTCCTCATCAGGATTCCCATCTGGACTCCCCCAAAGACCAGGGTTCGATTTGTCCCTGTCGACATCTTCGTGGATATGCCTGGAAATGGCATTTTGGCTCCTTCCCTCTCGTTCATCGTTCTGGAAGTTCCACCATCATGCTGGTTCCTGTAGAAACGTCACCCCCCCATACTGGGATGGTATTAGCCCATGGTGACTGCTTCAACCATGGTGAATAAAAGTCCAATCACGTGGGTAGCGAAATAAGTTGCGTGATTATTCATCCTCTCACTTCCAAAATTATAATGTCGGTCGTGACTATTATAGGCTTCAATTATAAAATACGACACAGCCTTAATCTTGCAGATGTGGATTAGCATGTGAGCTAATACTATTTTATAATGCTGCACGTGCTAGTGACGCTACTTTTGTATCACGCAGCATCCGTGAATTATACGACGTTTCAAAGATGAAATTTCCACTTTGGCAATTTAAATATCTCATACCATTATAATCACACTTATTCAGGATAATTGTAACACTATTACCTGTATATTTCCAGTAGGCATCTGCCCTCCACATACGCGTGGGTAATATGTGATGTCACAGCAATCTTGTGCAATACACTATACTTGCCAATAATTATTTCCCAAGCTTCTTATTTAATTCACTGGACTTCATCGACAGTGAATATTAGTATTTGCTTGCTCGATGGCACCTTATAATCACTTTTAACGCTAAACAGCGGATATTCTTCTACGTCTCGTAGGACAAATGTAATTCCACGCCTACACAAGGCGGATTCTCAAGACGCAGTGCTCCGGTACTGGGTGTCTCTAGAAAGTAGGTCGTCAAAACGAAAACGTTGAGCGACTACTTACGTTCCTTTTTGCGTATCTGCAAGGGTATTACCTTACCTAAAGTAAAAATAAACATTCTCCAAAATGTTTTAATAATGCAGCATGACGAAATGGAATATTCTGAGTCTCGTAGGAAAGATAAAATAATTAATAAGACCTCAGATAATAATTAGCAGTTTACACCAAAGTCAAAAGTGCGATTCACCGCTACTTCAAAGTATCGCGTGATCTCTCAGCTTCACGTGGCTTCCTGGGTGTGTTCAAAAGTACAACATCCCCTCATAAATGCTCTGTCATAAAAAAATATCACATGAACCATAGCTCAGCGGGTTCATCTGCCTCTCTGTCGTTTCAAATAAAATGTTGGGATAACATTTTTATTTGCTTTGAAATTCATTCAAGAGTGATATTTTTTTAGATTGGCTGCATTAAAGGTTCCAATGCGTTCTCCTGTCCTAATGTCTTCTATCACATAACTTCCATTGTTTAAAGGCTGTCGGATACGACTAGGGCCATAATACAAGGATAGAAATTTCCCATATATGCGGTCTATAGGACTAGGAATTCCGGGTCTCCTTATAAGGATAAGGTCTCCTTCTACAAGTGGTTCTCTAAACCTCTGGCGTCTAGTTCTTCTCAAGCGCTTGGCAGCTTGTCTGTCCATAGTCTCTCTTGCAGCTAAAAGTCTGCTGGCATGTGATGGTTGTAAACAAGGTGGATTTACAATCACACGATCCCATATTCTCAGCGGCATCTGGTTCAAATGCAAGACCATAGGTATTTGACCAGTGCTTTCATGTACTGTTGAATTAATACATTTTGCCATAATAACAAGGACTTCAGTCCATCGCCAGTGTTCTTCTTGACAATATAATCGACAGAATTTTGCGATAATAGACATCACGCATTCTGCTGGGTTGCTCTCTGGATGTCGAATAGATGATAAAACATGACCTATTTCAAGCTCATTCATGGCATTGGCAAATTCTGCTGAGGTGTACTGTGATCCGTGATCAGTCAACAAGAATTGTGGCTTTCCTGCCTCCGGTATCACTTGACGTCTAATCCTCTGAATAATCTGATGTGCAGTAGCTTTTTGAATCAGATGAAGCATCGTATATTTCGTGAACACATCCACCGTTACAACGATGTATCGATTCCCACGACGAGCCTTAGGTATAGGGCCATACAGGTCCTGTGCATACAACTCTCTAGGTTGAGTTGGTAGTATTGGTCTAGGTTGTTCCTTCAGCAAGTGTGACGTGTATTTGTTCCGCTGGCATGCGTCGCAAGCACGTAAACACTGTCTAACGGTGGCTCCTAACTCTTTCCATGTGAAAGACTCCTTGATAGTTGCAATGGTTTTGTCTGTTCCACCATGTCCAATGGATAAATGTACCATAAGAATAACAGATTCTTGGTATCTCCTAGGAATAACTGCACGCAGTTGAGTGTGGTCCTCGTCTACAAACTTGTATAAGACACGATGATAAATCAAATAATCATCTGCAACAGCAGCAATCCTTGCATAATGATCATCCTGTGGATCCATTCTTCGTTCTAGGAAACGGATAATATGTCTGAGTTCCTCCTCACGTCGCTGTCCTTCGGGTAAATGACGAAATCGGCGAAGGTGTTCCTCGCATTCTCCCTCGATGTCTATGGCATTAACAGTAGCTTCAGGATTCCGGCTGAGGATGTCGGCCAACACATTCTCTCTGCCTGGTCGATAAACTATTTCCAAATCGAACTGTTGGAGAAACAGCGTCCAACGTGTGATCCTGTCGCTTGCCAGTCTTGTTCTCAAGATGAAGGTCAACGCATGATGATCGGTTCTCACAATAATCCTCTGACCTAACAGAAGTTTCTGCCAGTATTCAAGTGCGTAAACAATTGCAAGTGCTTCTATCTCGGTCGTGAAGTAGTGAGATTCATGTGTTCTTAAACGTCGGCTTAAGAAAGCGATGTAATGACGTTTCTTCTCATCATCTTCCTGCAGTAAAATGGCTCCTATACCAATGGCAGATGCATCAGTTTCTAGAATAAAGTTCCGAGAGTAATCTGGATATTCTAACTGAATTGAGTCCACAAGCATCTGTTTAGCTCTCCTGAAAGCTATCTCGCATTCATCATTCCAGTTCCACCTGCAGTTCTTTTTCAATAATCCTTGCAGTGGTGCAACAGTTTCGGAATACTTCTCACAATGAGCAGCAAAGAATTGGAGAATTCCTAAGAATTGTCTCACGTGTTTCACACGGGTTGGTGTTGGAAATGCAGCAACAGTTCTAATCTTTGCCGGATTCAGTCTATATCCTTCTCCATTGATTATGTGTCCTACGAATTTCACTTCTTCCTGAAAAAATCGACACTTGCCAAACTTGACCTTAAAATTTGCCTGTCGGAGATTCTCAAAAACAAGGCACAATGTCTTTAAATGCTCTTCTTCTGTTCCCGAAGCTATGATTATGTCATCCACATAACATATTACCTTCTTCTTCACTTCATGAGTCAGCTGGAGTATGCAAACTAAGTGCTTCTACATTTACAAAGACAACGGTGAGCAAAGCAAAGTATTACATTTACTTAGGATGAGGCATCATCAAAGAAAATCCTATCCTTCATTTATTCAACACTAAAGCCTCACCCCATGGACTTCTATCAAACATGAATGCCATGCGGTCAATTGATCTGCAGTACGACTTTCTAAGTTCGTCCCAGTCCTGTCAATTTACCATTAATCAACATTAGGATCCTCAAAAAAAATAACATGGTACTGAGGGTCACCACGTTAACGTCGGCACATGAGTTGGGCGCCATTTTATGAGACCGTTTAGTTGATGTCAACAACCACGATGACTCAACTAACGACACATAAATCGAATAAAAAAGTACCGTGAGGATCAGGTGACCTTCCAAAAAGACTAAAGCGGCACGAGAGTCTGTAGTCCACAGGGATCGTGGTACATGGTGACGATGGTCATAGACCGCCTAAGGAAAGGTTCACCTTAAAACTAGACTGAGAAAATAAACATCCAGACTCATGAAAAACACCGTGAAAATTTATTAAAATTCACAAGCCCCTAGCCTAGTTCGGAGGGTTATAATCGGCTAGTCCGCAAGTTAATAAATAAACTAAGATAAAGAACAGGTCCCCTACCTGAGAAGTTACTGAAAACCCTCGCGAAAGATCTAACTCACAATGATAAAGCAACAACAGCAACGCTAGGAATATGGCACGACGCAAGTCCCTAGTTCAAGTTACAAGATCAAGCTAATATCTGAATTTACATTTAACAGGGTAGCAAAACAAATCTAGGTTAGGATGGTACCATTTCGACATTTAAATTTAACATTAATTCAACTAGCTAAGTCCTATCAATTAACAAAATTTACGGCGATGACGTCCGTAAAAGAAAACAATTACATCCAAAAGCTAAGTGTACAGCCATGAAAAACAAACAATTTAATTATGCTTAATAACTATGTGCTAACAGGACACAATAAAGTAACATGTAGGGTTTAATACACTGGACATCATAAATTAATAACGAAATAGACACAGTAGTTTTATTAAAAATTCCTGCCTACACCTTGGTTTACTCTTTGTAAACCATAGTCATCTAATGTGTATAGTTACGGTGACGAATGCGCAGTTGAGACCACGTCTGACATCGCATGGCCTGAGCTCCACAAGCTACGAACTCTAGGTTCGCACATGCTTCAGGTCGCTACAAAAATGTCAACTGTCCTAGTCATTTCCTCACAAGGAAATTATCTTCAACTGCACGGCTATGTCAACAGTTCCAGAATGCAAAGAACAAAGTTAGATAGAAAGAATCGTTAGTTAGGCTTGTTTTACAACAATTATGCATTTTATTATTAGAATGTCGGTTTATAGGTTTATCGTAGGTTTATGGCGAATAACATTGACAATAGCCTGGGCACGGAGTGTCTCCAACTGAGATCATTCTCCACCAAAAAGCCTCGACTCAACAGTCGGAATATAATCAACGAGTATAACAACTCGGACACACAATAACACGGGTTACCAGCGGCGCTAAGCTCGCGTTCAATAACTCTGGGATAGGCCTGTACAACAGTTACCTTCCAGTAACATCTGGTCAACGGGATCATCCCCGGACAAAGCATACAATAACATCCTGCAATAACAGGGTAGACTTCACCATCCTATAGAAAACCTTACATAACTGTACCTGTTATACGACAATACACGCAACAGAGCGTTAAACTAACAAAAACCGATCCATAAAACAAGTGATCAAATACAAGAGTGGAAACTGATTTCCATAAGCAAAATAGCAATGAAAGGAAAAGCGAATACAAATTGTACTCTGTCCTCGTCTATAGTAGTTTTGTCTCACAATGAAGCAGGCGTGCTCTAGGTCACTGGGTTACATAACCAGTTTATTCAAGGCCGGCGATTTAATCAATACAAAACCTGCACTTGGCCGGTTCATAAAAAACTTTACCATAAGTTACGGATCTCTACAGAGTCCGTGTATCAAACGCACGCTATAAATCTGAGTATAGTAATACACTTCCGTCTTTCTACCAAAGACGTCTAAATGAAAGTAATCTTACAATAACTGAAGCTCTTTGCTTTAAAAATGCAACTCAGTAGTTGCTAGAACATCAAATAAAAACGTGTCTCACACGACACAAGAAAAATATGATAAATGTGGCACAGATTCACACACTAGATCTGCTTAATGATACGTTGGGAACCGTGTTCGATGCTAGGCAACGAAACATTCCTTCTAGTTGTTAGGTTCAAACATGACCAAGAATAGCTTCTGAGCTTATTCAAAATGAAATATAATGCATTTACAAACTGGTAGTTACTGTCGACTACCTAAATGATACGACCGTTCTAACGACAGTCAGGGGTGTAACAAAGGATGGCTGCGAAGAATGCAGTCAATTAATAACCAAGGCATCTGATTGCCATAACTACAGTCAGCAAAGACTTGAAAATTACCCCAAGTAGGGTTGAACAAAATAGCCTCAAAATGACTACGATCAGGTTCAGCAAAAAGGTAGGCATTGACGTTCCACGACGTTCACCAAGCTGCACCAGGGCTGACCAAAATGTCTGACCCCAAGGGTGTCTCACTCTAAACTGAAATAAATGACATCTAACTAATCTAGTTACATCCCTACCTAGAAAAATGGCTGACACTGAGTGTGGTTGATTCACAAACTACATTAAAACTACTATACCACCAGAAACTAGAACAAAGAAGGGGTGTGACAAAAACTCACGAAATGGAGGAGCTCTCACTCAGCTCTCTATTCCACAACAAGGGTTGTACATAAACCTCTCTGGCTCTCTGGATCGGTATCCTCCTCATCAGGATTCCCATCTGGACTCCCCAAAGACCAGGGTTCGATTTGTCCCTGTCGACATCTTCGTGGATATGCCTGGAAATGGCATTTTGGCTCCTTCCCTCTCGTTCATCGTTCTGGAAGTTCCACCATCATGCTGGTTCCTGTAGAAACGTCACCCCCCCATACTGGGATGGTATTAGCCCATGGTGACTGCTTCAACCATGGTGAATAAAAGTCCAATCACGTGGGTAGCGAAATAAGTTGCGTGATTATTCATCCTCTCACTTCCAAAATTATAATGTCGGTCGTGACTATTATAGGCTTCAATTATAAAATACGACACAGCCTTAATCTTGCAGATGTGGATTAGCATGTGAGCTAATACTATTTTATAATGCTGCACGTGCTAGTGACGCTACTTTTGTATCACGCAGCATCCGTGAATTATACGACGTTTCAAAGATGAAATTTCCACTTTGGCAATTTAAATATCTCATACCATTATAATCACACTTATTCAGGATAATTGTAACACTATTACCTGTATATTTCCACTAGGCATCTGCCCTCCACATACGCGTGGGTAATATGTGATGTCACAGCAATCTTGTGCAATACACTATACTTGCCAATAATTATTTCCCAAGCTTCTTATTTAATTCACTGGACTTCATCGACAGTGAATATTAGTATTTGCTTGCTCGATGGCACCTTATAATCACTTTTAACGCTAAACAGCGGATATTCTTCTACGTCTCGTAGGACAAATGTAATTCCACGCCTACACAAGGCGGATTCTCAAGACGCAGTGCTCCGGTACTGGGTGTCTCTAGAAAGTAGGTCGTCAAAACGAAAACGTTGAGCGACTACTTACGTTCCTTTTTGCGTATCTGCAAGGGTATTACCTTACCTAAAGTAAAAATAAACATTCTCCAAAATGTTTTAATAATGCAGCATGACGAAATGGAATATTCTGAGTCTCGTAGGAAAGATAAAATAATTAATAAGACCTCAGATAATAATTAGCAGTTTACACCAAAGTCAAAAGTGCGATTCACCGCTACTTCAAAGTATCGCGTGATCTCTCAGCTTCACGTGGCTTCCTGGGTGTGTTCAAAAGTACAACATCCCCTCATAAATGCTCTGTCATAAAAAAATATCACATGAACCATAGCTCAGCGGGTTCAATATCAAGAAGTTCTTCATGCACTTCATAGCTTTTACCTACTCCTCGAATATAAATCAACACCTGAGCAGTATCTGACACATCCGTTGACTCATCCAAGGCCAAAGTAAACCACTCAACATCTCCATTTTTGTCGAACAGTTGAGAGGATATATTTTCAGCGATGTTTTCTACCCTTCGAGCCACAGTGTTTGCTGACATACTGACAGTTTTTAATAAATTTACCTTTTCAGGGCACATTTCTTCGGCTGCTGCAATTATGCATTCTTTGATCATTTCTCCATCGGTGAATGGTTTTCCACGTTTTGCAGTTTCAAGAGCCACACGAAAGCTGGCACGAGTTGCAGCCTCTTGTTCGGTTTTGAGTTTTGTAAATGAAGATTGCTGTGATTTCAATCCGCGCTTCATAGCTTCGAATTTTTCTGTCCGCAATCTTCCTGTATATTTTGAGTAATTTTGAAAATGTTTTGTTTCATAATGACGTTTAATATTATATTCCTTGAGAACGGCTATGCTTTCATTGCAAATCAAACATAGCGCCTTGTTACTGGACTCAATTACGAAATACTGAATGTTCCACTCATCTTTGAATTTTCTGCATTCACTATCAATTTTTCGCTTCTTTTCCATGCTACTAAATCACACACAAAAGCAACAATTCAAATCAAAATACTGTTACAAAGATGTCTTAAACTTAAACACGCACAAACACGTTTTAAGGAGGTACGCACTATTTTATTTCACAACAGTGTCATAGGAACTGACTTGTGGTTGCGCAACTAGCCATCTTATATATTCCAATTACTGCCATCTAGAAGTGAGTGGAAGACACCAGAACTCTCTCGAACCAACGAGATTACTCTGTACGTGCAATTAGCGCCATCTGTTAGCGATAGAAGGTACTACCTATTTCCGCCTGTGTCCACCAGATGTCGTGTCACGTTACTCCTCATGGCTCGTACTCTACGACTAATCTAGAAATTACAGATAATGACAGGAAAATTAATAATATGCAGTGTTGCCGTTTTGCGGACTTTAGTCCGATTTGCAGCCTTTTTTCAACGTTGCATACTTTTTCGGGCTTTTTTTTCATCAGTGGACTATTTCACTTTTTACCACCGGCAACAATGATAATATGATTTTGACCCTCGGAACTTACTGGAGTAATCAGTATGGCCCTAAGGTTGGAAAGTTTGGAGACCCCTGAATTCTAGAGCAAGGAATTCATGTTGAAAATCTATAAATGTAAACAAAAGTAATGGAATGCCAAATTACAGGGGGAAAGTTAAAGGAAGTAGGAAACTTTTCCTACTTACGAAGCAAAATAACCAGTGATGGACGAAGCAAAGAGGATATTAGAAAGTAGGTTGGCTCAGGTAAGAAAAACATTTCTACACAAAAGATATCTGTTGACATCAAATATAGATTTAAGTATTATAAAGTTATTTTTGGAAGCCTTTGTCTGGAGCGTGGCGCTCTATGGAAGTGAAACTTGGATGTTGGCGCAGCTGAAATTAGGAGAATACAAGCATTTGAAATGTGGTGTTACAGGATAATGATGAAGATCAGATGGGTAGATAGGGTTACAAATGAGGTATTACGACGTTTGGGCGAGAAGAGATGTTTCTGGCGGCTGCTAATGAAGAGAAGAGATAGGCTATTAGCACACATAAGACTTCAAGGAATAGTAAAGTTAGTTATGGAAGAAAGGGCCAATGATAAGAATTGTAGGGGTAGACCAAGGTTAGAATATGTGAAAAAGATTGCCTCGGATGTAGGCTGTGGTAGCTAAGTAGAGATGAAACGAATAGCTGAGGACAATGAATAAAACACCGTGAATATATATCGTAACTTACTCCATGGTTACCAAACCAGCCTTCATGCAGCGCGGACTCACTGTCCACGGCTCAAGTGTAATCTGAGCTGTCTGTTAAATCTGTTCGTAATGAGAGGGCTAATTCTGTGTAATTGTCAGCTGCCGTGCTATAGAATATCCTATGTACACGAACATGGCACAAAGAATTGATACGAACGTATCATGAAATGTCAGAGGGCAGGTCATGTTACGAAAATCTACTAGCTACCTAAACGACCCCGAGGTTCAACCTTTGACTTTAAGTGTGTATAATTTATATTTGATCTGTTGAGTTTTCAATTTAATCAGCGTCATACAATTTATGAAAGGGGGCAGATCACCTCGCTACTCCGCCCCTTAAAAAAATAATACTAATAAATAATAATAATAATTATGGTATTTGAAGCCATTTTTCAGTGTTGCCTTAGTAAACAAGAGTTTGGTGCTTTTCAGTCGGTCAACACGATTGTGCCCAAATGAGATGGGTTATTCCCTCATTCTGAAAAAAAAAAGTACATGAGATTAATAAATACACTTGGATGACCAGTTTCGATCATCAAATCCATTACACTTAGGCTATAAAATCTCAGTTTGAAAGTATGAGTGAAAATAATTATATTTATAAATATTTAAAATATTTAAAATATGTCGAGTGCAAACAGTGACCAAATGAACTGCTCTCAACAGGACCACGCAAGACTCAACCTGATAAGTACCCTGTACAATACAATCTGAATTGTCGATTTACAACAACATATTCACTCCAAACAAGCAAATGCTGGAGATCAATCACCACTTCCATTATCTCAACAAAACATCACATAGATTACTACTAACAAATACTGATTCAGGGGGGGGGGGGGGGCATGACTACCCCCCCTCCCCAAACGGAGACCAAATTTTTTTTGCAAACTCAAAAAACGAAAACACGATAACCAGACAAATAAGCCTTAACGAATTTTAACTGAAAAACAGCATTTTTGCATTCTATTCAATACCGTACTGAAAATATCATTATTGCAATTATTATGTTCTGTTACAACTGTACATATTTACAACTTCATACCTGTTATATAAAAATGATTATTTATATAACAAAATCAGCTCGTCTATTTTGTTTGGCAAATGTTGTGATTACCGAATCGATGTTTATAGTGATGTCACGATGAATGTGCAGCAATGCAAGTCCGGTTGCCATGGTTGCTCTTAGCCAAGTTTTGAGGCGACGGAGAGTTGAAAAACTTCTTTCTGCCGTGGTTACACTCACAGGAAGTGTGATGAGGACACGTAACAGTTTATTGATGGATGGATAAATATCCTCGTCACACTCATCACAAGTGACAACAATTGAATCGGGGATCTTGCCGCCGTTTTCAACAATGCGCTCCCATTTTGCGACCCACAATTCGTACTCGGCAACAACTGTTGAAATGGGAGAATCCAAAAGCTTCTGGCCCGCTACTGGTTGTGCCGAGTATATATTGGTTTATAAAAAAAATGTTGTTTGTTTGTCATATATATACACGGATAGGAATTCGGGGATTTTTTGCACCAACAAATTTTGCCGACGTCCAAACTGCAAGCTTGGTTGGCAATTTAAGCTTTGAATTTCTACCTTTGTCGGAACCAACTCGACTTGCCGAAACTGTAACGTACCTTGATACCTTTGTCGGAACCAACTCGACTTGCCTAAACTGTAACGTACCTTGATACATTTCTCGAAGCTCGATTTAAAAGTCGCAAAAAACGCCGTTGCAATTTGTACGAATATTTTTGGTGCGCTAAACGCATCAAATTTCTATCCATGTAGCTTCCAAAAAATTGGTCTGGTTTTGTACGTTTGGTTATTTCGTGATTGCGTTTTTAGTGATACCATTATTCTTAACAATTTCGATTCTCTGACCCCTCAAAAGCCAAACTCCAGATCCGTGCCTGCGAGTTGCATTACTAATACTGCAACTAAATAAGTGTAGCCTATATATTGTAAATATTTTCACCCGTACTTTCAGACATAGATTTTATAGCCTAAGTGTAAAGGACCTGATGATGATAATCGCTTGACGTCTGTGTTCTGGCTACTTTCTTCTCCTGTTATAATATTAGCCTACTTTCGAATTTTGCAAAAAAAAACGAAAGTAGATATGAGATCTACATGGGTCGAAATTCGTTTGTCTGCCAGTGTGTGTGTACGTATAAATGTATGTCCCCCCCCCCCCTTCCTTCTCATTTCAATTCAAGCACGACGAAGCCGAATTGAACCAAATATGGTACATATGTAACACTATCAAAGGGAACCCCAGTGTCATGTTTTATATCGCAGCCATTTGAACCAAAACAAAATGGCGGCAACCCAATCCTTCAAAGCTTAAATCAATTTACGTCTAAACTAATCATCGGAACTCTAGCATTTTTTTTAAAAACATACCTTCATATCAGACGCCACACCAAAACTACAAGGTCGTCCGCCAAACCATTTCAAGATGACAGCCATGCTTTCCTCAGGGGAAGGCTTTTGATATTCTAGCTTCTCTAGTAATTAACAGCAGTCATTAATGCTACAAACTGCAAAGTTAATCTCCACAAATGGGGATACCTACAGGAATCAGAATTCGGTGAGTGTGGGGAGAGACAGACCATGGTCCACCTGTGTTCTTGTGAACTGTGCCCGTGCTCTTGCACAACGCAGGAGTTAATGGAAGGTCATGAAAGGGGTGTGACAGTGGCCCGTTACCGGGCAAAGAAAATCTAATTCGAGACATTCTTGAAAATATTATTGTATTATTCCTTTGTAATATTGTATATCATCCCTCTTGTGTATGTTGTAGTGCTTTTGACTCGAATAAATAATAAATAAATGCTATAAACAACTATCTATCATGAGAATTGGTTTTTTCAAGATCTTTATCTCTTGTATATATCAGTGGATTCACGAACGTCAAGTTTCCGATTTACGTGAAACTTTGTGTGTTTATCATGTTGCATGAAAAATATCAGCAACGATGTTGAAAATCCACAGCCTACTTCCAGTCGACCGACCGGGTCAGGGATGGAATGAATGAAGCCCCCATCTAGTGGCGAGGATATGAACTGTTCCGGCTGCCGAAGCCTGTCGCACACCTCTGAGGCAATTATTACATGAATGACAGATTAAATGAAATGATAGCGGAGAGTGTTGCTGTAATGAAATTTTTGACAGGGAAAACCGAAGTACCCGGAGAAAAACCTGTCTGCCTCCGTTTTGTCCAGCACAGATCTCACATGGAATTACCGGGATTTGAACCGCAGACCCAGTGGTGAGAGGCCAGCATACTGCCGCCTAAGCCACGGAGGCTCTCTCTGTAACGATATTACATCTCCAAATTTACTTATAACATTTCTGGTGACGTCGAAATTTTAGACGTTTAAATATGGACGTGAGACTTGTAGCAGTGCAGGTAGGTGTACGCGTTGAGTTATCATATCCTCCCCGACCGATAACTCTGCTGAAACTACTGCTCCCAGCATGTACCATAGTCTCTCTCATTGTAGGTAGCCTGTTGGGGGAGTGGTTAAGTTGGGCGAATAGTCACAGAGGAAATGAGAACTCAGCGTGCACACTCACAAGGGCCTTTGCAAGTCTCGCTTCAGTATAAAAATACATGTACATTTTCGCCGTGTCTAGGCAGGGACTGAATGAATCTAAGAATGAAATGACAACATAGGTGTCTACTTGTCTACTTGAAAGCAAAATTTTACCGAGATGACGAACTTGTTCTCTTATCAGTCTTCATAGTCGTTCGTCAAATTTCACGAGGCAGAGATTGTATACACATTGTTCATTAAAAATAACTGCTTTAGAATTACAAAATGAACCACATGTTTGCAATAGAACAATCAGAACTCTCGTAAGCAGCATACATCTGGAACGCAATTAAGTTGGACGCAATGAATAGAACAGAGACTGCACAAACAAGACGACCTCACTGCGAAGTTCGAGGAACATTCCCGGTTATCAACCCAAGTTTGCGGAGGTGATGAGTTAAACTCTGCTTTGAAGTCTGAATGCCTTCAAAGTTCAGGCTCGCTTGATGGCACCGAGTACGGAATTCAAGGTTTGAGTAACACGTGAGTGGATTGAACTATAGAAAGCAGGATAATGGCGAGAACTACAAGACGATTTATCACGGACTTGACCTGATGTACGCTTAACCTTGAGGAGATGAAGATATAACTTATGTTATGAAGGCAACTTTACAACTGTCTCTATGAATTATTATTATCTTTATAATTCTTTTGTACCTGTGTATGTCACTGAACTCCTCCTAAACGGCTGGACCGATTTTGATAAAATGTGTTATGTATGTTTGAGTGGATCCCTGTATGGTTTAGATTCACAATTGGACCCGGTAGGTGGCGTAACGACCAAAATGTAGAATGAACACACTTTTAGAACCACAAGATACAGTCAACAAAACAAAAACTGTCGTCATGGAAACAGCTAGCCTGAGTGAAAACTAAAATTTTAGGATTGTTTGTCTCTACACGTTGGCGGCACCAGGTGGCAAACTGAGTTACTGCCACCACACCTTAGACTCTGCCCGTGGCGGTACCTGGTGGAAAACTGTGTTATTGCTGCCACACCTTAGACTCTGCCCGTGGCGGTACCTGGTGGCAAACTGTGTTACTGCCACCACACCTTAGACTCGGCCCGTGGCGGTACCTGGTGGCAAACTGTGTTATTGCTGCCACACCTTAGACTCTGCCCGTGGCGGTACCTGGTGGCAAACTGTGTTACTGCCACCACACCTTAGACTCGGCCCGTGGCGGTACCTGGTGGCAAACTGTGTTATTGCTGCCACACCTTAGACTCTGCCCGTGGCTGTACCTGGTGGCAAACTGTGTTACTGCCACCACACCTTAGACTCGGCCCGTGGCGGTACCTGGTGGCAAACTGTGTTATTGCTGCCACACCTTAGACTCTGCCCGTGGCGGTACCTGGTGGCAAACTGTGTTACTGCCACCACACCTTAGACTCTGCCCTTGGCGGTACCTGGTGGCAAACTGTGTTACTGCTGCCACACCAGCTCAACAGGGTCTTCTTTCCCCACTAATTTTCCCAAGCCCGTTCATTTGGCAGTGGTTTCTTTTGAAAAGTTCAGGAATAATTGACTTTTTGAGAATAATTCATAGTTATCTTTCTGTACCATAGGTTGAGGTGATTTCGAATTCTTGGTATTTGACGTAGGCTTCCATGGAAATGATTTTGTCTCTTTCTTTAAAAATCAATGTCAAATGTCACTTACTATATAGTTCATCGAAAATTCAAATATGTTTGCTGCACATACTCTATATATTCGGGCAGGACAACGTCTGCCGGGTCCACTAGTCTTTATTATTATTATTATTGCATTAAAAACCTGAATTGAAAACAAAATAATTGTAGTTTGCACTCTTTATTGTAAGTTTTCAAAAAATCGATACTTGTAACTTTTATGGTGGGGGGGTTGAAAAGGGGACAAAAAGTGTAGGCATACGTTCCGGCACCTAAGATTTTAGAAATACAGCACTCCCTTAGTGTTTCGAAGTGGGAACGCTGTTCAACGACCAACGAATATTTAACATTGTATGTTGAATCTCTGTGTATCGATATGAATTTACATCTTGATTTTTGAGAGCCATTATCTTGAGACCCTTTTCTCTCTGCTCGCTAGAAGTAACTCTAGCACGTTCACTGCAAAACTAGATATTTCATGTAAAGGAACTCAATGGACAGAAGATCGTGATGCTTGAACCAATAATAACGTTCGAATAGTTTCATAATATATGTTCGACCCTGACTATTATGTGTCTGAAAACTGTATCATAATGATGGTCATTATAACACTATTTTTCATTATGAAACAGTTTCTCCCACCAATCACAGCTCATGAAACAGTTGTTTGACCAATTAGATAAGGATACCTTTACGCATGCGCTCAAAATCCAACATGTCTATATAAATTACCGAAAGTGCACCGTCCATATGTTTGCGTAAATAAACTGGTGAATATGAGACAAGAAATAGCACTGTACCTTAATTACCCAAATCCAATTTCTACACAGCGCGTTGATTTCAAACGACTACGGTAACAGTTTTACTGAATGGTTCACGATCTGCACATATGGCATTGAAGCACACAGAGCGTATGCGTCGGTCGGCCAGAGAGCTTGGAACACGGAGATATGCTACCTAACGCACCACCCGATCACTGAACAGATATTTATGAATATTTATGTTAAAACATATAATAAAGTTATAATTATCGTCGAACATAAACAGTCGTATGCAACTCGCCTATAGTGGTAATTAAGACACTCGTATAGAAATTATAAAACTCGCTAAAGCTCGTTTTATAAACATACTCGTGTCTTAATTATAGCCATTATAGGCTCGTTGCATAATGTACTATTAGTTATTCCATTTTGTGAGAGTGCGTTTGCCAGGAAATACTTTTTATTTGATTTGTGCAGGCGTAAAGTGGGTTGCGTATGTAAGGCGCCACCACGTCGTCGTCACCAGAACCTGGCTAGCACATAAATCCCAAGCCGGCACGGGCTGTCGAGTTTGTCTGCATTACCGTCCGTGAGCAGGAACAGAGGAGGGATGGTACATCAGTATCCACGCCTCCTCCCCACCCACTCTAAACCCTTTATCGTGTCTAGCCAACCAGCATTATCTATCGCATGCATTTTTTTAACTCAAGAATTCTTGAAAGAACCCAGGATGTTTGCACTACTTCGTTTTTTATCTTACGTGATTGTCAGGGGATAATCGTGAGCACAAGTTTGTTAGACTCGTTTTATTACAGACAATTAATCCGTCACTCAATATTTATTTTAATTAAGCATTAGAAAGTTTTGGTATTGCATATGTTTCGAGTTGCATTGAACTCTTCGTCAGCAATTAAATATACACCTTAAAGTAAATAGTTCTTACAAACTAAGATTAATCTAAATGTTACAACCACATCTTGTAGTACATTTTGGTACGGGAAATGGAGATAAAATAATCTATAACAAAAGTCAGTCATTTCGGACGTTCTATGTGGCCGATTTTCTCAATCTGTTTTTTAAATAAAAGGTATATATACCCAGATTTGACATCGGGCTTATGAAACCACCTACCTATCACCTTGGCTAAGTTATAGCCTATTAAAACACAATGCTTTCCTGATATTTTCCACTTTTTTTCTATCAATCACCCATTCCTCAGCCTGTAATTGTTGACCACCCAAATCGGTTGCTTCTGAGGAAAGTTTTGAGGTAACGATCAAATCAACGTATGCTTTTTATCGATATTTCCTTCCATTCAAGTAACTATATCTCAGGTTGTAATTGCTGTACAGAGTTGGTTTAGGTCTTAAAACACTTAATAAATAACACATCTCTCATTCGCGTTATTGACCACTCGAATAGCCTGCGTCTGAGGAAAGTTCTGAGGTAACATTCAACTCAAGTCAAACTATGCACCCATGCTTCCGCCAGCTGCCACCACGTTATGCTAGTGCTCCACCACAAACTTTAGCAAAAGAAAAGTGCAACTTCCTATATTTGACAGTGTATATCACAAAGTATTACAAATATTTTCTTAAAACATTCCTAAAATATAAATGAGAGTTCTGCAATTATATGTGGAAAGTTACAGTGTGCTTTAGATTGTTCTTGGTAGAAAGACAGTAGCAATTTTCACAGAAAGACCTAAATATTTTTAAAAACAAGAAGTTTCGTGAGGAACTAAAGAGCCTACATTTCTTAAAATTTGGATTCATGCCCATGATTAACCTATCTAGAATAATGACGAAATTAAGTTTGTAATATTGAAATTTCTAATTAGTTCGAAATATACCTTGGTAAAATATAGCCTAATAGAGCACTACGGTTGGCAGATCTGGTGACTGAATTCATATTCTTAGTTCCATCTCTTAAGGTACAGAACACAAAATTTGGTTGAAATCCAATGGATAGAATGGTAGTCACATGCAGTTAGAAATTGGATTTATCCGCGCGTAAAATCATGTTGGCATCAATGTTATGCACGTGTTGGTCAGAAATAATCTGAAATATTATGATCTATTATTGTGCCAATTTTGGATGAAATCAATTTGTTAGTATAGAAGTTACATGTATTTTGAAATTGGACCTATCAACAAGCTTAGAATTATGTTGGCAGCCGTTTATCTTGGTTTCCGTGATCGGGGCGCTGCCTCACCGTCAGACGGGTACTCAATTGTCCTCACGAGGCTGAGTGCACCCCATTCCATCCCTCACGTCAGTTTCTAAAATCCCTAACGGAGCCGGGAATCGAACCCAGGGCCTCCGGGCGAGAGGCAGGCGTGCTACCCCAACACCACGGGGCCGGCACATAACTCTATGGCCTACATATATAACAATCCAATATAGCGACCAACCGAAATATGTAGATGCTCTCAATAGGTACGAATATATTGCAGAGGCAGGCTATTAACTTAAGTTCACCTATGTGACTTTAAATAACCCGGGGAGCGGAAAAACAACATGGCGGTGACGCGAAATTTAAATATTTATATGGATTTCTCTCGTGACTTTTCAGCCGAGCGCTGTGAACTTGGTGCGGTATATCTTCATTCAAGCCTTAATTTACTGACGTTTAATACAATGGAATTTTATGAGAACTAAATTTTTTTTTAACTCTCGTTTTCATTTCTCTTGTCCTAAGACCAGTAGGATATACAGTATGAATATCAGATATTTAGTTCTTCATGGAATTACTTGTTAAATATATATATATACGTCGTAGGCTTTTAATGAAAAGCGTAGTTACATCATGAAAAACCGGCGTTTAGCGAAACTTACAAAATTCATTATAAACTTTTGATAAAGTAAACCGCAATGCCATACTTAATATTTTAATATCTGATCACACCCCACAACAGATGGTGCAATACATAAGTAACCTTTACAAACATAACTTGATTTCTGTAAAGGTTAATAATAAATTATCCGAGTGGAATTCGATAAACACAGGAGTTAGACAAGGTTGTGGTATTTCCCCTCTCCTGTTCATAATCTGTGTGAATGCTCTTATACTAGAATTTAGAGAAACAAGACATTAACTTAAATCTACAACTGGACGCAATATTATTTGCAGACGACATAGTGCTGGTTGCCATCTCAGAATATGATTTACAGCGTTCAATATATAACCTGAAACAAGTCTCAGAAAACTACTCAAAGGAATTATCTCTAGAGAAAACTAAGATAATGGCATTCTGTGGCACGGAACCAGTAAGAAGTAAGATCTGCTTGGAAAATAACATTTTGGAAAGAGTAAACGATTTGAAATACCTTGGTTACAAACTGTCTTTCCTTGAAGAAATGGACATACCCGAGAAAATCTTTAAATTCAACAGATGTTTAGGAATAATCAATAAAGTTTTTAGACCATCATTATTTCAAAAACACACCCGAACAAAAATTTACTAAACCTTAGTTAGACCAGTACTTTTCATTGGTAGCGAAGCGTGGACCCTAAGGAAATGCGATGAGAGACGAATAACTACCGCCGAAATGAAATATATGCGACAAAGAGCAGGAGTCACTAAGTGGGATCACAAACGAAACACGGAAGTGCTGAATGGTCTTAACAGCAGACCTATATTGTAATACATCCATGAATACCAAAGAAATTCGCTAAGACACCTCAACAAGATGGACAGAAGCAGGATCCCTAAAGCAGTCGTCAACTAGTGCCCCGGTGGGAAGAGATCCCTACGTCGTCCCAGGAAAAGATGGCGCGGATATTCAAATCTTTTGTGTAGACTGTAAGAGTTCTTCTAGGACTAACACATGAAAGGAGGATGATGATGATGACCTCGGGGCTTTCCGATGTAAATAACACTCACAGTCTTTTACACATCATTTGCCGGATGGTAAAATTCATCATTTTATGAAATAGTGGTTCATGTGTTGTGACATATGTTCATTTACTGGAGAAAGTTTACAAATGAGAGAAAATAAGTTAAAGATTCTAAGGTTCATCAGGGATTGAGTACGTTTATTTCGGGTTCTGCATTTTTAATAACTGGGTAACGTACTTTAAACATAAGATTCACCGTTAAATATTGCCAAGCAAAAAATAAGTCACATGGACTACCACTTATTGTTTAGGATTACCCCTTAATAGGGCAAAACTTTTTAAACTTTTATGAGTTTCTGAATTTTAATTTATTTTAATTATAATAATTATTAATAATGTTATTATTTGTTTGGATAATTTTAATGTTTATGTATTTATTTTTAATTTTCAATTGATGTTCATATAGATTCAATTTTGATATCTTTATTGAATTAATTAATTAACTAATTAACTTATTAACTTATGATAGTATCCATCGCGAATCTCTATTGAATGTCCTTACTGAATTTGGTTTACATCGAAAACTTGTTAACCTTATTGCGGTCACTCTTAAGAATACTAAATCTAGAGTTAGGTCTAGAAGTGAAACCTCTGAGTCATTTGAAATCCATACTGGTCTTCGTCAGGGAGATGGATTATCTCCATTGTTGTTTAATTGTGTGCTGTAAAAATTTATGCGTCAATGGAATAAGGTTTGTCCATCGAATGTTAAGATTGGAAAAAATTCTCGACTAAATTGTCTCGCCTTTGCAGATGATCTAGCATTATTAGCAACTAGTATCGAAGAAGCTAAATTTCAGGTAGAGGAATTGGAAAGATTAGCAGCAAAGGTTGGGTTGAAAATTTCCTTTGTGAAAACAGAAATTATGCCATCTTTTCAAGTTGACACACCACATATTGTACTGCATAATGCCCAGAAAATAAGGATTGTGAAAAAATTTAAGCATCTTGGTGAGATCATCACTTGGAATGCCAATGAGATAGCATCAATAGATAGTAGGACACTAAAATTGCGACGACCACAACAGATTACTTGGCCAACATATAAGAAACAGTCTCTTTCTATTAATGCTAAACTTCTACATTATTTCTCCGTCGTTAAGCCAGAAGCAACATATGCAAGTGAAAAATTTATTTAAACTTTTCACCCGATCAACAACTGACAAACTACAGAAGGTTGATAGACGGATTCTTCGGACAATACTCAATAAAAAACACCAGGTTGAGGGCCAGTGGAGACTTTTGCCCAATTCAATACCTTACAAGGAAAATGAATCTATCATTGACACGATGCGAAAACGAAGGATTGCGTTTTTTGGACACATATCCCGCTTGCCAAATACTAGACTCTTGAAACAACTTTTTGACTTCTTTTGGAATAGTAAAACAAAAATCACATGGTTTAAAGAAATACAAATGGATTTAGACGAATTGAAAATTACTAAGCAACAAATTGAACATAGAGTGGAGAAACGGCTTCTGAATAAAAAATACACTCGACTAACATTCAAAATTTCACAGCGTAAGCAATATGTTATATCTGCCAAAGAACGGGCTGCAAGATCTTCCAGAATGAAGAAGTATTGGGAAAGGAAAACATTATCAAGAATTAAGAACTGAACTTAGTATTTGAAGACTTCGTATATAAGGTTTGATTTTGGCGCTCCAATGTGGGCGTAAACAGTGTAAATAAATAACTAATTTCGAATTGATTTTTAAACTATTTTCATAATTGTTTAATAGATATGTTTATTATTTTAATTTTTATATTTACTGTATTATTGTTATTTTATTTTAATGATTTTATTTCTATATTTATATTTTATTTTTACACTTTGAAACAACAATACTGGAATGCAGCCACAATAAATCAGAAACATCTATGGACATCAAATTGGCAGGTGAAACGCTGAAGGAAGTAGGGGACTTATGTAACTTAGGAAGCAAAATAACCAGTGATGGACGAAGCAAAGAGGATATAAAAAGTAGGTTGGCTCAGGCAAGGAAAGCCTTTCTACAAAAAAGGAATCTGTTGACTTCGAATATAGATTTAGGTTTTAGGAAGTCATTTTTGAAAACCTTTGTCTGGAGCGTGGCGCTCTATGGAAGTGAAACTTGGACTATTGGTGTAGCAGAAAAAAGGAGAATTGAAGCATTTGAAATGTGGTGTTACAGGAGAATGATCAAGATCAGATGGGTAAATAGGGTGACAAACGGAGTGGTATTAAGACGAGTGGGAGAGGAGAAATGTTGCTGGTGACTGCTAATGAAGAGAAGAGATAGGTTGGTAGGACACATACTAAGACACCCAGGAATAGCAAGCTTAGTTATGGAAGGAAGGGTTGAGGACAAGAACTGTAGGGGTAGACCAAGTTTAGAATATGTTAAACAGATTGTTTCGGATGTAGGGTGTGGTAGCTATATAGAGATGAAACGATTAGCTCAAGACAGGGAGACATGGAGAGCTGCATCAAACCAGTCAAAAGACTGATGACTCAAACAACAACAACACTTTAATTGTTAATGTTTTTAGTTTTTTTTTTTAAATTTAATCAACACATTACGTCAATTAGATGCTTATATAATACTAGCAGTTACCCGCGACTTCGCCCGTGATCAAGACAATGGGGACGATGCATTATTGCTGATAATTGGTCTATTCTATTACAGCAATCGCGGCTATAGGTGGGTCCATTCTAGTTCTGAATATTCTGATACATACAGTATATTGATATGAGCAGCAAAGTGGGAATTTTATAGAGTTGTGAATGTCTGCAGGAATCGATATTACATGATGTTAACACATTTTAAAATTACGTTCTTGGTTTTGCCATCTTCTGCTGAGACAAAACGATTTTGTTGTCCGCATGCTCGCGAGCACGCCACATACTATTGCCCATGGGAAAAAAATGTTTTTTGTCCAAATGTACACGTGCTACTGTTAAGTGTGTGTCATTGCGCTTTGTTAAAGAAATTGCGAATATTGTTTGAAGAGGGAACTGCACTCTTGCACACTGGAATGGCAAATCTATCGGAATATGGGGAATTAAAAGTATTCTTACTTAAGCTATTCTGGATGTAATTTGGCCATACGTAGTGATGATTTGAACGTCATCATATCGCTATTAATAGACCTATAGTTAAATATCTCTCACCTTGGCCGCTGATGTACATTACGCAGTCTCTTCCAGTGTTACATCCCAGGGATTGAAATCTCCAACCACCCTTTTGCCTCACATGCCTCTCTAAGTAATTAAAATTCCTGATTGTTGTTGTTTGAGTCTTCAGTTTTTTAACTGGTTTGATGCATCCCTCCATGTCTCCCTCTCCTGAGCTAATCGTTTCATCTCTACATAGCTACCACACCCTACATCCGAGGCAATCTTTTTAACCCTGGTTTACCCCTACAGTTCTAGTCTGCGACCCTCCCATCCATAACCAAGCTTGCTATTCCTGGGTGTCTTAATATGTGCCCTACCCTCCTATCTCTTCTCTTCATTAGCAGTCGCCAGAAACATCTCTCCTCTCCCACCCGTCTTAATACCTCCTCCTTTGTAACCCTATCTACCCATCTGATCATCATTCTCCTGTATCACCACATTTCAAACGCTTCAATTCTCCTCTTTTCTTCTGCACCATTAGTGCATTAGTCTAACTCAGCAACTTTTCTAGGTTTAAGCCGTGCCTAGTGCGGGGATCCAATGGCAGTGAAAGACAAAATACCAGCATTATTCCTCAGTAAGAGTAATTAAGAAAAAACAAGATGTTCAGTAAAGAACATATAGCCTACTTTCTCCTAAATGTATGAGTATAGTTATAACTCGTTGTTATTATCAAAGAGTATAATAGATCTATTCTTTGTTGAAGACCTTAGAAACGATTTACCTCTACCAAACGCCACGACCTAGATAAAAACTGCTACCATCATTGAAGAAAGAAAGAAAGAAAGATAAGAAGTATATCAAGAATGTTATGGATCTGGAGACATAATCGACCGGACTGGCGGCGTGGCTCAGCGGTAACGTTCTCGCTTGCTGGGCCCTAGGTTGCAGGTTCGTATCCTGGCGCAGTCAGCTGGCATTTGAGGGTGCACAAATGCGAGGGAGCCGTGTCAGTACATTTACTGGCACGTTAAAGATCCCCTTCGGGCCAAAATTCCGGCACCCCGGTGTCTCTAAAAGCAGCAGTAGTTAAAAGGGATGTAAAACCAATATCATTATTATTATTACGACCTGCCGTGGGCAACATCCAACTTTGAGTTGAAGCATGTCTTTACACGTCTGGTTGTGCATGGCTTTCACAACCCTAATTGAATTAACAAATCTTTCCATGACCCTACAGAGACGTGTGTATACAAACTATGTGGATATTTTCGATAATATAATCCTAACAGAGCGAGTGCATTCTAGCGGCCAGAATAAGAAACTTTTCAATAAAATCTGGAAGTTACCTTTTTGGCAGCTAGATGTCTGGAGTAAATCTGCTGGCGAATTATGTTTTAATTAAATATATATTTTACACCATAATGTGGACAATATAACGCTTAATAACATTTTCAAGTAACGCAAAATAGGCTGTTACAAACCCTTTAAAATAAAAAGTTAAAATGTATCGTAGTATCAACTTGTCATTCTTCAAATTCGATGCGCATAGAATGATAATGGTATAGTAATCAATGGATCCCCACGTAGACTAGTCGGGACATCTAGTGGTGAAATATCGAACAATATAATCCTAACAGAGCGAGTGCATTCTAGCGGCCAGAAGAAGAAACTTTTCAATAAAATCTGGAAGTTACCTTTTTGGCAGCTAGATGTCTCGAGTAAATCTGCTGGCGAATTATGTTTTAATTAAATATATATTTTACACCATAATTTGCACAATATAACGCTTAATTTTAAAACATCTGAGTCATTACAAAACAATAAACATATAACATTTCAAGCAAAAAACCTAGCTCTGATCGGGTTTGAACCACAGGCATCTGAGCGACAGGTTATCGCTCTACCACTGAGCTAATTGTGTCAACGTATATCGTTCTATTTAAAATGACTTACATAGAACTTGTTAGCAAATAATGATTTATACTAAACGATTTCATCACTGGAGTATATTATTTATATATAAAGCATTTCATACAAAGTTTATTTATTTGTTATCAGTACGCTATATTGCATTCAATACTCAAATTAGTGAAATATAAGTCAGGCACAAGATATCCGCTGCCATCTTGTCTTATTACTGAATCAGTTCAGCTTTTTAAAATCACGTCTGCACTATAGTATTACAAAATAAACTTTTAATTTCGAACGTGCCTCTTCCTTTAGAACAGTTAAAACGATTCTCGGCTCGATAATCGGAACTGGTGGGTCCCATGATATGGATTATAAAGTTTGCATAATTCGCACGGCCGCCATCCTGAAATGGTATGGCGGACGACCTTGTAGTTTGGTCACAAGACGCATCCTATACGAAGGTATGTTGTTACCAAATTTGGTAGAGATCGGATGATTCGGTTAGTCGTTATTTGATTTTACGTTTTGAACGTTTGAGTGGCCGCCATTCAGTTTTAGTAAAGATGGCGGCGATATAAAACATGACACTGAGGTGTCCTTTGCTAGTGCTACCTTTGTACCAAATTTCGTTCAATTCGCATTCACCGTGTTCGAATTGATAGGGGGGGACAGACATTCAGAGTACACACACTCACACACACACAGACACACACACACACAGACTCACACACACACACATACACACACACACACACACACACACACAGACTCACACACACACATACACACACACAGACAGACACACTTTTTTCGCCCTGTGTTGATCTCATAAGTCTACTTTCATTTTTTGCAAAAATCGAAAGTAGGCTAATAATAATTAACGTGACAACCGGTAGAATACGACTCATTCGACTGTGAATATGGGTTGCTGATCATGGTAAAAAACGAAAAAGAACAGATCAAAATTGGCAAACAAAAATATTCAGTTAACAAAAAACAAATTTATAAATAAAATTATATCATACCGTGCAAAATAGAAAGAATCTTAATATTGTAAATTAGAGTAAAGGTCTGAAAGCTCGCTTACAATAACCAGATCAAAGAGTATAAAATTAGACTCAAAATAACGTTCGTATTCGACCCCAAAAGCCACCACTATAAATAAAGGATATCTCATTTTACGCGTATCAATGCGAGGAGCAATGTTCGTGGTTATAAGTGGGAACCGAACCCCGCGTTTTAAGGCCCTAAAGCGAACGATTTTCGAGATATTGCCATAAAACTATCCCCGGTCTGGGAAATTTCAGCGGTTGCCATAGTAACGTTGATCTGTTTCTCAGAGGGAACACAGTTATTTGGGAATATCTCCGAAACCGTTCACTTTAGGAATTTAAAAAGTGTGTTTCTGGGTCCCTACAGGACCTCCGAGTATTGTTTCTCTTATCTGCCGGCTTAAAATGAGCTAAATCCGACCTTTGTACCGACTGTCCTTCCTCAGTGCCAAAGGGCCGAAAAAAATCACTTACAAATTGAATGTTCAAAAACCGTTTCTCAGTGGGCCTCTACATACTCGGATCAACCAACATGCAAAATTTCAGCTTTCTAGGTCTATTGGTTTGAGCCCTGCGTCGATGAGTCAATTTTGGATGGTCAATGCCAAAGGGCCGAAAAAAGTCACTTACAAACTGAATTTTCAAAAACCGTTTCTTAGTGAGCCTCTACATACTCGGATCAACCAACATGCAAAATTTCAGCTTTCTAGCTCTAGTGGTTTGAGCCCTGCGGTGATGAGTCAATTTTGGATTATATATAGTAGATTTGATTTTTCGGAATGAAAATTCTCTGAAATTTGGCTGAAAGATTCAACTATCATCATCTTTCAAAGCATATGCATATGCCAGGTGGGTAATATAGAGACCACTATCCCATAAAGGATTAAGAAGTGCAGTTTAAATGTTTTCCCATTCGATAGATCTATTGATTCGTATACTGTGTTTTACTAATTTCCCGATGCTGCGCAAAGACAGCGTTATTGTAATAATTTCAGGCTATAAACATCATCTGTGAAGCATCCTGTGTTGAAACAAAACTGCCTCGAGCAGGCAAACCGATCAGTCTTGTGTGAGTGTGTCTCCATCTGTCGCTATTGGATCAGGAGCGCGTCGCACAATCACGGGAATCACATGAAGAAAGAAGCTGGTTTGTTTTGCAGAACTCTCAAAGCCTTAGAGAAGTGCTTGGTTCTCTGAGGCACGTCCCATTCAGAGCAACAGTTTACTGAGTGTGCCTTCACTCAAGAAAGACGAGCCTGGCGCTTTGTCTACACCACGTTCTTTCATTTCATTTCGCTAGCGCATCCAATAACCTCCACGACCACAGCGTGGAATATACTTGAGGTAACACTTTCAGTGCCAGCAATGATTTAGAATAATTGCTGGTTGATCAGAACACTGAAATAAAATCGAAATATTATATGTCAGAAAACTGTATCATAATGGGGGTCATTAAAGTACTACTTTTCATTATAACAGTTTTTCCAACCAATCAGAGCCCAATATTTTCATTCATTGTCCAATTAGATAATGATAGATTCTGGCATGCACTCAAAATCCAACATGTCGGACAAGAATTACATGATTTGAAAGTTGATAATGTAGCCTATATTGGATCGACTATTGTAGTCACAATGCATAAACAAACTGGGCAAAATTGCAAAAGAAATTGCACTGTACCTTAATATCCGCAACTCCAATTTCTACACAATCGTAAGATTTCGCCGACAGTTTAAGTGAATGCTGTTGTTGACATAGAATCCCCAGAACGTCATGGAGAAAGCAGGCGTATGACATTAGTTCCACGGAAATTATAATCCAGCTCTCTGTTCAGTAAATGGATTTCTTACTTGAAACTTTTCCGCCAGATGTCTTCACTGTTCTATTTGGGACTCAATTGATTTGCATTCCGTTGACATTATATACGCATCGAATGTGGAGAGTAACTGGTTGATAAAACGATACATTTTAATTTTAAAGCGTTTGGAACAGCCTATTTGGTGTTATATGACTAAAATAACAAAATGATCCAACATAGTACCTGTGCGCTATCTGTTGGTGCCACTTCAGGATAAATAATATTTCAAAGCTTTGGGATTCGTTATTGGGTAGAGATCAAATACTGATCCCACACAATTCCCAAGAGGAAGAATTCAACCGACAGAATCTCGATAGATATTTATGAATATTTATGTTAGAACATATAATAAAGTAAAAATTATCGTATCGTCGAACATAAACAGTCATATGTAACTCACCCATAATGGTAATTAGACACTCGTGTCTTAATTATTGCCATTATAGGCTCGTTGCATAATGTACTAATAAATGATCATAATCAACTTCTACCCATTATTAATTTTCCCCCCATTTTTGGGTCTTCCTTGGTCTCGGCTACGTATTGAGATTTTTGAGATCCCAGTCCCAAAGCTCCTGGGTTTGATTTCCGGATGTACTAAAAATATAATACTATTCTGAGGGTTGGAACGGAGTAACCCACGCTCGTGAGACAACACTGAGAGAAAAAAAAATGTTTGATTCCATCTTCATCTCTCCTAGGAATGGTCTTCCACTTTTACACCAGATTCCTGGTTTAAGATCATGGCCGCCTCCTTCCAAATACTAGCCTTAACTTGAAAATCACACTTCTATAGCCACCATAATGTCTCAGGTTATAAGACAGAGTCCACAAACCCACGTATATGGGGCCATATGACCACAATGTCGTAAGCCCGTTGTAGGAAATTACATTCCCGTTTCTATTATTATTATGTAATTATGACGTAGTTGGCGCCGGCCCTGTGGTGTTGGGGTAGCGCGCCTGCCTCTCACCCGGAGGCCCCGGGTTCGATCCCCGGCTCCGTCAGGGATTTTAAAACTGACGTGAGGGTTGGAACGGGGTGCACTCAGCCTCGTGAGGACAATTGAGTAGCTGTCTGACAGTGAGACAGCGCCCCGATCACGAATACCAAGATTAACGGCCGAGGGGACCCGACGCGCTGATCACGCGTCACCCCAATATCTGCAGGCCAAATGGCTGGGCAGCGGTCGCTTGGTCGGCCTTAGCCCGTCATGGGCTGGATAGTGCCAGGGGTAGACTTTTTTTTGACGTAGTTGGCAGCATGCTGAACTGCTATGCCCAAGATCGCAGGTTCAAACCCGCCCGAAGTCATTGGAGTTTTTAAGAGCGCTAAAATCCTTCAGTATGGCTTCCTCCGGAGGGGAAGTAATGCTTGATGGCATGAAAAAGATCCTTCCACTAACTAAACTTGTGTAAAGCGAAATTTCTAGGTTAGATTTCGTTGGAACGCTATCAAAGTTCCAACATTCACCACAAGGACTCAGTGACATCTGGTAGCGGAAGTTGGAACTACTTAAAATTGAACGGAACTTTTAGGTCATCCTGCGGGTGTCGGCTTGAAGCAGCTACAACCTCTGGCGAGCTGAACATGTCCTCGGACACTCCCGGCATAAGAGCCATACGATAAATAAACAATAATTATGAATCGCAGCCAATGGCCATAGCTGGGTATTTTTGATTGAACGCCCGAGGATTCCCAACATGCTTATTTTCAAGTATTTTCAACTGTGGCTACGAGATGCTACTGCCACTAACACTAGCGGCGAACGTTGGAACATGATACAGCATTTCTAAGTAGCAAATATAACCTAGACATTTTGCTACTCTCTACCAATTGCTATGGTATGGTGTTTTACATGCCATAAATCTATGATATGAGACCTCCGGCTTTACTTCCCCTCCAAAGGAAGGCATACTGAAGGATTTTAACGCTCTTAAAATCCGACGACTTCAGTCCGGTTTGAACCCGAGATCTTGGGCATAGCAGTTCAGCATGCTACCGACTATGCCAACGAAGCCGATTATTCCCGGTTTTATGGGAGCGGGAATGAGTTGCCGGTGTGGTGGATGGATTTTACGGTAGAATGCCCTGCCTGACGAAAAACATTATTAGATGAGTTAGAGTGATGAAATGAATACATTCTGTTAGTGCTCGTATCCTGGGTTGTCTCATAAATGCTCACAATACATTAAACGATATTCGCTCAGTATTTGCACAATACGGTATTTATGGACTGGCATCTTGACAGTTTTCCGTGTTGATATCCGTGGTCCATTGCAAAATACGGAATTGGAAGGTGCTCTCGCCCACATTAACAGTGTTAATCTGAATGAACGGTATCCTAATAACTTGGCCTCCAACACACCGGACTTTAACCTCTTTGACGTTTTTATTTTTGTTTTTGTGAAGGTTAATTTAAAATCTCGATGTTGTACTTATATGCTGTAGAGGACGAAGCAATACCTTATTCACGCATTATGTAGGGTTGTCTACGAATACGAACATTTCCGGTATGCTTGTGCGTGATCGTACCTCAATGCAACGACGAGCAGAATCCCGTGCTTTGTCACGCAAGGTGTGGTGAACGAAATATGGCACACCATTGTAAAAATAAATTGGGGCTTGTAATGTAGTAAGTAAATTAATTCCAAGCCTGAAATCTGAATAAAAATTAATTTCCGGACCGAAGATTTATAACATGCTTTGACTGTTTTCATTTGTGTATTCTAACTATAAAATATTTCCATGTATTAATGAAGCACTCTTCAAATAAAATCATGCATTTAATATAAGTAATGCACAGTAGACTATTAACTGTCACAGATCCACAGGACCTCAACAGATGGTATAGTCGCGACGGAAAACAGAATCCCAGGCAGTTTCAAACGAATACGGTAAGTGATTGATCTTAAGTCTTATATTGTTTCTCGTCCGACCATGGTACTTCCTTATAACGTGGAATCCAATCCGCTCGGTCAGTATGAGTATTCACCTCGAATATTTCACATGTATTACTCAGGAATTGAACCCAGTTTTGGTATGTGAGAGAAAAGCAACATGATCACTGGACCATCAGGTCCTGTCACTATTGTATTAGCAGCTTCGGTGGCGTAGTCGGAAGCATGCTGAACTGTTATGCCCAAGATCGCGGCTTCAAACCCGGCCGAAGTCGTCGGATATTTTAAGAGCGTTAAAATTCATCAGTTTGCCTTCCGGCGGGATTTATGGCATGAAAAAGAACCTATTTTTAAAATTGAAGACTCCACGGGAAAAACGAGGTAAGTCACAATGTGTAAAACTTTTCAGGAGAGCCAATTTAAACTTTCAACACTAAAAAGAAATACTAATAATAATATCGTATGGCCCCGGGAGCCTGGTGCAAGCTTTGTTATTTGACACCCAAAGGGTAGCTTGCATGTCGAATTTCGCTGTTCCTTGACTATGAAAGTCAAGGAGGTTAGATGTTAGATATCTAAGCTCCTTGAACACTATAGCGCTTTCTAGTAGAGAAATGAGGAACTTTGTGTTGGCGGAAACTCCGAGAATAATTTTGCCATTATGAACACGCCCTACTGAATTCGAATGGGTTCTTCGACATGCCAACAACGTATGACATGCGTATCGTATTTTTGCCGCCTTAAAAAAAAAATATATCACTTACCACGGCCAGGAGCGAACCTGCAATCTTGGGGTTGGTAGACCGACACGATAACCACTCACCCACCGTGGCAAGCCAAAACAAATACTTAAAACACCCCAATTGAGGGTAAGCAATATACAGTAGTTTATTTGCAAAATTTAATTCTTATAAAGGAAGTACATGTAAAACAGATAACTAAGTAAAATTATGAAGGAGTAAGAGGATATGGGACGTTACTACTAAACTGTCACTAAAATCAAAAAGCTCTGTATCTCCGGGACTTACCGCTTTATTTGAAATTAATTTCAAGTGATCTGTAGCGACGATGGTTGGCCACCAGAATGCGCCATAAACTCATTTCCGAAAGAAATGTACTTACCCTGTTCTTTCCGTGGGGTCTTCAATAGGTAGTGTGTAGCCAAAATTGTAGGTTATATTTCGATGGAAATGCTCTATCAAGTTCCAACTTTCGTTGCTAGGTGTCAGTGGCCTCTAGTAGCCAAAGTTGGAACTACTTGAAATTAAACCACCTCATTCGTCTTCATTCATATAGTCTCATCCACAAGCGACGGTACTTGTAGCTCACCCCATGGGTGTCCGCATAGAAGCAGCTACAAACTCTGGCGAGCTGAACATGTCCTCGGACGCTCCTGGCACTAAAAGTCATACGCTAAATATAGTACATTATGAAACGAGCCTATAATGGCAATAATTAAGACACAAGTATGTTTATAAAACGACCGTATGCGAGTTTTATAATTTCCATACGATTGTTTTAATTACCATTATAGGCGAGTTGCATACGACTGTTTATGTTCGACGATAATTATTATAACTATTTTATGTTCGAACATAAATATTCATACATATCTGTCGAGATTTCGCCAGTCTTATGTACTGAACAGAGCGCATGAGACGCAGAGAATGCCTTGTATTTGACCATGGCCTCCTCGATTACCCCACTATGACACTAGGACACGAAGTGAAATTTGAATTAGAAGGCCTTGGAACTCAGCGCAAGGAAAACATTTCTACAGACAAGGAATCTAATTGTTCAAACAACTGTTTCTTGAGCTGTGATTGGTGGGAGAATCTGTTTCATAATGAAAAATAATGTTATAATGATCATCATTATGATACAATTTTCTGACATATAATATTTAGGGTCGAAAATAAAATAAATAAATAAATAAATAAATAAATAAATAAACTATTGTATTAAGAAGACACTATACCGACAGCGGTGGCTACGCTCGCTGAAGCGCAGCGTGTGGTCATGGGGCCAAGCTCTCTGCTGACTCGGTAGACGCATGGGTTGGAGCCCCACCGACGGCCGTCCTTGAAATGGTTTTCCGTGGTTTCCCCATTTTCAACTCCAGGCAAATGCTGGGACGGTAACTTCTGACAGGCCAGGGCCGCTTCCTTCCACATCCTTGACCAGTTTCCTTCACCTTCATTCATTTCATCTCTCATTAACTCCTCTCATGAGGTTGGCGTCAGGAAGGGCATCCGGCGGTATAAACCATCCGCCATAAATATTTCAATCGCATCTCATCCCCGACCACGTTGGAAAACGGGAATAATAAAGGGTAGTCATACATACATTAAGAAGACAATATGCATGACATCATGTAATTACATCTGCTCCAAACACACAGAAGCAAAGGCAACAGAAAGTACACTGCGGTGGATAAAGTAATGGAATATTAATGCCTTAGAGTCATAAGATATGAAGACTATGGATGTCACTCCGCTGTACGAACTCATAGCGTGACAGTTATGGCTTCCATGAGGTACAGTATCTTTCTTATCTAGGACATTATTTACTTTATATTCCGTGAGGATATCATTCTGCGCAAGGGCAGCGTTATTATTAGTCCATGTCTGGAATGCTCTATGGGTTGTCGTTAATACATTTTAGGGGCTTGAGACATCTGGGTCATCAGTTGGGAGTGTATTGTCTGATGGCTAAAGTCCTGCGCGGATAAACCCGCGGATATCCGCAAAATATTTCGCCAAGCGGATATAGTTTGCACGGCTGTGCGGATAGCGGGTAAGCTGCGGATAATATTTGGAGAAAATTAGCGGATAGTTTTTAGAATACAACCCGAACTTGTTTAATCTCATTATTAGGAACCGGAAGTTTATGATATATCAATCTTTTCCGTTATGTTTTTTTCATAACTAATGTAAGATGATGATTTAAGCTAATCTCATTCCGGTTGGTTGGTTGGTTCCTTAGTTTAGGGGCTGCGACAACGCGGTCATGTAGCCCCGTGTACTTTGGGAGTGTGTAGAATCTGTCTGATAACCGGTGTTAATTGTGATGACTTTATTAGTGTGTGTATCTGTTTTTTTAATTCAAGTATGGACTGCAACTTTGAATTTTTCAAATAGTTCCTACTTTTGCCGCCAAACGCCACCGTCAACGACTACAAGGCCTTGTTCAGAACTTAGCTACTAGACGCCACCGCAGTCGGCTCTTGGCAACGAACGTAGCAACCTAAGAGCGTTGTTTACATTCATAACCTATACAATTTAGTTTCACACAGGTGTAATTAGTGGAAAGTTCTTTAACATGCCATAAATCTATGACATGGGACCGCCGGCTTTACTTTTCCTCTGAAGGAAGGCATACTGAGGGATTTTTAACGCTCTTAAAAATTCCGACGACTTTGGCCGGGTTTGAAAGAAGGAAGATTGTAGTTTTACGTGACCGTGAATCTCGTGATTATGAGCCACGGGACCTCCTTTTTACGTGGAATCCGAACCACAGGACATGGCATTTCACTTCGAAAATCTCAGCGGTCTAGCTGAATGCCTCTCACCAAGGCCGGATTTGAACCCGCTATCTTGGGCATATAAGCTCAGCATGCTACCGACTACGCCACCGAAGAATCTCATTCTAATTATGTCATATAATTTAAAATACTCTTGTAATGCCAGTAGATTCGGATAACAAACTTGCGGATGTGCAAGGAAGTCGTGTGGATGTTGGGCGGATGCGGGGTGGATGTGGATAACAGATGTGCGGATGCGAATAACAGTCGTGCGGATGCGGGGCTCTACTGATAACCTGTATTTATGCGATGACTGTTGTAGTGTGTGTAACTATATAAGGGACAGGAATGAGGTTGGTGCCCCTGGACATGAAGTAAGGCATCTCGGTGGCTTCGGTGTCGTAGTTGGTAGCATGCTGAGCTTCCATTCCCAATATCGCGGGTTCAAACCTGGCCAAACTTGTCGGATATTTTAAGACCAAGATTCTGGTGATAAGTAAGCATCAACACCAACTAAATATAACCATAAATAAAGAACCAGTACAACAGGTCAGTCGTTTTAAATACCTTGGTCAGATCTTCACAGAAGACCTACGATGTGAGGTTGAAATCAGGAGCCGTATAGCCATGGCCAAGCAGGCATTCCGTGAAAAGCATGCTCTAATTTGTCAACGCTCAATGTCCCTCAGCCTTAGAAAACAACTGGTTAAGTCCTACATATGGCCAGTTGCAATGTACTGCAGTGAGACCTGGTCAATGAATAGAGGTGACATTAAACGACTAGAATTGTTTGAGATGTGGTGTTGGCGCCGAATGGAAAAGATATCTGGGTATAGAAAATGACCAACATAACGGTGCTGGATCGAATAAAGGAAAAACGGCAAATGATCCGCCAGATATATAGAAGGAGATCCACCTGGCTTGGCCACAGGTGGCCTGATGATCGACATACTAGAAGGCAAAATACCTGGAAAACGCCCTCGCGGGAGGCCACGGAACACTTTCATGAGAACTTCTTAGATGGTTCTGGCCTACGAAGTTATGAAGTGGTCAAAAGGACAGCACAAGACCGAACAACATGGAAAAGACTCATTGTAGGGGCAGACCAGTCGCTTGACTGAAAAACATGATGATGAAAAATCCATCAGTATGCCTTCCTACGGAGGGGATGGAAAGCCAGCGACGGGCCAATGTCATAGATATATAGCATGTAAAAGAGCCTTCCACTAACTACCATTGTGTGAAGCAAAATTTTTAGGTTATATTTGATTAACGCTCTATTAAGTTCCAACGATCGCCGCCAGGAGCTGGTTGTGGTGGCAAGTTCGCAGCTAGGTGGCGTTGATGGTAGCATTTGGTAGCAAAAGTAGGAACTCGTCAACTAAATAAGTGCATATATTGTAAATATTTTCACCCATATTTTCATTCATAGATTGTATAGCGTAAGTGTAATGGTTCTGATGATGATCGCTTGACGAAACTGGTCATCCAAGAGTATTTATTAATCTCATGTAATTTGTTTCAGGATTTGGGAATAACCCACCTCATTCGGGTACAATCGTGTTGACGGACTGAAATACATCCTGAAAACTTTAATTTGTGTTTTACCGCACCTGCATTTTTCAATTTTTATGTGCAGTGTTCTCTGGAACCGTTGTTGTTGTTGTTGTTGATTCTCTAAAGGTTTTGCGACATCGTGAACATGTATCCCCGTGTACTTGGGTGTGTGTGTGTAGGATTTGTCTGATAACCTGTGTCACTGTGTTGTCTCTATTAGTATGTGTATTTGTATTGGAGGTAGGATTTGGGTAGGACGTGGCCGAATTTTGAATCTGGTTTTTTGTTTTCGTGTTTGTTTTCTGCTTTTGTTTTTGAATTTTGAGTTTTGTTTTTTGTTTTTGTTTTTGTTATTGTTTTCTGGTTTTGAATTTTGAATTCTGTTTTTTGGTTTTGTGTTTGTTTTCTGGTTTTGAATTTTGAATTCTGTTTTTTGGTTTTGTGTTTGTTTTCTGGTTTTTTCTTTGAATTTTAAATTCTGTTTTTTTGTTTTGTGTTTCCTTTCTGCTTTTGTTTTTGAATTTTGAATTTTGTTTTCATGTTTGTTTTATGCTTTTGCTTATGAATTTTGAATTCTATTTTTTGGTTTTGTGTTTGTTTTCTGCTTTTGTTTTTGAATTTTGGTTTTTGGTTTTATGTGACCTGTTGTAGAAGTGGAAAATCACGTAAAACCACTTCTAGGATGGCTGATGTAGGAATCGAACCCGTATCTACTCAGTTTTGGCTCAAGAGGCTGAGTGTACCCGTTCCCAGCCCTCAGACCAGAATTTAATTTCTTGGGTGAACCAGGAATTGAACCTGGGCCTCCGCGGCGGCAGCTAATGCTAACCATGACGCAACGAGGCGGATTCTCTGGAACCTTAAATGATACAGCACACATCTTTAGCGATCCAATAGCTAAAGCCCTGCACGGATGTGGATATACGTGGATAAACTCGCGGGTATCCGCAATTTATTTCGCCTTGTCGATATAGCCTATGGGGGCTGTTCAAATGAAAAGGTACGAAACGATACTGAGGATACAATTCATCGTTAATCAAAAGTAATCACCACAGGCCTGTGCACAGTTGCCCATTGCTTCACTAGCCGCAGGATTCCCTGTTCCCAGAAGTCTTGTGGTTGTGACAGGAGTCAATCCTGTACGATGTCCTTTAGTTCGTCGTCCGATTGGAAACGTTTTCCCTTGAGACGTCTTTTTAATGGACCAAACAGATGGAAGTCGCAGGGTGACAAGTCCGGGCGGTAGGGCGGATGCTCAAGTTGCTCCTACTTGAAAGTGGCCAATACACCTTGCGTGACGTTTGAGACGTGTGGGCGAGCGTTATCATGGAGTAGAATCACTCCCTTCATGAACAGTCCAGGCCGTTTGTTCTTGATGGACTTGCGTAGGCTACGGAGTGTCGCACAATACACGTCACTGTTAATGGTTCGTCCCGTGGTAAACCGTTTCCAGTCGTGCGGATGCGGAGCGGATGTGGAAGCAGTTGTGCTGATGCGGATAGCAGTCGTGCGGATGCGGGAAGGATGTGGATAGTAGTCGTGCGGATGCGGGAAGGATGTGGATAGCAGTCGTGCGGATGTGGGGCGGATGTAGATAGCAGTCGTGCGGATGCGGGAAGGATGTGGATAGTAGTCGTGCGGATGTGGGGCGGATGTGGATAGCAGTCGTGCGGATGCGGGAAGGATGTGGATAGCAGTCGTGCGGATGTGGGGAGGATGTGGATAGCAGTCGTGCGGATGCGGGAAGGATGTGGATAGCAGTCGTGCGGACGCGGGGAGGATGTGGATAGCAGTCATGCGGACGCGGGACGGATGTGGATAGCAGTCGTGCGGACGCGGGGAGGATGTGGATAGCAGTCATGCGGACGCGGGGCGGATGTGGATAGCAGTCATGCGGACGCGGGGCGGATGTGGATAGCAGTCGTGCGGATGCGGGGAGGATGTGGATAGCAGTCGTGCGGACGCGGGGCGGATGTGGATAGCAGTCGTGCGGATGCGGGGAGGATGTGGATAGCAGTCATGCGGACGCGGGAAGGATGTGGATAGCAGTCGTGCGGATGTGGGGCGGATGTGGATAGCAGTCGTGCGGATGCGGGGAGGATGTGGATAGCAGTCGTGCGGATGCGGGAAGGATGTGGATAGCAGTCGTGCGGATGTGGGGCGGATGTGGATAGCAGTCGTGCGGATGCGGGAAGGATGCGGATAGCAGTCGTGCGGATGTGGGGCGGATGTGGATAGCAGTCGTGCGGATGCGGGAAGGATGTGGATAGCAGTCGTGCGGATGTGGGGCGGATGTGGATAGCAGTCGTGCGGATGCGGGAAGGATGTGGATAGCAGTCGTGCGGATGTGGGGCGGATGTGGATAGCAGTCGTGCGGATGCGGGAAGGATGCGGATAGCAGTCGTGCGGATGTGGGGCGGATGTGGATAGCAGTCGTGCGGATGCGGGAAGGATGTGGATAGCAGTCGTGCGGATGCGGGGAGGATGTGGATAGTAGTCGTGCGGATGCGGGGAGGATGTGGATAGCAGTTGTGCAGATGCGGGAAGGATGTGGATAGCAGTCATGCGGACGCGGGGCGGATGTGGATAGCAGTCGTGCGGATGCGGGGAGGATGTGGATAGCAGTCGTGCGGATGCGGGGAGGATGTGGATAGCAGTTGTGCAGATGCGGGAAGGATGTGGATAGCAGTCGTGCGGATGCGGGAAGGATGTGGATAGCAGTCGTGCGGATGCGGGGAGGATGTGGATAGCAGTCATGCGGACGCGGGGCGGATGTGGATAGCAGTCGTGCGGACGCGGGGCGGATGTGGATAGCAGTCATGCGGACGCGGGGCGGATGTGGATAGCAGTCGTGCGGATGCGGGGCGGATGTGGATAGCAGTCATGCGGACGCGGGGCGGATGTGGATAGCAGTCGTGCGGATGCGGGGAGGATGTGGATAGCAGTCATGCGGACGCGGGGCGGATGTGGATAGCAGTCGTGCGGACGCGGGGAGGATGTGGATAGCAGTCGTGCGGATGCGGATAGCAGTCGTGCGGATGTGGATAGCAGTCGTGCGGATGTGGGGCGGGTGTGGATAACAGTCGTGCGGATGCGGGGTGGATGTGGGGCGGATGTGGATAGCAGTCGTGCGGATGTGGATAGCAGTTGTGCGGATGCGGGGCGGATGTGGATAACGTTTTGATCATCCTCGCAGAGCTCTGCCAATAGCTACAAAAGAGACCAACAATCAGTGTACTTTTTCCCAAAATCAATAATTGAATTGCATAAAATCCTCCAATAGTTTGAGGGGATACAATATGTATTTTTGAGAAGTCATTTTTAAATGTAGAATAATTAATTGTATAGCCTATTGCAAGAACTAGCATAAAAAGTTTGAGGTTGATAGAGTGATATTTGCTTTGAAAATTTTCATCTGGTCTGAATTGACATAGTCGCGGTCGGCTCGCGAAGCGAGCCACCACGGTTGTGTTATGCGCCAGGTACCGGTGCGAAAAGAGCTCCTCTGCCTGGATTTGAATTTTGATTGGGCTAAAAGAAAGTTTGGATTTTAAATAATTTGAGGTGATTAAAGATTGGAATTTGTTGCCGTTTAAGATATGTTACTTAGTTGAGGGGTTTGACAATGGGGGATCAGACTTAAGGTCCGCATTTGACTTGTGGGATATAATAATTTAGGGATTTGACTTAGTTATAGACTCGAAATTTTGTTTGCTAGTTTACTGCAGTTTAGGGAATGATGTTCGCGTATTTTTGCTAAATGGAGCAAAGCTACTTATCATCCCTACTCGCCATGGTGTGGATGGTTCTACAATCGTGTACAATAGCAGCTTCAGATTAATAATAATAATAATAATAATAATAATAATAATAATAATGAAAAGAAGGATCTGAATCCATTTGGTTTTAAATAGTTAATTAGTTAATTAGGAAGTAAGAGAGACCACTAGTGGGTTGGTTTTTAAGTATGAAAGGAGAAGATAGACCTATAGTAGGTTTTGAAGTAATAATAGTTTTATAAGCCTCGCTTTGATTAGGGGAAATAATTTGTGAAAGGAATGAATTTGCTGTATGTGCAAAATGAATGACGCCTGACCGAACCCACGGCCCGCCGGACACCATCCCGCATAGTTCGGCCGTGGACATTCTCACGGGCAGGCATCCCGCGAGGTCGCGGATCGAGCGGCAACAATGCAATTTGTCCTCAATCTGTGATATAGTTTGAGATGTGAAGTTTTGTAGCGGGAGAGTTTGAATTTGATAGTGTTCGGCTCGCATAATTTTTTTTCAGCCCGAGTCTAGCCACAGTATGTATTTCCGAGCCTCTTATTTGCTGTTACGTCATGCCATTAATCTGGTACCGAATCGAGACGGTAGCTAGTAGCAGGGGTCACATCCGATCAATCATGGAGGAAGGTTATCGAGTGAGATGTGGATAATATTCGATGTTGAATTGCATTATTAGCGTCAAACAGGCATGAAACTTGCTTTAGATCAAGTTTAAAAGAACCCACGCAGCAAATGAATGCGTTCCAATCAACATTTAAGGTCTGAGTGAAATCATTCGACATTTAACCACATATATAAGACCTATGATAATATACAATATTTACGAGTGCAGATGTGCACAAGTGTCTTCGTGCGAGCTTGCTGACTTGGAGTCCCGGGTTCGAGACTTCCCCGGGGCGGAATTTTTTACTTCTTTTGAATTATTTTATTATATCCTCCCTACCTTTTACAGCATGTTTTATTGAAATTATCTGTATGGGTGATTGAAATAATAACATTGATAGGCGGAATTATTCCCTATTCTCACTTGAATTATATTCCTCTGCTTGCTGTTCAACGCGGCTAGCATTCTTGGCTGTATCTCCAGAGGTCCGGGTTCGATTCCCAGCTCTGCCGAGAAATTTCAATTCTGGTGTGAGGGGTGCAACGGGGTACACTCGGCCTCATGAGCCAAAACTGAGTAGAGGTGGGTTATATTCCCACCTCAGCCATCTTGGAAGTGATTTTCCATAGTTTTCCACTTCTACTCCAGGCAAATGCTGAAATTGTTCATAACAAAGGCAAGGCTGCAACTTATCACCCATACATTTCAATCATTACATTGAAAAAACAATGAAGGAAATTGGTGAAACATTTAAAGTGGGAGTGAAGATTCAAGGAGACATAATTTCAACTCTGAGTATGCTGATAACATCGTCATCTTGGCCGACATGCCTGAGGATTTGAATGAGATTTTGAATGGTATGGACTCCGTCTCGAGGAAAGAGTTCACGATGAAAATTAATAAAATGTAAAACAAAAAATATTGGAACGCAGCCGAAATAAATCAGAAACCTTTATGGACATCAAATTGGCATGTGAAAAGCTGAAGGAAGTAGGAGACTTCTCTTACTTAGGAAGCAAAATAACCAGTGATGGACGAAACAAAGAGGACATAAATTGTAGGTTGGCTCAGGCAAGGAAAGCATTTCTACAAAAAGGAATCTCTTGACATCGAATATAGATTTAGGTATTAGGGAGTAATTTTTGGAAGCTTTTGTCTGGAGCGCGGCACTCTATGGAAGTCAAACTTGGACTATTGGTGCAGCAGAAAAGAGAATTGAAGCGTTTGAAATGTAGTGTTACAGGAGAATGATGAAGATCTGATGGGTAGATAGGGTTATAAACAAAGAGGAATTAAGACGAGTGGAAGGAGAGATGGTCGCCTCCGTAGCGTAGCGGTCAGCATGGTTAGCTGCCGACCCGGAGGTCCTGGGTTCGATTCCCGGCTCTGCCACGAAATTTGAAAAGTGGTATGAGGTCTGGAACGGGGTCTACTCAGCCTCGGGTGTTCCAAATGAGTAGAGGGGGTTCGATTCCCACCTCAGCCATCCTCGAAGTGGTTTTCCGTGGTTTCCCACTTCGTCTTCAGGCAAATGCCTTCTTCAAGGCCACGGACGCCTCCTTCCCTCTTCCTTGCCTATCCATCCTGACCATCCATTACCTTCCCTCATGAGGCCCCTGTTCGCTTTGCAGGTGAGGCCGCCTGGGCTAGGTGCCAATCACGCCTCACCAGTTGTATCCCCTCCGATTAGATGTTCCCAGCTCTAGGACACTGCCCGTAGAGGCGGTAGTGGTGAGTTCCCTCGCTGAGCCCGTTGGTTCCACCAACCTGGAGAGTAAACGACTAAGAAAAGAAGAAGAAGAAGAAAAGGAAGGAGAGATGTTTCTGGCGACTGCTAATGAAGAGAAGAGATAGGTTGGTAGGACACATACTAAGACACCAAGGCATAGCAAGCTTAGTTATGGAAGGAAGGGTCGAGAACTGTACGGGTAGACCAAGATTAGAATATGTTAAACAGATTGCCTCGGATGTAGGGTGTGCTAGCTATGTAGAGATGAATAGATTAACTCTGGACAGGGAGTCATGGAGAGCTGCATCGAACCTGTCAAAAGACTGAAGACTCAAACACACAAACTCGCGATCATTAGACACGGAACCTCCAATTTAGTTAGAAACCAAAACTCAGAACGTGATAATTCCCTTCGTAAATCTCACGTGAATTGACCGGGAATCGAACCCTGTCCACCTTGGGGAGAGGCAAGCAGAAGTTGACGCAGATGTTGCTCTTGTTCATTTGATCAAATTGGACATGGTGGTCACTGAGCCCATCGACTTTTAAATAAATAAATAAATAAATACAATTCTCTGATTACCTGTGTTATTGTGGTGTCTGTAGTATGGTGAGTATTTGATATTCAGGTGAGGATTCGCAAGGAGGCGGTCGTGGCTTTGTTATGAACAACGTCGGCATTTGTCTGCAGTAGAAGTGGAAAACTATGGAAAATCACTTCCAGGATGGCTGAGGTGGGAATCGAACCACCTCTACTCAGTTTTGGCTCATGAGGCCGAGTGCACCCAATCACCCATACAGATAATTTCAATAAAACAAGGCATAAAACATGCTGTAAAAGGTAGGGAGGATATAATAAAATAATTCAAAAGAAGTCAAATTTCCGCCCCAGGGCAGTCTCGAACCCGGGACAACAAGTAAGCAAGCTCGCACGATGACACTCGTGCACATCTGCACTCGCACGTGACGTAAATTATCACAGTTCTTAATACGTGTGGTTAAATGTCGAATGATTTCACTTAGACCTTAAATGTTGATTGGAACGCATTCATTTGCTGCGTGGGTTCTTTTAAACTTGATCTAAGGCAAGTTTCATGCCTGTTTCACGCTAATAATGCAATTCAACATCGAATATTATCCACATCTCACTCGATAACCTTCCTCCATGATTGATCGGATATGACCCCTGCTACTACCTACCGTCTCGATTCGGAATCAGGATAATGGCATGACGTAACAGCCAATAAGAGGCTCGGAAATACATACTGTGGCTAGGCTCGGGCTGAAAAAAAAATATGCGTTCGGCTCTGATTGGCTGCTCGGATCTTTGGGCTGTCAATCAGTGCCTGTCTGCTTGTAATGGTTTTAAATGTATTATCAAATGGTAGAGTTATTGTTTACTGATTGTTTAATGTTAATGAGGACTGGATTTACTGTATTTAGTGGTTTTGGATGCTTGTTGAATGCAATTGTAGTCAGAATTCAGTCGAAAGCGCAGGCCAGTCGTATGTGACTGATCGCGTTCGATCGTGATTTTGTTAATTACTGGGGTTCGAAAAAGCGGTGAAATTTATGCCTATGATTTCCCTGGACACTGGTTCATCACCCCGGGCGAGCTGGTCTAGCCATTACTCCCCAGGCAGACTAAACCGTATGGTTAGGGATTTATGTGGATGGTGAGAAGCCACGTGCATTTAGGTGTACCAACATTGTGATAACTGAGAGCTGCTGAAGCAGGCTCAGTAGTTGTGTAAGTGCAGTGGCGGGCGGAGCGTGAGCGTGAGGGGAGTTATCGGTAGGGCGAGTAGAGATGGAATGAGTTTGGCCTGTTGTTTGTTTTTCAATTGCCTGTGTTTAATTGCGTTCTTCATGTACCTGCAACCCTGGAAGGAAGCCGCGTGTGTGCCCTCGCAATTTACGCAAGTAGGCGAGTCCTTTGGCACTTTGCACTCGGTATGCTTATGGCCACCGCCGCAGCGGTTACACCGGGCTTCCTTCGTGCAATCTCTTGCTGTATGGTTCAGACGCTGGCAATGGAAACATTGAATAATTAGTGTCGGATGTGGTCTGGGAGACGGGTGCCGCGGCGCCAGTGTTTTTGAGGGTTTAGATTGGGGAGGGGGAGGCTGAGGGATAGGTGTAGCGTCGTCCTTTGAGGAAGAGGTGACTGTTTGCGAAGGGGCTGAGTTATCTGATGGTTGGACGCCTTCGTGTTCGTGTTCGTTTGGCAGAGTAATTTGCGAGGTTTCGGTTAGAGTGTTAGTTTTTTTTTTTTTTTTTTTTTTTTTTTTTTAGCGTATGGCTTTTAGTGCCGGGAGTGTCCGAGGACATGTTCGGCTCGCCAGTTTTGTAGCTGCTACGAGACGGACACCCAATAGGTGAGCTACAAGTACCGTTGGGGAGGGAAGGAAGGAGGGAAGTTGGAATGTAAGGACGAGGAGTTGGAAGGTAGCGGCTGTGGCCTGTAGTTAGGGACCAACCCCGGCATTTGCCTGGAAGGAAGATGGGAAACCACAGAAGACCATCTTCAAGGTTGCCGGCGGGGGGATTCGAACCTCCTCGCCTCCCGGATGTGAGCGACTGCCATCAGTCATGCCGTAACCACCACGGCTAACTCACCCGGTGGAGTGTTAGTGATAGCTTGTGTTATTGTGCTGGTGAATTGAGTGATGTTATGTTTGCGCTTGGGACGAATGTGTGCGTATGATGTTTGCGACCATGTTTCGACTTTATCAGGGACTGTTTGTGTATGCTCATGCAGCATTTCAGTAGTGCACGTTTGAGCATGTTTTACTGAAGTGAAAGTTGGCATGGGAGGAGGAATGGGAATCGTCTGAGTTGATTTGGAGCCTGTTTTTACTGTGTTTTTGGATGGCTGAGACGTCAGGTCAGATTCTGAGTTTTCCTGCGTTTCTGATGGTTTGAAAGGGATGAGGATGTGGGAAGGGATGTATGGATGGCTCAGTAGGGCCTTTACAATCGTGTTGATGCGGTAGTCCCTGGTTGGAGTGATAGCAATGTGATGGTTAACCAGTTCCTCGATGTTTGTAATGAATGGAGCAATGGGTGTAAGCACGCTAATTATAGCCTCGCGAGTGGCGGGCAATTGTCTTACGCCCGCAGGGCGCACAACAATTAGCGTGCTTTTAGGTGAGCGACGTGTAGGAGATTCGTACCACAGAGCTTCCCCGTAATCAAAGTCAGGAAAAGTTCCATGGGCCGGTGTAGGTGGCGGTGACGAGTTCCTGAGGTACTCAGGGTTTGATGCCAGTTCCGTAAGTGACTGCCGTAGTGATTCTGATATCCAAGAACCAGAAGCCATGTTTGTGTTAGTGTATCTGCATGTGTGAGTGATTAGAATAGGTAAAAGAGAGAGAGAGAGAGAGAGAGAATGGGTCAAATGCTGATGTCAGACCCTAATATAATATTAAAATGGGGAAGATTATGCCTCGTCCAAGAAGAGCTGTAGTAGTCTGTCGCGCAAGGTTATCCAGTTTCAACGGTTGGAGCCGTGACAATGCGCGAGCAGACTTCGAAGTTTAAGAATAATTAATTAAGGAATTAATTATTTATTGGCTGTTGAAGGGAGAGAGGGAATGAGTTTATCTTGGCGGCAACTCTGGTAGATAGGATTTGCTTGATTTGGAGTGGTCTGAGGGTGGGTTGAAGCTTGATAGTTGGCGACAATGGGTAACGGTTTGGACAGGGTATTGTTGCTTGAATAATGCAGGGCGGGAAGGGAATTTTTTAATGGCTGGGTAGGGAGGAAGGTATCGATGAGTCAGAGCCTCGGCGGAAGATGGATCATCGTTTGCATCGATTCTCGTAGAATTCGCTGATCGTGGTTTGGAGCTTGGTTCGGGAGCTGCTTCATGCACGGCTGCTAGCTTGCGAATGACGTTTGAAAATTTTATTACTCTAATCTCTGATTGGATACGCTTGGATACCAGGTACGCGGTGCGACACAATGCGCTCCTTTGCCTGGGTTGGTAGATAAAAAGGGGAGTGATTTTAACAGTTGCAATTGCTAGTTTGCTACTTTGAAGTAATTAATATTATAATTGTACTGGCGCCCCGCCAGCTTCGCCATTGAGGTATTTAGGGAGTTGAATTACTGGTAATTATGTTAAATTATGGACTTGATTTGCTTTATTAATTAATTGCCGGAGAGTGATTAGTTTTAGTAGACAAATCTTGGATTACAGACTGGCTAGTCGATTGCCTTAATGTTCGCTTTGAAGTACTTCCATGGTGACTTACAGCAGCGGCTTCAGCGTGGTAATAATTAAAAAAAAAAAAACCCTGGTACCATCCAGCCCATGACGGGCTAAGGCCGACCAAGCGACCGCTGCCAAGCCATTTGGCCTGCAGATATTGGGGTGACGCGTGATCAGCGCATCGGGTCCCCCCGGCCGTTAATCTTGGTATTCGTGATCGGGGCGCTGTCTCACTGTCAGACAGCTACTCAATTGTCCTCACGAGGCTGAGTGCACCCCGTTCCAACCCTCACGTCAGTTTTCAAATCCCTGACGGAGCCGGGAATCGAACAAGGGGCCTCCGGGTGGGAGGCAGGCGCGCTACCCCAACACCACGGGGCGTGGTAATAGTTATTATAATTTAATATATTGTGTTTTAGAAAGGAAAGACCTCTGTGAGGTTAGTTTGAAATATGAAAATTTGATAGACCTGGAGTAGGTATTTGTTGAAATGTCATAGTTTAATAAGCCTCGCTTTGGTTTTGAAAGATGAATTGAGCTGTATTGTAGTCGTCTCAGCCGAACCCGCGACCCACGAGGCACCATCCGGAGTGAGCCGGCCGTGGCCAGCCCCCCAGGCAGGGACCCCGCGCGGCCGCGAGACGGATAAGACGAAGCGGTGATGGTGTAATTGTTGGATTTATTTAATTTTTGTGGCGCCGAGTTTGAATTTACGTATGAGCCGCGCTGATTGGCCGCTCAGATTTTGCGCAGCCAATCAACGTCTGGGTAGTCTGTATGTGTTTAAATGGTGAATAAAATGTATTTGAGAGGTCGGCTCCGGGTTCGAGTTTGTGAATTTAGGTGGATATACCTGTAAGCTGCTGGAGCAGGCTTAACAGATGTGTGAGAGCAGTGGCGTGAGGTGTAGGAGGGGGACTTCGCGGTAGTGACATGAGGGCCGGGATGGATGTGTTTGAGCGTTGTCTGAGTTGCAACTGCCTCTGCCTAATGGCTGTTTTAATGTCGGGACATCCATTATAAGAGGCCGCGTGGCCGCCCTTACAGTTGACGCACTTAGGTTTGTCACGTTGTACCTTACAGACAGAATGGTGGTGAGAATCTCCACATCTGTTGCAGCGGGTGCTAAAAGGGCAGTTCGCGGCATTATGATGGATTCTCTGGCAGTTGTAACACTGTATGACTAGTGTGACATGTGGTTTGGAAGGGGGATGTCTAGTCACCCGTGCACTTTGTTGTGGTGAAGCCTCAGTGTCTGTGGGAGGAGTAGGGGAAGTTCCAGTGCTGTTAGTGTTCGGGCTAGTTTCTTCGGTTGAATTGGACTGTAAATTGGTGGTTTGGATGTCTTTGTGTTTGCGACTTGTTCGCCGTCTCTTTTTAGGCATTAGAGAGCGTGTTTGTGTGAATCTAGTGTCGAGATCTGGTTCTGTCTGCATGGATTCGTGTTGTATGTCTATGGAATCTGTCTGAGTGTTTCTGGAGCTCTTGTATATAGGCAGAGGAGGTGGGATTGGAATGGTTTGAGTACACTGGTCGGATTTTACGGTTTTCTTAGGTTCCGGGTTCGAGGACTGGCATTGATCGGTTTGGGTTGCTTTAGAGCGTTCGTCTGTAGGAAGGGGGCTTAGGAGCGTGTGGGATGGAATTCCTGGATGGCTCAAGAGAGCCCTTCTGATGCGTGAAAGACGAATGTCTTTGATGGGAGTAACTGTTATTGTGTGATTATGCTGCTCTTCAATTACGGAGATAAAGCGAGCTTGCGGTGTAAGCACATTGATTATTGCCTCTCTTATGCCTTGCAGATGTTGTTTGCTTGGCGGGCGGATGACAATCAATGTGCCTTTAGGTGCTCGGCGTGTAGGGGATGTGTAGAACAGCCACGTACTGTAATCGAACTCGGGAAAAGTGCCGTGGACTGGTGCGGGAGGTGGTGAATTGCAGAATGCCTTGTTATAGTCTCCGGCCGAGGAGGCACCGAAACCCACCCAGGCGCTTCTGCATTCATGTTCGTGTCTGCGTGAGAGAGAGAAAGAGAGAATGGATGAATTGGGTCAAATACTAATGTAGACCCGGTAAAATATAGTTTGGCTCGCCCAAGAAAATACCAGACGTTCTAGGTTACCAGTTATTATGCGGATGGGCCGCGACAGAGAACGTGCTGGTTTAAAATTTATATAATCAATTAATTAATTAATTAATTATTGGCTGCTGAGGTGATGGCGGGAAGAGTTAGACTTGGTTTTACTCTGGGGTGATGGCTTTTCTTGACGTGGATTGTATAGAAGGTGGGATGGCTGGTAACAGTGGCTTGATGAGGGAGTGATTTAACAATGGATAGTGGTTATAATAGGATTGTTGATTTGAATTGGGACCTGTGTTGTATTCAAATATTTGAATTTTCAAGCTTAGTTTGTTACGAGTACTTTTCATGTCATTGTTAATATACTATGAGATATGCATTCCTCATATTACACACGGATGTTTTTAGTGATAGGATTAATGTATAAGCCAACTTTGGCTTCTTTTCCTTCTTTTCGGAAATGAGTTTATGGCGCAGTCTGGTGGCCAGCCATTGTCATTATAGATAAGTTGAAATTAATTTCAAATAAAGCGGAATATAGAGGTTTTTATTTTTAGTGGAAATGGAAAGAACGTCCCATATCCTCTCACTTTTTTCATGATTTAACTTAAGTTGTTATTTGTTTTACTTGTACTTCCTTTGTTGTTGTTGTTGTTGTTGTTTGAGTCTTCAGTCTTTTGACTGGTATGATGCAGCTCTCCATGCTTCCCTGGCCTGAGCTAATTGTTTCATCTCTACATAGCTACCACACCCTACATCCGAGGCAATCTGTTTAACATATTCTAAACTTGGTCTACCCCTACAGTTTTTATCCTCGACCCTTCCTTCTATAACTAAGTTTCCTATTCCTGGGTGTCTTAGTACGTGACCTACCAACCTATCTCTTCTCTTTATTAGCAGTTGCCAGAAACATCTCTCCTCTCCCACTCGTCTTAATACCCCTTCATTCGTAACCCTATCTACCCATTTGATCTTCATCATTCTCCTGTAACACCACATTTCAAACGCATCAACTCTCTTCTTTTCTGCTGCACCAATAGTCCAAGTTTCACTTCCATAGAGCGCCACGCTCCAGACAAAGGCTCCCCTCACTTGGGATGTTTAAAATTTTTAGTGTCGACAGTTTAAATTTCCTCTCCTGAAAAGTTTACAGAATGTGACTTACCCCGTTTTCCCCATGGAGTCTTCAGTTTCACTGATATGGGGTGTCAAATATTAGTCTTAAAACGTACAAATTCACGTCCAGGTTCCCATGATGCGCACGAATACTCTGTGGGGTAGTTTTAAATGATGGAGTACTAAAGAAAGTTAATGTATGCCTTGGAAATAAACTGACAGAACTTCCTGGAACTGCAAACATTTGACAACCTCATTTATTCACAATATTAATTTATTTGGACAGGATTTCAACGCTCTGCAATGCTGTGACAGGAATATGTGAGTGGAATGTCATATTTAATACAGAATGACGTGCGTCAAGTGACTCTCGTAGTGGCCAGTTATAAAAGTGAAGCGTTGACGGACAGGCACGGTCGTATAAATAACTTGGTGCTGTAAATAAAGAACTTGGCTTTGATTCTGAACACTCGCTTTCTCGACACCCAGATGGTGAACACGGAACCTAAGACACTTGGAATGTTGACGCGCACATCCTTTCGCTTTCAATATAAGACATATATAGGGTGTTAAGACAAAATAAAATCAATATTATAGGGGATAGCATGCATCTAAACAAGAAACAAGCAGTTCTGTGAAGAACTAAATAGCGTATTTTCATACATTCCACTGGTCGTGTCCTTTTAAGAACTCTTTTGCTTTTGTGCTTATCAGATATTGAATGTTACATAAGTGCACTTATGAATATATTGAATTTCAGTTTGATTGCTGTAATAGTTTCGTAGATATTGAGAACCTCTGAAATATATCGCATGGTCGCCATGTTGGATTGTTTTATATGTAGATGAAGATTATTGTTTTGGTTCATTATACAAAGATTCATTTCGATAACGTGATTAGGGAACAAAATATAAAATACTTAAAATTGTCTCACAACCACCATCTTGAGTTAAAATAGTCAAACCAATGTAATTAAATTCAATTACTTAGTCATAAAAGCCAGGATCCCATTTTTGGTACCTCTATAGGGAGCAGATAAGCTGACTCCAGCAGCAATATAGCATAACAATCTGCTATCAGTATAGGACGTAATGCTACGTTCGAAACTAATGAATTAAACAGCCTAAATGGAATGGAAGCATCTTTTGTTGGAGATACTTCGATTTTTACATGTTATTTTAAAATTGTGTATTTTCAAGAATTCTATTATTAAATTAACTTTTTCTATTCCGTTCAGTTCTAAAGTTTTTTTCGAAGGATCCACAGCAGAGTAGGGCAAAACTCACAAAGTACAAAATATTAAAAAACAAATACTAAATACAAAACCCTTAAAAATATTAAATCTTTGAAAACACAAAATACAAAATACAAAATACAAAATACAAAGTACAAAGTACAAAATACAAAATACAAAATACAAAATACAAATACAAATACAAAATACAAATTACAAAAACAAGTTTCAAAATACAAAATAACAACATACAAAATCATAATACAAGATGGAAAATAACAAATTACCAAATACAAAATATAAAATAGCAAATACATAATACCTGTACATAATCCTTGAAGATACTATATCCTTGTAAATTCAAACTACAAAATACAATCTACAAAATACAAATTCCATTAAAATACAGAATACAAACTACAATAAACAAACTCTTAGAAAATACAAAATACTTAATACAAAGTACTAAATACGAAATAACAAATACAAAATGCAAAAGAACTTGTAAAATATGAAATGTAAAATAAAAAATAAAAAATAATGATTTTGAAGATACAAAATAAAAAAAGTTAATGTAATAACAGAATCCTTGAAAATACACAATTTTAAAATAACATATAAAATTCGAAGTATTTACAACAAAAGATGCTTCCATTCCATGTAGGCTGTTTAATTCATTAGTTTCGACGCATATTAGGTGGGGTTCATTACCTATCGCAATGGGCACCATGTTGACACTTTCACATCCCTCTGGTCCCAAAATCACTGTCAGTTCAAAAGTTTATATATAATCTATCTTCCTTGTTTACACGATAACTACCGCAATTTTGCACGAATCTCTTTCAACTTTATAGGCTACATAATATACGAGGGCAGATCAAAAAATAAGTTGCACTTCCCAGTTATGGCCATTTATTACACCACCTATACAACAGCAACACGCCTATAACGACATACAATGTAACGTCACTTTTCCACATAGTTCCCAAGAGACCCCAAACATTTCTGCGAACGCACAACCAACTTGTCGATGCCAGATGCATAGAAAGTTTCTCCAGCGTTCTGCAACCACACGGAGACAGCGGCCTTCACCTCCTCATCGGTCTGGAAACGTCGAGCACCGAGCTCCGTTTTGAGCTTACCGAACGGATGAAAGTCACATGGCGCTAGGTCGGGACTGTGGGGTGGATGTCGCCAGACCTCCCACTCGTGGAATTTATGCCAATAAGAACGACGATCAACGCTGCGTCGTATTGTCAAACGTTGCACCGGCTGCTTAAAGCGATTAAAGAGAAGCCCCGGGGGAGGGGGAAATTGAGCGCCGGTGTGATTTTGTTGCACATAACGCAACACCTCACAAGGACCGCCAAATGGGAGAACTGCTGCAGTGTTTCCACTGGGAGGTCTGGCAACATCCACCCTAGAGTCCCGACCTAGCGCCATGTGACTTTCATCTGTTCGGTAAGCTCAAAACGGAGCTCAGTGGTCGACGTTTCCAGACCGATGAGAAGGTGAAGGCCGCTGTCTCTGTGTGGTTGCAGAACGCGGGAGGAACTTTCTGTGCATTCGGCATCGACAAGTTGGTTGTGCGTTCGCAGAAATATTTGGAGTCTCTTGGGAACTATGTGGAAAAGTGACGTTACATTGTATGTCGTTATAGTCGTGTTGCTGTTGTATAGGTGGTGTAATAAATGGCCATAACTGGGAAGTGCAACTTATTTTTGGGTCTGCCCTCGTATGTCCCTTTCAAATCTCGGTCGAGTTCGTTATTGGGCAAAATCGCACGAATTCACTCGGTCAACACAATAGTGTTGACCGAGTGAAAAGCACCATTTTTTTTGTTAAGGCTGACTCTATTGTGCTGTATCTTATTTTGTAATAAGAACATTATTTAAGATTTGCTCGTAATTTTAATATTTGTTTGAATTTTTCACATGAAAAATGAACGCAATTTAATGGTGGGTTGTAAATGCGAGCTATTATTTTAAAGTTTGATTGTGAGCAATAAATTATAGTATGTTTTTAAAAACCTGATGTTGAATAAACTCCCTATGTATATCCTAATGAATGCCACTTATCACTTAAAAATAATTCCGTTAATTGAATGTTAATGACGTCTATACAACAAGGGCCTGTCAGGCGCACTGCGCCCGAACTCGGGAGTCGCGGAGGTGCGCCCGACGGAGGGTTAATATATGAAATATCAAATCCATTCTAAGTTCATACTATTCTTCGTATTGTACCCGCTTGCCGGAGGATGTTTAGTCAGTACTCGGCTTAGCTACTTCGGTATCGGGGTGCGTTACGTTCCCTCCACCACTGACCTCACATCCGATATGTTAACACAATCTGGTTAACAAGAACTACAGAAAAACTATCAAACAAAACAAATAATATAAAAGCAATCGTTTACTTGGTATGGTCCCTTCAGGAAAGAATCAAAAATCACTCAAAATCACTTAATATCCACTGGAAATCACTTAAAATTGTCTTTCTTATTCTATTCATCCTTTAATTATTCCTTTAAGTCTTATATTTATTTAGACATCGAGCGTGCTTCTCACTTTAGTCAATTTTATATCTTCTAAGGCTTTGGATATTTAAATTATATTCTCAATACCCTTCAGGGCTTCTTTTACCTATACCTTTTTATTTGCATTTCATTCAGTTTCTAGACTGATTTACTACTTCCACAAAGCCTTAGGTATTTAAAACAACAACAAATATATTTATTTACAATACGCCATGTCATGGGTCCACCCTATACTTCCCTGTTCATCTATTCATGCTTCAGGTAATTCATTTTACATTGCGCCATGCACTGTTCATTTTATTTTAGGGGATTCTTTGGTTACATTAAGCTTCATTATTTCATAACCCGTTCATTCTTTATATTTCAAGGAAAGGAATCGCTTTTCATCAAAACATTTAATATTGACCAAAATCTGTCAACAATTTACTTAATAACTTCAAACTGAGGCTTGAGAGAATTTGTATCAATCTCAGCCTTCCAATTATATATTCCTTTTCATATAGCACCTTTCATTTAAAACTTCCCTGTTGCAAGAGTTTACTGCTTGTATTCCTTTAAAAACCAATCGGCTGTGGAACTCGATACATGGTCTATTCATTCACTCATTAGGGTAGGTTCGGGCTGGCCGGCCTTCTCCCCTCCCTTGGCACGTCGTGTGATTTATGGCGTCTCGCGTATCGCCTTGCTTTTACACTCCTCTTAGTTTCTTTCAAACAAACGTGATTATCCAAGCTCTAATTCGCATACAATTATTTACTTCCTCATTTACATTTTATTATTATCATCTATATTTCGTGTTTCCAGGATATTGGACACTAGTTCGGAGAGAATATACGACGACTTCATTTATATAACTTCACTTATAACGATTCATTTCAACAACATTATTCCGACGAATGACAAAGCTGGGAATACGCATCCAGTCTTACATGCAACTAACTTCACTTACGATGAACCATTTCAACAACATTATTCCGACGAATGACAAACCTGGGAATACTCATCCAGTCTTACATGTGAATACCATAACTTCAATAAAAACCTGACCAGAACCCTTAGTCTGTCAGTGGGTCACGCCCTCATACCATAACATATTACCAACATTTTCATAACTTTTCATCTCGCGAACGAAATATATCCCGGATCACGCATTTCTTTGCTAACTTTGAGCTACACTTATTTATTTATAGGCCCTTTCGGCATTATAACTTTCTTGGATACTCGTACTTTATTTATTATTCGATAACACTTTTATCCCTTAGCGGTAAGACTCTGAGTCTTCCTATGATTTTTCTTTCAAAACTTTGGCCTAATAGCCTACCATACATCATTATATTTTTATTCTTTGGTGATCCGTATTCACCTATTACTTTACTTGATAAATTCATTATTACGACCATAATATCAACATAAATCCGAGTTCCTTATGTTTATTTTATCAAAATTCCAATTATTTACTCTGGCGCTTACTTCATTTATAATTCATTACTTGGTAACATTTTAAACCATTTACATATATTATTCTATCGATTTTTCATCATTTCATTATTGCGCTTAGCTACTTTACTTTTATTTATGTGGGTGAAAATTCAAGCCTATTCATTATATTAATTTCCCAATTTTTATATATCATTATTGGTGCGTCTTTACTTTTTATTTGGTGAAAATTCAAACCATTTATAATTTTATTTCCGATTCGTTCCTTTCAATCCATTATTTATTTATCATAATCTTTCCGGTTTTAATTATTTTTACATTTATTGATCCCATTTCATCTTTACATCCGACGGGCATTCCCGCGGTCTTCACTTTTACTTTTATCCCAAAATGTTTCAATCATATAGTACATTTTTAAATACTTAGCAAAAATCAAGACCAAACTCCCCAGTTAATACTTGATTTCCACTATTCAGTGCATGGTTCAATATTAATGATAATAAAATCATTGCGACTCACCCCGTGTAGAGCCGTTGATCATAAGCTTGGATGGTGTCACCCATCTCAAATTATTCTTATCACAAATTCATGACACTGCTTTTCACACACTTCATATTATAATCACTTATCCTAACACAATAAGCACTGAAATTCATTTTCCCTTTCTACATGTAGCACGTCCTATCCACTAAAACAAATATTATTATTCGTTTTACAACACTTTAGATATCACTTCACTATACACCATATCTCAGTGATTTCGGCAACCTATCGGCGACTTCCATCTCGACGCAAGTCTCTTGTACCAGCAATGGACGTGTGATCGCTCGAACGGTCCTGATCTTATCCTGGGATTATAGTCTTAATTCTCTCGTTACCTCGAATGTCCTATTATTCGGTTTTCCTGTTACTGTCTCTAGGCGGTAACTGTCCTGACGATTTCCTCACTTTGAGTCTTATATTTGGCCTACGTCTGCTTTAAGACCGTATATCTCTTTTTATATCAATTGATCGGTGTATTCAGAGTTCGAACTGACGTTCCTCTGCACCTCTTGAGTTCACCTCTATCTTTTAATGACGCAACTTGGTCTATCTTGCTTTTATTCTCTGATTGTCCTTTATACTGCCTCGACAGGGCGAATTTGTAACGATGCTTTATGAAAATTCTCTATTTTCACTACCGTTTTTCGAACTCGCGACCTGGAACTCAACGTTCCTCACTCTTTGACGCCTAAATCACTGTTTCTTTCGGACGATAACTGTACTTTGTCCGTAAAGACAATTTACTTGTCTTTACTTTATGATGTTCAGCGCGGCATACTTCATAATGTATTTGCCTGTACTCTAGGCGAAGATACTGTCTTTTACTATAGTGCGAATATTACTTGCCCTCTTTGAGGTTCTCGTTAACTGTGTCCTGACGTGACTATTTACGTGATGTGACCTGTACTTGGTCCTGATTAAAATTCACGAGTATGACCTGCGTGAGGTTCAAACTGTACTGATGCTAATGTAACGCCATGACCTATCCAAGGCCTGGGATTTCAGAAAACTGGACGTAATAACTGATCTAGCGCGGCGTGCCTCTGCACTCCACCAGACTGAATAACTGAGTGTCAAAATAGTGTTTATATGGCCCTTCCGGGCCCAACTTCGGCCTAATGATTTCTTATTTTCACATTCTACTGATGGTCTTCATCTTGGAGTTCTCTACGACCTGGAATAAAGTAGCGCCTCACCGGGCCTGCTTAAAACTGTAGACTGAACTGTACTGAACTGTATCGAACCAGCGTGTCTTCCCCATAGGAGCACCAACTTGCACTCGAACTCGTGCAGCGCCTCCACGGGCCTGCTAAAACTGAAGAACTGTAGACTGTAGTCGAACTAACGTGCAGCACCTCCTCGGGCCTGCTAAAACTGAAGACTGCTTGTAGACTCTACTCGAACTAACGTGCAGCGCCTCCGTGGGCTTGCTAAAACTGAAGACTGCTTGTAGACTGAACTCGAACTAACGTGCAGCGCCTCCGCGGGCCTGCTAAAACTGAAGACTGCTTCTCGAACTTGCAATGGCTTCCTATTTATACGATTTGTAGAAAATAAACTACTTTGCTTACGTTGCAAAAACTAACTTCTAAACCATTTGTGGTATCCATTTGAGAAATATATAATCTTAAAGCTTATAATCCAAACGTTCCAAATGTGCGAACTATTTCCAAATTCGATCATGGGGAGATTTAATATTTTTTTTTATCGCTCCTCAACTGCGTGGGCGGGTGTTTCTTTTTACTACCTTCCCCACTCCCTGACGCGGTAAAGACCCTTTTACATATTGCTGACAGAGCTCTTCTGTTTGGCGTAACTCTTAAGAACTTTGGCCATCCTAGAAATTCTAGTTCCCAAAATAAATATCATCTGTGGAAAAATTCTCTAAAATTCTTGCGTATTTTGGCCAATATCAATGATTTCTGCCGACTTCCTGGATGCGGCGTTGTCAATTTATCGCTGCGTTAGCACTTATTTGTTTCATCTTCTCTCTCCGTCTAGAGTGGAAAATGTTGCTGGGTTATTTTAATCTCTGCGTCAACTCCTTTCTGCATCGTTAGCACTGACATCATCTTGCAGCTGCCGTATCGCTGTAATATTTCCTCACCGGTTCGATGCGTCACCCTTATGTGTCTTAAGGTGTTAACCCTTTTGATGCTTTAAAATTTTGTAAACACGTCCCATTTTCTTATTTTCTGATCCATCGTGGGTTCGACTCCTGTACCAAATTCCAATTGGGTACAGTATAAGGACCAACATTTTATATTGATAAAAGTTTTTGATAACACCAACCGTTGATCAAAGGAGTGGGGAAAAGTGGCATTTTAGAGAAACGAAAATCATATCTCTCTTAAGGGGCAGAATATCAAAACATTTTAAAATGAGCAATACTTCTCTAATTATTACCTAAAATTTTGGGTGAAAGAATTTTTGATATGACCCACCATTACGCCAAGAGATTAGCAAAATATTTTCGGAATTATAAGAAAACGAGCAGAAGTACCCATTCTTCGAACGGTCTTTGTTATTAATAACCAGACGTAATCAATTGAGTTACTGTTGTAATGGCTAGAGGCTTGGAACCTCTGAAACTAAATTTACCTAACGTGTACTTCCTGACGTGAAAATAAAATTGAAACCCTCGTAGACGAAACGCAATACACGTCACATAAAAACTGACCCTCACTGTTGTGTCAAGTCCCATCCAGAGGAAGACCCCTTTAATCCCTATATATATTATAATTGTGAAAATCTGTGTGTCCGTGTGTGTGTGTGTGAGTGTGTGTGTTAGTTTGTTACCTCTTGACACTAAAACGGCTGGACGGATTTGGATGAAATTTGAAATGGAGACAGCTTATACCATGGGATAACATATAGGCTGCCTTTCGTCCGGAAATAAATCATTGTTCCCGTGGAATGGGCAACATAACTGAAAAGTCACCAAAAATACTCAACCAGGACAAAATATCGAAGTAGTCGCATAAAGACCGGACAGAGCTCATTTTACTCCCCTCGATGCAAGAAACAATACTCGGTATGTCCCTACGGGACACCGAAAACTACATTTTAAGGCTCTAAAACCAACAGTTTCAAAGATATTCGCAGAAAACTATATTCGCTCTGATTGATGAACTAATCGCAAGTCCGTTTCCATGGCAACACTATCTCAAGGTATGACATCCGAATTTCTATATATCCCTCTAGGAGGCAATGCCAATTCATTTATTATCTTTTTCAAGATATATATAAACACAATAAGAACAGTGTAGCGCACCTGCCTTCCGTCCGGAGGCCCCGGGTTCGATTCCCGGCTCCGTCAGAGATTTTAGACAATGACGTGAGGGCTGCAACTGGCTGAACTCAGATTCGTGAGGACAATTGAGCAACTGTGAGGCAGCGCGCCGGTCACAAAGAACAAGATTAACGGCTGAGGGGACACTATGCATTGACCACGCGTCACCACAATATCTGCAGGCCAAATGGCTGGTAAGCGGTAGCATGATACGCCTAGGCCCTTCATGGGCTGTAGTGCCAGGGGTAAAAAAATTAGGGGAAGCGCCTTCTAATATCACCTTTAATTTTTAAACACTACAGTAGCGGCTATTAAATAAAGGTAGCGATATAGCTACGTTCAATTTCATAAACACTGGGCTCACAAATCCCGTATAGTTAAGTACAAATATCGGTCGGGTCATAATTTCAATAGCAACGAAGCTCTGAGGCGGCTATTGCCGTTTCCTTAACACTTAAGGCATCCCGCCGTCATATACCTCAATGTGCACTTACCAAATTGTGAACCAGTCTATTTTACTGAAAAGAATTTCTACTAGCGAGTATCCACTCCGGCAAAAACCTCACTCACTACATTTTCCAAAATTTACACAAGACATGATTTTTAAAGCACTCTTCTGTATATTGAGGTACAGAGACAAACCACACGGAAAGATACAATAAAATGTTGGCAAATCTGAGTTCAAGGAACTACTGTCCAGAATAGGCTTTCGGTACAGGTTATGCGGCCCAAGTTCGTAACATGGAACGTTTTCCTTTGACAATGCATCTACACCATGTGCGAGGGCAACGCATTTCAAAGATCTCTAAAAACACAATAATCAGGAAATTGGAGAACAATTTAAAGTCGGAGTGAAGATTCAAGGAGAAATAATTTCATCTCTGAGATTTGCCGATGACATCGTCATCTTGGCCAATACGCCAGAAGATTTGAACGAGTTTTTGAATGGTATGGACTCCGTCTTGACGAATGAATTCATGATGAAAATCAATAAATGTAAAACAAAATTATTGGAATGTAGCCGAAATAAATCAGAAACCTCTATGGACATCAAATTGGCAGGTGAAACGCTACGGGAAGTAGGAGACTTCTGTTACCGGTACTTAGGAAGCAAAATAACCAGTAATGGACGAAGCAAAGAGGATATAAAAAGCAGGTTGGCTCAGGCAAAGAAAGCATTTCTACACAAAAAGGAATCTCTTGACATCGAATATACATTTAGGTATTAGGATGTCATTTTTGAAAGCTTTTGAGTCACTATAAGGAAGTGAAACTTGGACTAATGGTGCTGCAGTAAAGAGGAGAATTGAAGCGTTTGAAATGTGGTGTTACGGGAGAATGATGAAGATCAGATGGTTAGATAGGGTATCAAATGAAGAGCTATTAAAACGAGTGGGAGAGGAGAGATGTTTCTGGCGACTGCTAATGAAGAGAAGAGATAAGTTGGAACGACACATATTAAGACACCCAGGAATAGCAAGCTTAGTTAAGGATGGGAGGGTCAAGGAAAAGAACTGTAGGGGTAGACCAGGGTTATACAGATTGCCTCGGATGTAGGGTGTGGTAGCTATGTAGTGATGAAACGATTAGCTCAGGAGAGCGAGGCATGGAGGGCTGCATCAAACCAGTCAAAAAAACTGAAGACTCAAACAACAACAACAATCGGGAATTTTAATTACGTAGAGAGGCATGTGAGGCCAAAGGGTTGTTGGAGAATTTCAATCCCTGGGATGTAACACTGGAAGTGACTGCATAATGTACATCAGCGACCAAGGTGAGAGATATTTTACTATAGATCTATTAATAGCGACATGTTGACGTTCAAATCATCAATAAGTGTGGCAAAATTATACCCAGAATAGCTTAAGGAAAAATACTTTTAATTCCCCATATTCAGATAGATTTGCGATTCCAGGTGTACGTTTAGACAAAACCATTTTTTCCCATGGACAACTGTATGTGGCGTGCTGGCGAGTATCCGGACAAAAAAATCGTTATGTCTCAGCAGAAGATGGCAAAACCAAAACTAAAATTGTCAAATGTGTTCACAACTCTATAAAATTCCCACTTTGCTGCTCATATCTACGAGTATATACTGTATGTATCAGAATTTTCAGAATTTGAATCTACCCACCTGTAGCCGCGATTTTTGTAATAGAATAAACCAATTATCAGCAATAATGCATCGTCCCCATTGTCTTGATCGCGAGCGAAGCCGCGGGTACCTGCTAGTAAATTATAAAGGCTTGTGGTGCGTGAAAATTCAGTTTTTTTTTAGCCTCCAATGGCCCAAATTCCTAAAAGCAAGAAATAAAATACTGTTTCAATTCAGACTTTTTTGAAAATAATGTTGCTGTTTGGAGATATAATAGACCTTCTGTATGACATATCGCACGTTTAAGTCGTGTGAAAAAAGCTATGGTAATCCCTGACCCCCTTAAGCGCATTGATGCATTTCACAGTTTTAGTTGGTTCCGTAATAACCTTATAGCCATTTGCAAACGTTCACAGACATTTGCAAACGTTCACAGAAATTTAATAAATGGAGTGGCATTACTTCTTGCACAAATAAATGGAAAATTGGATGTCACCTTTCGAAATGCTTTTGTCATTGCTATTGGCGTGCATTCCTTCATTAGTTCATTAAATGAAATTATTTTTCTGGGAATATCAGAAACTGTTGGTATTATAGCCTTAAAATGTAGTTTTCGGTGACCCTTTACGGCTATTTAGGGTCCCCGAGTTTTGTTTCTGACACCAAGGGGAAGAAAATAAGCTTTGCCTCGTCTTTGTAGGCCGTAGTATAATAATAATAATAATAATAATAATAATAATAATTTTTATAGTAATAATATAACAATATAGAGGTAGAGACGTAATAGACCTTCCGTACCACACCCGCACGTGTAAAACGCGTGAAAAACTTCTAGAGTACCCCTTGACCCCCTTAAGCATATTATATGTATTGAATTTTTACAGCTTGATTTGGTTCCGTTATAACCTTATAGCCGTTTGCAAACTATCTCAGTATCACAATTAACACCGGTTATCAGACAGATTCTACACACACCCAAAGTACACGGGGCTACATGACCGCATTGTTGCAGCCCCTAAACTGAGGAACCAACCAACCAAAACTATCTCAGTAATGTAATAAATGGAATTGTATTGCGTCTTACAGCAATAGATTGACCTGTGAAGTTCTATTGCCATGGTTACCGGATTGCATTCTTTCATTATTGTAATAAATGAAATTAGTTTTATGGGAATATCTCAAAAACGGTTGGTTTTAGGGCCTGAAAAAGTGGTTTTCGGGGCCCCCCGTGTTTCGTTTCTCACATTGAGGGGCTAAAAATGAGCTTTGTCTCGCCCTTCTACGCCTATTTCAGCAAGTGTTTTAATGGGGTAGGCCCCCTTTTATGAGAGCTACAGAGAAGAGTTACATCAATGATTAGTGTCGTGCCTCTGAAGGATATCTGTACCAAATTTTACGTTGATCCACCCAGCCGTTCTCGAGTTATAAGGGAACATACTTGTACACAGACAAACAGACAGACAGACATACAGGCTGACAAAAATATTTTCGCACGCATCCGTCATAAAACAGTCTGAAACGCGTAAATAACGCGAATTTCCGTAGAAATTCAGAAAAAAAACGGACAAACTTTCATTTTTATACACATACAAGCTGACCTGGCAGACGTTGTCCTGCCAATCAAAGAAAGTGTTGTAACTTTGTTTCTTGAAGTGCTTTTGGATACACAATATTTTTTTCAATTTCTGTTAACTGCCTCTAAAGTATCGTGAATTGAATTAACTAATTTAGAAACATTCGTTGGAGCGTACACAACAACTCTCCAAAGTTTCATCGCAAACGGATAAATAGCATTTAATGCATACGGGATTTGGTTTAAATGACTCGTGCGCTGTCACTCATTTGTTGAATCTACTCGTGCTCTACCAACTGTGAAATGGATTTACTAAGTTAGAAAGCTTCACGTAAGTGTACACAATAACTCATCAAAGTTTCATCGCAATCGATGAATAGTATATGAACGCATACAGGATTTTGTTCGAACGCTTCGCGCGTCGTCACTCATTTGTTACATCTACTCGTGCGCTACCAATATTGTAAAATGGATTTACCAAGTTGAACACCTTCCCTGGCGTGTACACAACAACTCATCAAAGTTTCATCGGAATCGGATGAATGACATATGAACGCATAAGTGATTTTCTTTAAACGATTCGCGTGCCGTCACTCATTTGTTGAATCTACTCATGCGCTACCTATTGTAAAATTGATTTACTAAGCCTGAAACCTTCTCTGGCGTGTACTCAATGATTCACCAAGGTTTGATCGCAATCGGATGAATGATATATGACCGCATACGGGACATTGTGGAAACGATTCGCGCGCCGTCGCCCATTTGTTGAATCTACTCGTGCGTTACTTATTAAAAACTGGATTTAATAAGACAGAAAAATTTCCTGGAGTTTACACAACAATTCACCAAAGTTTCGTCGCAATCGGATAAATGGTATATGGACGCATACGGTACTTTGTTGAAATGATTCGCGTGCCGTCACACATTTGTTGAATCTACTCGTGCGCTACCTATTGTAAAATGGATTTATTAAGCCAGAAACCTTCCGTAGGGTGTACACAACATCTCACCCAAGTTTCATCGTAATCGGACGAATGGTATTTGAACGCATACGGGACCTTATTGAAACGCTTCGCGCGTCGTCGCTCATTTGTTGAATCTACTCGTGCGAAACATCCTGTGAAATTGATTTACTAATTTAGAAACTCTCACGTAAGTGTACACATCATCTCACCCAAGTTTCATTGCAATCGGATGAATGGTATATGAACGCATACGGAACTTTGATTAAAAGTTCGCGCGTCGTTGCTCATTTGTTGAATCTACTCGTGAGCTACCTATTGTAAAATGGATTTACTAAGTTAGAAACCCTCACTTAAGTGTACACAACATCTCACCCAAGTTTCATCGCTATCGGACGAATGGTATTTGAACGCATACGGGACTTTGTTGAAACGCTTCGCACGTCGCCGCTCATTTGTTGAATCTACTCGTGCGCAACCTCCTGTGAATTGGATTACTAAGTTGGAAGCCTTCACTTAAGTGTACACAACAACTCATTAAAGTTTCATCTCAATCTATGAATGGAATATAAACTTATACGGGATTTTGTTGAAACGCTTCGCGCGTCGTCACTCATTTGTTGAATCTAGTCGTGCGCTACCTAATGTGAAATTTATTTACTAAGCCAGAAGCCTTCCCTGGAGTGTATACAACATCTCACCCAAGTTTCATCGCTATCGGACGAATTGTATTTGAACGCATACGGGACCTTTTTGAAACGCTTCACGCGTCGTCGCTCATTTGTTGAATCTATTCGTGCGCTATCTATTGTAAAATGGATTTACTAAGCCAAACACCTTCCCTGGAGCTCACTCAACATATCACCCAAGTTTCATGCCAATCGGATGAATGGTATATGAACGCATACGGGACTTTGAAACGCTCTAACGTGCAGAGACAAACAGTAGAATTCGACATCACTGCCACCTTTGGTATAAAACACAACTCTCCGCCACGGGTGGAGTGAAGGTATGTAATGGCGGTAGTTGCACAGGTTGCGACCAGGTGGCTCTAACGTTCAGAGATAAACCGTCCAAAGACATCAGCTTTCACGAAGGCCAAGGCTAGTGGTTTCCATGACGACTGTTTTTGACTGTATATTGTGGTTCTAAAATTGTGTGTAAATTGTGGTTCTAAAATTGTGTTCATTCCACCTAACAGGTCAGATTGTGAATCTAAACCATACATGGACCCACCCTAACATACATACAAAATTTCATCAAAATCGGTTCAGTCGTTTAGGAGGAGTTCAGTCACATACACACGTGTCGAAGAATTATATATATAAAGATATAGAGATGCGAAATTGATGCGGGAAGAGCCAACAGAGTTTACCATGACAACGCCACTGCACGAGATCACATTCAGTTTTCCGTCTGTCTCTGTGGGAGATAGCATTTTGCGTGAAGAAGTAACAGACCGTTAGATGTTAGACATCAGTGTCAAAACTTTGCATAAGATCTGTGTGACCACCAGTACAAAAATAGACGCCAAATGACGGAAAGGTTACCGTCCCCATAAGACAATAAAATGTTGGAAATATGCATAAAAACACGAAAACCTAGTTTTTTAAACTCCTATTGTAAACTACTTTCTCACAATGAGGGGTGTAAAGTGAGGTCTGGTCCTTCTACGAAAACCTCCACATTTTGTCTATTTTCGACTATCCCCTAGTTTACCCGGTGAAATCGACCTCCAACTTCCCGCGTGTGTTAAGTATTTTCAATTTCATATTGAAACACAATTTTATATTTTCAAGGAGTCAGTTATTATAAGTAAAGCCCTGCGCGGATGCGGATATCCGCAAAATTTTCCGCCATGCGGATATACTTTACATGGCCGTGTGGTTAGCGGATAAGCTGCGGATAATGTTTGGAGTAAATTTGCGGATAGTTTTTAGATACAACCCGAACTTGTTTAATATCAATATTAGGACACGGATTTTTAGCCCACTTTTCACATTTTGCAAAAATGAGGAAAAAGTAGACTTATGAGATCGGGCAAATGTCTGTCTGTCTGTCTGTCTGTCCTTCTGTCTGTCTGTCTGGCTGTGTGTGTCCCCCCCCCCCCCTATCAACTCCTAAACGGCTGGAGTAATCGAAACAAAATTTGGTAGGGGTAAAGATCTGTACCTGAATATCTCATGGCCATATTTGAAAATGATGTCAATGCTACCAACTGATGAAAAATCGCATTTGAAATTTGAGCTCCATGTTAATATCTTGGAAGGTATAAATGGGAGCTATTTCAAAATTGGCACACGTAAAGATAATAATATTGCAGTTTAATTTCCAGGATGCCATACATGGCAGTGTTGCCAAAATGATTATAAGCCTGCTGATAAGTCCAATTTTTAAATGCATATAACTTCTACACTATCGATTGGAATTCAACCAAATTTCGTATATGCTATGCGTACTTAAACAGATATGACTGAGCGTATTCTTAAGAGCCACCAGGGCTGCCAACTGTCAACAAATGCTCTCAATTTTTTTAATCCAAATACCCATATATCAGAAAGTATGCAAGCCGACAGCTTTAAACTATGCACACGTACAGTACCTGACATTCTATATTAATTTGGAGTAACTAATATACGTCAGTGCTGCCAACATGATTCTAAGCCTGCTGAGAGGTCCAAATTTAAATACATGTAACTTCTATACTATCATTTGGATTTCAACCAAATTTCGTGTGTGCTATGTGTACCATAACGGATATGACTATGCCGATTCTTAAGAGTAACCAGGGCTGCCAACTGTTAAAAAAATGCTGTCACTATTTTTGTTACCCTAATATCAATATATCAGAAAGTATGCAAGCCAATAGCTCTAAACTTTGCACACGTATAGTACCTGGCATTCTAGATTAATTTGGAGTAACTAATATAGGCCTACGCCAGTGCTGCCAACATGATTCTAAGCCTGCTGATAGGTCCAATTTTAAATGCGTGTAACTTCAATACTAACTGATGGATTTCATTCAAAATTGACACAACAATAGATCACATTATTTCAGATTATTTCTGAACAATACATGTATGTCATTGTTGCCAACAAGATTTTACGCTCGCTGTTAGTTCCAATGTTTAACTGCATGTAACGTCCATGCTATCCATTGGACTTCAACCAAATTTTGAATTCTATACCTTAAGAGATGGAACTAAGAATATATTCAGTCACCAGGGCTGCCAACTGTAGTTCTCTATTAGGCTACATTATGCTAGGTACACAGTATTTCGAACTAATTAGAAATGTCGATATTACCTAGTTAATTTCGTCATTATTCTAGATAAATCCATATAGATTAATCATTGGCATGAATCTTAAATTTTAAGAAAAGTGGGCTCTTTAGTTCGTCACGGAACTTCTTGTTTATTATGACATACATTTTTTCGGTATGTTTCTTTCAAGGCAAATGTAAGTTGATGATTTAAGATAATCGCATTCAAGTTATCTCATTAAGCATAATTAACACTCCGAACAGGAAAGGGTTGCAATTCTGGCGTCATAACATTCATTTTAAACATAGCACATGACACACAAAGTCTAAGGGAACTACTTCTTTCTCAAATGCCTAAATATGTTGCTTTAGTAAATTATGCTTCATCAAATTAAACTATTATTGTAGATTCGGATAACAAGCGTACGAATGCGGAAAAAAGTCGTGCGGATGCGGGCGGCTGCGGGGCGGATGCGGATAACCTTTTGTTTATCTGCGTAGGGCTCTAATAATAGGCTATTTTCAATTCTGTATCGAAGATAATATTTTATAAGTATATCGCCCAACTCTCCTGGAAGAGTGTGCCAAAGGACTGTTGATGAGCCTAATTTGGTACACCTGACTGAAACATAGCAACACCATTGCATAAACCAAGGCTAATTGCTGGAGTTAAAGTTCATTCTTAATTTGTGAATCATTTCATAAGGGACGGCCTCCTTGGTTGTAGAGACATGATGATTGGTCCACAAGGAGACTGAAGCTAGGGGAGCAGAGCTTGACGCGGAGGCTGTATTCGCCTGGCCATGTGAGGTGTCAGCAGCTAATCCCGCGCAAGATGAAGCAGGAAGCCCCACCGAGCTGAAGACCTGCACGTCCGCTATTCATATATGGAGTAGTATGGTTCCACAGGAGAGCACAATATTCAGCCTACTTTCATATCAAGCCAGACATTGCTCTTCCTTATGTTTCATGATTAATCGGTCTATTATATCCTGAAGAATCGATTTGAGTGCTTAGCCTATTATGATTATATCCGTGCACACGGCTCACTCCGTTAGGTGAATGACTTATGACAGTCCCCCAGGGTCTCACATCTAGTGAGACGTGGGTTGGCGACCACGGGGCCCCAGCTGAGTCCGGCATTGCTCCACTTAGGGTATCCGAGATCTAGGGAGTCTCTTCCTTTCCCGCCTTGATTGGCCCCTGTCTCATCGTTTCTGATACCCTACTTCTGCGAGGGGTGAGCCTTCTTTTGTTTCATGCTATCTCCTGCCTTCTGCTCAAGGCCCTCAAGGAGGAAGGGTGTATGTAGCCCCACCACTTCTGGTGCACCCTTGATATTGCTTCACCCTCAGTGGCTCACGGCTGGTGAGTTCGGGAGTTGGCGATCCCGGGGGATTCCTGAGCTGGGTCCTGTTTTTCCCCTTTTATCCATTACCTCTGGGGCGGACCCTCTCCTCTTTCACTTTCCTGTCTGCCTTTCATGGCTCTCCTTCCTTCCAAGTCCCTCAATCCGCATTCTTCGAGGGTTGAGGGCATTTACAGTATTTTCCTCCTGTCCTTTATTTGCCTTATTCTCCTTTTGTTTTCCATTTCTTCTTCTAGTATATAAGTTAGTAGTTAGTTTTAGTTATAATTTACATTTCATTTTAATTTTAATCTTCACGATCACCCAAACCATTAGGGGCCGATAACCTAGATGTTAGGCCCCTTAAAACAACAATTATCATCATCATCATCATCATCATCACTTGTGACAGTGAAATCCCTTATGCGGAGCTTTTATCTGACCAAACTTGGGGGTATAATGGCTCAATTTAAGTTTAGTATTTCGATATTAGTATTTTAATAATACGCTTGCTTCTTCTCAATTCGATGAACTTGCATTTAGAGCAGAGTAAGTCTTACTTAGTTATTGTTGATATAGCCCTTGAGAACTGGCGTGAAACAAGAAGATCCGTGACGAACTAAAGAGCCTACATTTCTCGAAATGTAAGATTCATGCCAATGATTAATATATAATAGAATAATGACGAAATTAAGTTGGTAATATCGAAACATACCAGGTAAATTGTAGCAAAATAGAGCACTACATTTGGCAGCCCCGGTGACTGAATCTATATTCTTAGTTACATCTCTTAAGGTATAGAATACAAAATTTGGTTGAAGTCCAATGGATAGCATGGACGTTACATGCAGTTAGACATTGGATCTATCAGTGCGAGTAAAATCATGTTGGTAACAATATCATGCATGTCTTAGACAGAAATAATGAAATATTATGAACTATCGTTGTGCCAATTTTGAATGAAATCCATTAGTTAATATAGAAGTTACATGCATTTTAAAATTGGATTTATCAGCAGGCTTAGAATCATGTTGGCAGCACTGACGTATATTAGTTACTCTAAATTAATCTAGAATGCCAGGTACTATACGTATGCAAAGTTTAGAGCTATTGGCCTGCATACTTTCTGATATATTAATATTAGGGCAACAAAAATAGAGACAGCACTTATTAACTGTTGGCAACCATGGTTGCTCTTAAGAATACGCATAGTCATATCTGTTATTGTACAATATTTGGTTGAAATCCAATTGATAGTATAGACGTTACATGTATTTAAAGTTGGACCTCTCAGCAGGCTATAATCGTGTTGGTGGCACTGACGTATATAAGTTACTCCAAATTAATATAGAATGTCAGGTACTATACGTGTGCATAGTTTAAAGCTGTCGACTTACGTACTTTATGATATATTGGTATTTGGATAAAATAAATTGAGAACATTTATAAACAGTTGGCAGCCCTGGTGGATCATAAGAATACGCTCATTCATATCTGTTTATGTACACATAGCACAAACAAAATTTGGTTGAATTCCAATTGATAGTGTAGAAGTTATATGCATTTAAAAATTGGACATATCAGCAGGCTTATAATAATTTTGGCAACACTGCCATGTATGGCCTCCTGGAAATTACACTGAAATATTATCATTTATACGTGTGCTAATTTTGAAATAGCTCCCATTCATACCATCCAAGATATCCAACATGGAGCTCAAATTTCAATTGCGATTTTTCAGCAGTTGGTATCACTGACATTATTTAATTATTTAATTATTTCATTATTTTAATGAAGTAATTTTACACCCGGTGTCTTCCTATGAACTATTCCCAATATAAAATGAGGTTTATTTATATTTTTCAAATTTAAAAAAGACAATAACTTCCGTAACAGTGTAATTGACCTTGATAGTGGCGGTAAAGCAGTCATCTCGCTTCTTTTGAACAAAGGAGCTGATGACCACGGTGTCTCTAGACCCTACACATGGATCAACAAGAACTAGAGCTATGTGATTGTGATGCACCATAATAGGTGGATTTTCCCCTTACTCTTTTAGATTGTTCAGGCCGAAAATTGTCACGCGAAGACTGGCGCCATGGGTAAATCAGACCCAACCGTAAATAATACAGAAATAACTTGGGTGTTCAAAAAGCTATGGACATGTTTCTTTTGCAGGGGAAGTTCAAGGCTAGGAAGGAAGGTACAGTAAGTGACAGGAAATAAGGGCTGACCAAAACGAAAATATTGTTGTTTGAGTCTTCAGTCTTTTGACTGACTTGATGCAGCTCTCCTTAACTCCCTGTCCTGAGCTAATCGTTTCATCTCTACATAGCTACCACACCGTACTTCCGAGACAATCTGTTTAACATATCCTAACCTTGGTCTACTCCTACAGTTCTTGTCCTCGACCTTTCCTTCCATAACTAAGCTTGCTATACCTGGATGTCTTAGTATGTGTCCTACCAACCTATCTCTTCTCTTCATTAGCAGTCGCCAGAACAATCTCTCCTGACCCACTAGTCCTAATACCTCTTCGTTTGTAACCCTATCCACCCATCAGATCTTCTTCAGTCTCTTGTAACACCACTTTTCAAACGCTTCAATTCTCCTCTTTTCTGCTGTACCAATAGTCCAAGTTTCACTTCCACAGAGTGATACGCTCCAGACAAAGGCTTTCAAAAAGACTTCCTAATACCTAAATCTATATTCGATGTCAACGGATTCCAAGAACTAAAGATAATGAAAAGTGCTATTATAAGCCGATCACATCTCAGTAAGATACTTAAACTGAAGGGTTTTCAGGACAGACCACCCTGTAAGAAAACCGGCATCATCTGGACAAAAGAGAGAAAGGATAATATTGGGCAAACATCAAGTCCCTTGCCAAGCTGAAAAGTTGAACGTCGTGGTCCTTAGCTGGCCCATCCGAAAGAAGAAGAACAAGAAGAAACTAATGGAGTAATGCAAGCCGGTAACCATGACAGCAGTATCACAAGAGGTGACATCCAACTTTCCATCTATTTCTGTAAGAAACAATGCCAATCAATTCATTAAATTTCTGTGAAAGTTTCCAAATGGCTATAAGGTTATCATGGAAACAAACATAGACTGCAAAATTCATCAATGCGCTTAAGGGGGGCAAGGGGTACCGTAGAATGTTTAAACGCGACTTACACGTGCGATATGTTGTACATAAGGTCTATTATATCTCCAAACAGCAACATTATTTTCAAAAAATCCTGGATTGGAATAGTGTTTTTTGCAGCTTTTGGGAATTTGGACCATTGGAGGCTAAACATTCCGAATTTTCAAGCACCACAAGCCTTTATAATTTATTAAAGGGGGTCTTCCTGGGGATGGGGACTTTCCACAACGGTGAGGGTGAGTTTTAATTTGACATATATTGCGTTTCGTCTACGAGGTTTTCAATATTATTTTCACGTCAGGAAGTACAAATTAGGTGAGTTTAGTTTGAGAGCGCATTTTAACTAATCACATTTTTGTCGACAAACGGGTTCGTCGTAAAGATGATTTTGTTTGATACTGTGTGGTTTATATATCTTTATATTTATGTACGCCTATAATTCATGTTCGGGTGCTTGGAGCATCGTAAAATTAGGTATTGTAACCATGAGTCAATACACCAATCATTTAGAATACTCTTCAAGGTACTTCTCATAGAAGGGTGGGTATAAGGATCAACTTTTCAAAATACACGCTAAAATAGCTGAAAAATAAAAATTATCCTAGAAGGACGACCAAAGCATATGTTGCGCTTCTCAATGTGGTGATACAAAACTAGGGAGTCTATAAAGGGTCTCCGAAAACCACATTTTAAGGCCCTTAAATTAAGAGTGTCTGCGGTATACCCAGAAAACTAACTTCGATCTGATAAACTTATGAAGGAATGACATGCCCCTAACCATTGCAACAGTAGCTCAATTGATAACGTCTGGTTATTAATGACGAAGACCGTTCGAAGAGTGGGTACTTCTGTAGTCATGTATCAAATGCATAGATTTATATTTTAAGACATACCTTCAAGTGTTACAGTATGACGCCTTCTGGCACAAATTTCGCGCTGGTGTGCACCGCAGTCACTGCAGTCAGCATGTCTAGGGCCAGCTACGTCACAGTTGCTCTTCGTGCGACCTATTGCTGGCCTCCATTCTATCACGAGGTCTCCAAGTTCTGGAAATTTCTTGGCTACTATTTAAGAAGAAACTAGCTGCTAATTTTCAGACATCTACTCTGAGACATTCTCTCCGCTACATTCTCTGAGACATCCTCTTCAGGTATTCTCTCCACTACATTCTCTCAGACATCCTCTTCAGAAATTATCTCCGCTATTTCTCTCCAAGATATTCTCTCAGACATCTTCTTCAGAAAATCTCTCCGCTACATTCTGTGAGACATCCTCTTCAGAAATTCTCTTCGAGATATTCTCTGAGACATCCTCTTCAGAAATTCTCTCCGAGATATTCTCTGAAACATCCTCTTCAGAAATTCTCTCCGAGACATTATCCGAGACATCCTCTTCTTAAATTCTCTCCGAGATATTCTGTGAGACATCCTCTTCTGAAATTCCCTTCGCTACATTCTCTGAGACATCCTCTTCAGAAATTCTCTCCGCAACATTCTGTGAGACATCCTCTTCAGAAATTCTCTCCGCTACATTCTGTGAGACATCCTCTTCAGAAAATCTCTCCGCTACATTCTGTGAGACAACCTCTTCAGAAATTCTCTCCGCTACATTCTGTGAGACATCCTCTTCAGAAATTCCCTTCGCTACATTCTCTGAGACATCCTCTTCAGAAATTCTCTTCGCTACATTCTCTGAGACATCCTCTTCAGGTATTCTCTCCACTACATTCTCTCAGACATCCTCTTCAGAAATTATCTCCGCTATTTCTCTCCAAGATATTCTCTCAGACATCTTCTACAGAAAATCTCTCCGCTACATTCTGTGAGACATCCTCTTCAGAAATTCTCTTCGAGATATTCTCTGAGACATCCTCTTCAGAAATTCTCTCCAAGACATTCTCTGAGACATCCTCTTCAGAAATTCTCTCCGAGATATTCTCTGAGACATCCTCTTCATAAATTCTCTCCGAGGCATTCTCTGAGACATCCTCATAAGAAATTCTCTCCGCTACATTCTGTGAGACATCCTCTTCAGAAATTCTCTTCGCTACATTCTCTGAGACATCCTCTTCAGAAATTCTCTCCGCTGCATTCTCTCAGACAACCTCTTCAGAAATTCTCTCCGCAACATTCTCTGAAACATCCTCATCAGAAATTCTCTTCTCTACATTCTCTGAGACATCTTCTTCAGAAATTCTCTCCGCTCCATTCTGTGAGACATCCTCTTCAGAAATTCTCTTCGCTACATTCTCTGAGACATCCTCTTCAGAAATTCTCTCCGCTACATTCTGTGACACATCCTCTTTAAAAATTCTCTTCGCTACATTCTCTGAGACATCCTCTTCAGAAATTCTCTCCGCTACATTCTCTGAGACATCCTCTTCAGAAATTCTCTCCGCTCCATTCTCTGAGACATCCTCTTCAGAAATTCTCTCCGCTGCATTCTCTCACACAACCTCTTCAGAAATTCTCTCTGCTCCATTCTCTGAGACATCCTCTTCAGAAATTCTCTCCGCTGCATTCTCTGAGACATCCTCTTCAGAAATACTCTCCGCTCCATTCTCTGAGACATCCTCTTCAGAAATTCTCTCCGCTACATTCTCTCATACATCCTCTTCAGAAATTCTCTCCGCTGCATTCTCTGAGACATCCTCTTAAGAAATTCTCTCCGCTACATTCTCTGAGACATCCTCTTCAGAAATTATCTCCGCTCCATTCTCTGAGTCATCCTCTTCAGAAATTCTCTTCGAGACATTCTCTGAGACATCCTTTTCAGAAATTATCTCCGCTGCATTCTCTGAGACATCCTCTTCAGAAATTCTCTCCGCTCCATTCTCTCATACATCCTCTTCAGAAATTCTCTCCGCTGCATTCTCTGAGACATCCTCTTAAGAAATTCTCTCCGCTACATTCTCTGAGACATCCTCTTCAGAAATTATCTCCGCTCCATTCTCTGAGTCATCCTCTTCAGAAATTCTCTTCGAGACATTCTCTGAGACATCCTTTTCAGTATTTATCTCCACTCCATTCTCTGAGACATCCTCATCAGAAATCCTCTCCGCTCCATTCTCTGAGACATGCTCATCAGAAATTCTCTCCGAGCCATTCTCTCAGACATCCTCTTCAGAAATTATCTCCGCACCATTCTCTGAGACATGCTCATCAGAAATTCTCTCCGCTCCATTCTCTCAGACATCCTCTTCAGAAATTTTCTCCGCTATATTCTCTGAGACATCCTCTTCAGAAATACTCTCCGCTCCATTCTCTCAGACATCCTCCTGAGAAATTATCTCCGCTGCATTCATTGAGACATCCGTTTCAGAAATTCTCTCCGCTCCATTCTCTGAGGTATCCTCTTCAGAAATTCTCTCCGAGACATTCTCTCAGACATCCTCTTCAGAAATTCTCTCCGAGACATTCTCTGAGACATCCTCATCAGAAATTATCTCCGATACATTCTCTGAGACATCCTTTTCAGAAATTATATCTGCTCCATTCTCTGAGACATCCTCTTCAGAAATTCTCTCCGCTCCATCCTCTCAGACATCCTCTTCAGAAATTCTCTCCGCTCCATTCTATTAGACATCCTCTTCAGAAATTCACTCCGCTGCATTCTCAGAGACATCCTCTTCAGAAATTCTCTCCGCTACATTCTTTGAGACATCCTCTTCAGAAATTCTCTCCGCTACATTCTCTGAGACATCCTCTTCAGAAATTCTCTCCGAGACATTCTCTCAGACATCCTCTTCAGAAATTCTCTCCGATACATTCTCTGAGACATCCTCTTCAGGAATACTCTCCGATACATTCTCTGAGACATCCTCTTCAGAAATTCTCTCCGCTACATTCTCTGAGACATCCTCTTCAGAAATTCTCTTCGCTCCAATCTCTCAGACATCCTCTTCAAAAATTCTCTCCGCTCCATTCTCTGAGACATCATCATCAGAAATTCTCTCCGATACATTCTCTGAGACATCCTCTTCAGAAATTCTCTCCGATACATTCTCTGAAACATCCTCTTCAGAAATTCTCTCCGCTGCATTCTCTGAGACATCCTCTTCAGAAATTCTCTCCGAGACATTCTCTGAGACATCCTCTTTAGAAATTCTCTCCGCTACATTCTCTGAGACATCCTCTTCAGAAATTCGCTCCAGAACATTCTCTCAGAGGATCCCACCTCATATCTCCCACTTCTGCAAGGAGTATCTACACAGCTGCGCTTGCCTATACAGATGGGATCTTTATAATCAGCCGGACACTTGGGGTGTCAGCCTCTCACTTCAGCTTCAAGAACTCGGTTATTTTCACCACTTATGGAGTTCTTCTTTGAGAGTACAACTCATATCACCGCAACCCACTTGGAGGTGGCCTGTACTGCTTCACTCCAGTACTACGAACATCATTAATGAGGTTAGTGCCTACCAGAAAACGCAACTGTATTCTATGAGACCACGCCCACTTCATCTCGTCCGAGCATAAACCCAATGCTAGTTCTCCAGAGATTCTACTTACCTCACTGGAGGTGGTCCTTTAAGAAGATTTTACCATCAGCTAGCTCTCTTATGGAGCTGGTCTCTTTGTTTTTAAAGCCACATCGCACATTCAACAACAATATATATAATACTAGCTGAAGTACCCGTGCTTCGCTACGCGTCATAAATAAATTAAAATGTGAAAGTGACAGATAAAACAGGGGATATGCGAGGTGCTGCGCAGAGGGAGATTAAGGATGGAACATTTTGTCCAACTACACCGTTCGGCGTTGACCGTGTTTTATAGCACAAATTAAGGTTTTACTCGCTAACCGTTGGAGATACCTTTCAGATAGAAAATGTAATTTTAAACCTCGTATATGCCATCAAAAGTTTGCTATTTCTTAGCGTTCACTTTTTATTTGAAATGGAAATATGAAAGTTTGAAACCAAAGGGTGTAGTGACGTCACTAAAATGGTCGCCATAGTGCAAAGTATTGAAATCAAAAGTAGCCTATATGTTAACCAGTTAAATCAGCTACTTTCATGTAAAATTCATGTAAGTCGGACCAGTGGTTCTTGCGTGATTGAGTAATACACAGACACACACCATCTCATTTTTAGCCTCGCTTCGCTCGCGTCATAGTCGTGTCATATTGTGATTCAATGATATGCAGGTTTAATTCCGTTAACACCCCTTTAGAACCTGAATATCCAAAAATCCCTCCTTAGTAGACATTTTCGACACACAACAAACATATCCCCTTCTTCTAACTTCAATAGTTTTGATTGGTCGATGAGAGTGAACATCCAAAAATCCTTCCTTAGTGGACGTTTTTATTCCAGAATTTCACCCCTCCCCATATGCCCCTTAAATTGGATTTATGAAAAAAAAAACGGTCGAACATCTACTTATTTTAATTATTTATTCATTTATTAATTTTTAAGGTGATTGGAACTCGGAGAAAATCAAACTCCTCGTCCATGTCGTTTAAGAGATACACGCTCCGTTCGGAATCTTTCAACCCCCACTTTTCATCCCTTTCACCTCATAATATACACCACATCGAAAAACCATTAGACATGTGTCAGCTTATTTTAAATGATTAGTATATATGCCAAGTACCACATCCCCAAATGAAACCACTCATGAGATATTGTTATTCAATGAAATGCACGTTTACCCCCCTTAACATCTCATTAGAACCTGAATATCCAAAACTCTTTCCTTAGTGGACGTTTTCGACATACCACGAACTTATCCCCAAAATTTCATGTTTCTAACTTCAATAATTTTTGCTGGGCGATGATGAGTGAGTGAGTCAGTCAGGACATTTTCTTTCATTAATATTTGAGAATTTCACCCCTCCCCAAGAACCCCTTTGGATTTATGAAAAGAAAAAAACGGTCGAACACCTATTTACTTATTTAAACCTTTTTTCCCCCTGAGTTTGATAAGTGAGTAAGTAAGTCAATCAGTTAGGACACCTTCTTTCCTGTCCCCCCCCCCGAATTTCACTCCTCCCCATGGGCCCCTTAAATTGGATTTATGAAGAAATGGTCGAACACCTATTTACTTAATTTTAAGCTGCTTTTTCCGCTGAATTTCAAACTTATCGCCTATGTTGAATAAGAGATACAGTACACGCTCCGTTAAGAATCCTTCAACCCCCAATTTTCTCCCCTTTCACCTCATAATATACACCATATCGATAAACCCTTAGACATATGTCTGCTTATTTTAAATGATTAGTTTGTATGCCGAATATCACATCCCCATATGAAACAACTCGTGAGATATTGTTATTCAATGAAATGCAAGTTTAACCCCCTTAACACCCCTTCAGAACATGAATATCCAAAAATCCATCCTTAGTGGACTTTTTCGACAAACAACGAACATATCCCCAAAATTTCAAGTTTCTAACTGCAATATGTTTGCTGGGGGATGATGAGTGAATATCCAAAAATCCTTCCTTAGTGGACTTCTTTCCCCAGAATTTCATCCCTCTCCATGAGCCCCTTAAATTGGATTATGAAAAAACGATCGAACACCTATCTACTACTTTTTCAATCTGATTTTTCTCCCTGAGATTCTTACTTTTTGCCTCTGTCTTTTAAGAGATACTTGCTCCGTTAAGAATCCTTCAACACTCACTTTTCACACATACACCTCATAATATACACCACATCGAAAAACCCTCAGACATGTGTCTTCTTATTCGTAATGATGAGTTTATATGCCCAGTATCCCATCCCAAAGGAAATCATTCGGGAGATATTGTTATTCAATTAAATGCAAGTCTACCCCCTTAACACCCCTTTAGAACCTGAATATCCAAAATTCCTTCCTTAGTGGACGTTTTCAACATACAACGAACATAGCCCCTTAATGTCATGTTTCTAACTTCAATAATTTTGGCTGGGGGATGATGAGTGAGTAAGTCAGGACATTTTCTTTCAATTATTTTTCAGAATTTCACCCCTCTCATGAACCCCTTAAATTGGATTTATGAAAAAACGGTCGAACACCTATTTACTTATATTTTAAGCTGTTTTTTCCCGCCGAATTTCAAACTTCTCGCCTATGTCGTTTAAGAGATACACGCTCCGTTAAGAATCCCTCAACCCCCAATTTTCACCCCTTTCACCTCGTAATATACACCTCATCGATAAACCCTTAGACATATGTCTGATTCTTTTAATGATTAGCTTATATACCGAATATCACATCCCCAAAGAAACAACTCATGAGATATCGTTATTCAATGAAATGCACGTTTACCCCCTTAACACCTCTTTAAAACCCGAATAACAAAAATCATTCATTAGTTGACGTTTTCGATATACAGCGAACATATTCCCAATATTTCATGTTTCTAACTTTAATAGTTTTCTCTGGGCGTGACGAGTGAGTGAGTCAGACAGGACTTTTTCTTTCAATTATTTTTACCAGAATATCACACCTCCCCATGGGCCCCTTAAATTGGATTGATGAAAAAACGCTTGAACAACTATTAATTATTTTTTAAGCTGTCTTTTTCCCCTGAGTTTGATGATTGAGTGAGTTAGTCAGTCAGTTAGGACACTTTCTCTCCTTTTTCCCCCCAGAATTTCACCCCACCCCATTGGCTCCTTAAATTAATTTATGAAAAAACGGTGGAACACCGACTTACTTATTTTTTAAGCTGATTTTTTTTCGCCGAGTTTCAAATTTCTCGCCTATGTCGTTTAGGAGATAGGCCTACACGCTTCGTTAGGAATCCTTCAACCCCCAATTTTCACCCCTTTCACCTCATAATAATACACCACATCGAAAAACCCTTAGACACATGTCTGCTTATTTTTAATGATTAGTTTATATGCCGAGTATCACATCCACAAATGAAACCACTCGTGAGATATTGTTATTCAATAAAATGCAGGTTTAACCCCCTTAAGACCCCTTTAGAGCCTGAATATTCAAAAATCCTCCCTTAGTGTATGGTTTTGACATACAACGAACATATCCCGAAAATGACATGTTTCCAACTTCAATATTTTTGGCTGGGCGATGATGAGTGGGTGAGTGAGTCAGGACATTTTCTTTCAATTTTTTTCTTCAGAATTTCACCCCTCCCGATGAACCCCTTAATTTGGTTTATCAAAAAAACTGTCGAACACATATAAGTTATACTTATTTTTAAGCAGTTTTTCCCCCTGAGTTTGAAGAGCGAGTGAGTCAATCGGTTAGGACACTTTCTTTCCTGTTTTTTTTTTACACAGAATTTCACCCCTCGCCATAGGCCCCTTAAATTGGATTTATGAAAAAAAAAAACCGGTCAAACACCTATTTAGGCCTACTTATTTTTTATGCTGATTTTTTCCCGCTGAGTTTCAAACTCCTCGCCTATGTCGTTTATGAGATACAGGCTCCGTTAGGAATATTTCAACCCCCACTTTTCACCCCTATCACCTCATAATATACACCACATCGAAAAACCCTCAGACACATGTCTTCTTATTTTTAATGATGAGTTTATATGCCGAGTATCATATCCCCCAGTGAAACCAATCGGGAGATATTGCTATTCGATGAAATGCAGGTCTACCCCCTTAACACCCCTTTAGAACCTGAATATCCAAAAATCCTTTCTTAGTGGGCGTTTGCGGCCCTTGAGTAAGCTGCATACCAAATTTCATTCCAATCCGTTGGGTGGGTTCTGAGATTTCGTGATGAGTGAGTGAGTGAGTGAGTGAGTGGTATTTGACAAATATCTAGTAGATAGTGTCAAGTCTTTGTTATGCTATACTCGGTTGACAGTGCTGTGTGAGCAGTTGAGTAACTAACGGGATTTCAAGTAAAGATCCTCATTTTCTATACCGGTAGTGCAGAGCGCAATTGGCATCCAGACGGCCGTGTCTCGACTTGAGCTATGTTGCCATGGAAACTATCTGCCTTGCCATTCCTTCATGAGTATATTTTATGATTTGATTAGCCTGTTTTTGAGTGAAAAAGGGCCGAAATCAGAAGAATGAGAAAGACTATCGAAAATTCATGTAGCCAGCGGTTCCTTCTGGGTCCTAAACTATATGTATGCAAAATATGGTTGAGATTGGTGGAACGGTGTAGATTTGTATACGGAACCAACATATATACATACATACATACATACATACATACATACATACAGACTTTCACTTTTATATATTAGATAAGTTAAGTATTTTTCTTTGATATGTTAACAGTAACTGACATCAAAACAAACCAGAAGTTCCGTGACGAACTAAAGAGCCTACTTTTCTTGAAATTTAAGATTCATGCCAATCTATATAGACCTATCTAGAATAATGACGAAATTTAGTTTGTAATATCGAAATTTTTAAATAGTTCGAAATACTGTATACCTGGCATAATGTAGCCTAATAGAGAACTGCAGTTGGCAGCCCTGGTAACTGAATATATTATTAGTTCCATCTCTTAAGGTACTGTATACAAAATTTGGTTGAAGTCCTATGGATACCATGGACGTTACATGCAGTTAAACATTGGATCTAACAGCGCGCATAAAATCATGTTAGCAACAATGACATCCATGTATTGGTCAGAAATAATCTGAAATAATATGATCTATTGTTGTGTCAATTTTGAATGAAATCCATTAGTTAGTATAGAAGTTACATGCATTTTAAAATTGGACCTATCAGCAAGCTTAGAATCATGTTGGCAGCACTGGCGTAAGCCTATCTTAGTTACTCCAAATTAATCTAGAACGCCAGGTACTATACGTGTGCAAAGTTTAGAGCAATTGGCTTGCATACTCTCTGATATATTGATATTAGGGTAACAAAAATAGAGCCTGTATTTATTAACAGTTGGCAGCCCTGGTTACTCTTAAGAATCGGCATAGTCATATCTGTTATGGTAAACATAGTACACACGAAATTTGGTTGAAATCCAAATGATAGTATAGAAGTTACATGTATTTAAAGTTGGATCTCTCAGCAGGCTTAGAATAATGTTGGTAGCACTGACGTATATAAGTTACTCCAAATTAATATAGAATGCCAGGTACTATACGTGTGCATAGTTTAAAGATGTCGGCTTGCATACTTACTGATATATGGGTATTTGGATTTTAAAAAATGAGAGCATTTATTAACAGTTGGCAGCCCTTGTGGCTCTTAAGAATACCCTCAGTCATATCTGTTTATGTACACATAGCACATACGAAATTTGGTTGAAATCCAATTGATAGTGTAGAAGATAAACGCATTTAAATTTTCGACCTATCAGCCGGCTTATAATCATTTTGGCAACACTGCCATGTATGGCCTCCTGGAAATTAAACTGCAATATTATTATCTATACGTGTGCCAATTTTGAAATAGGTCCCATTCATACCTTCCAAGATATCCAACATGGAGCTCAAATTTCAATTGCGATTTTTCAGCAGTTGGGAGCACTGGCATCATTTTCAAATATGGCCGTGAGATATTCAGGTATAGGTCATTACTCCTACCAAATTTTGTTTCGATTGCTGCAGCCGTTTAGGAGTTGACAGAGGGGGACACACACACAGCCAGACAGACAGAAGGACAGACAGACAGACAGACAGACACACATTTGCCCGATCTCATATGTCTACTTTTTCCTCATTTTTTCAAAATTTTAAAAGTAGGCTAAAAATAGTTCAACAATGAAAATTATAAACACTAAGAGTTAATTTAAAAGTCACTTGAAACACAAGAAAAACTCTTAACTTATATTTTTGACTTTGGTGATGCACCTGCTAGCCCAATATCCTGGTCCTCAGTTCAGATTGGTTGGTTGGTTGGTTCCTTAGTTTAGGGGCTGCGACAACGCGGTCATGTAGCCCCGTGTACTTTGGGTGTGTGTAGAATCTGTCTGATAACCGGTGTTAATTGTGATGACTGTATTAGTGTGTGTATCTGTTTTTTAATTCAAGTAGGGACTGCAACTTTGAATTTTCAAATAGTTCCTACTTTTGCCGCCAAACGCCACCGTCAACGACTACTAGGCCTAGTTCAGAACTAGCTACTAGACGCCACCGCAGTCGGCTCTTGGCAACGAACGTAGCAACCTAAGAGCGTTGTTTACATTCTTAACCTATCCAATTTAGTTTCACACAGGTGTAATTAGTGGAAAGATCTTTAACATGCCATAAATCTATGACATGGAACCGCCGGCTTTACTTCCCCTCCGAAGGAAGGCATACTGAGGGATTTTTAACGCTCTTAAAAAATCCGACGGCTTCGGCCGGGTTTGAACCCGCTATCTTGGGCATAGAAGCTCAGCATGCTACCAACTACGCCACCGAAGCCGCTCAGTTCAGATTAATAGCTACTTACAATGAAGTTATTTTTGACCAAGTTTATGCTTGATGCGATCTCCCATATGGGAATGTTCAGGGCAATACTATCTCCAATCCCTAATACTGAAAAAAAAAAAAAAAAAACAAACAAACAAGAGATTAATATATACACTTGGATGAACATTTTTGATCGTCAAGCGATCATCATCAGGTCCTTTAAACTTTGGCTTTAAAATTTTTGTCTGAAATTATGGGTAAAAATACTTACAATACTGTATGTACACTTATTTAGTTCCAGTAATGGTTGAGGTAATTCAACTCGTCGGTATTTGTTAGATATAGTCTATGTGACGTTATGTTAAAATATTGAAAGTGGTGATTGACCTACAAACTTGCTTGTTTAGAGTGAATATGTGATGGTAGTTAAATGGTAAGTTCAGGTTGTATTGTGCAGGCTACTTATCTGATTGAGTCTTCCGCTGTCCTGGTGAAGCAGTTATCTTTTCCACTGTCTACTCTGAACTGGGGGAGCTTCAGGTGTGCCAGGGCTCTTATATACCTGGGCATTTCTCCTATCGCATTCCTAAGTTTCTGTGCTCGTCGTACAAATGTGAGGCCTATGTTACTCTATTCAGATAATCTTCAACTATTAAAGACCTGGTTCCATCCTCACCACGCATACGCTAAATAGCCCTCTCTAAGCGCTAACAGTTTAATGACGATACCCCGGCTTCTTTAAAACTGCCGTTAATACCGGTCTTGGTTTATTAAAGAAAAAGATACATCGTACATCGTGATCCAAAAACATGTTTCCCTTATTAATCCCTTGGCTACATCGTTATGCTGTGTTTTGTTTCAGACGGGTGTGTTTTCTAGTAGAGTGAAGAGGGGTGAACTCTCCATGAATGTGTGTTCGTTTAAATTATTGGGGTTGTTTATTTTAGCTAAGTGTATCTCGATTACTTCCTTTAACTCAAGAGCTCAAGTTCGTGGTTAATTATTTTTAAGGCGGTTTCAATGTTAGTGAAAGTGTGTCCCGCGTCACACATGTGTTCGCGTACGGCCCAGTGTGTCCGGTATTTGATTGCATTTCTGTGTTCTTTGTATCGTGTGTTGTAAATGACTTTTATTTTGAACAGATTGGTGATTTTATATGTATTCAGCTACGTATTGCAATGCAACTTTCGTTTACTAAAGCATCACTGAAAATGGCTTAAAATATTCACGGCTAGTCAGGCAAATTGTGAAGCCAAAAGATTCACATCACTCAAGCTCAAACTAACTAACTTAGACAAGTCAATTTGGTTCAACAAACAAGAAGTTCCGTGACGAACTAAAGAGCCTACTTTTCTTAAAATTAAGAGTCATGCTAATGATTAATCTATATGGACCTATCTGGAATAATGACGAAATTAAGTTGGTAATATCGAAATATACCTGGTATAATGTAGTCAAATAGAGCACGACAGTTGGCAGCACCGGTGACTGAATTTATGTTCTTAGTTCCATCTCTTAAGGTACAGAATACAAAATTTGGTTGAAGTCCAATGGATAGCATGAACGTTACATGAAGTTATACATTGGATCTATCAGTGCGAGTAAAATCATGTTGGCAACAATGTCATGCATGTTTTGGTCAGAAATAATCTGAAATAATATGATCTATTGTTGTGCCAATTGTGGATGAAATCCATTTGTTAGTATAGAAGTTACATGTATTTTAAAATTGGACCTATCATCAGGCTTGAATCATGTTGGCAGCACTGACATATATTAGTTACTCCAAATTAATCTAGAATGTCAGGTACTATACGTGTGCAAAGTTGAGAGCTGTTGGCTTGCATACTTTGTGATATATTGATATTAGTGTAAAAATAGAGACAGCATTAATTAACAGTTGGCAGCCCTGGTTGCTCTTAAGAACACGCATGATCATATCTGTTATGCTACACATAGCACATACAAAATTTGGTTGAAATCAAATTGATACTATAGTAGTTACATGTATTTAAAATTGGTCTTATCAGCAGGCTTAGAATCATGTTGGTAGCACTGACGTATGTTAGTTACTCCAAATTAATCTAGAATGTCAGGTACTATACCTGTGCATAGGTTGGAGCTGTCGCATATTTTCTGATATATTGGTATTTGGATAGAAGAATAGAGAGGACATTTATTGACAGTTGGCAGCCTTGGTGGCTATTAAGAATACGCTCTGTCATATCTGTTTATGTACACATAGTGCATTCGAAATTTGGTTGAAATTCAATTGATAGTGTAGAAGTTATATGCATTTAGACATTCGACTTATCAGCAGGCTTAGAATCATTTTGGCAACACTGCCACATATGGATTTCTGGAAATTAAACTGAAATATTATTGTCTATATGTGAGCTAATTTTGGAATAGCTCCCATGAATACCTTTCAAGATATGCAACATAGAACTCAAATTTCACGTGCGGTTTTTCAGCAGTTGGTAGCACTGACATAATTTTCAAATACGGGGTTGAGATGTTCAGGTATATATCTTTACCTATACCAAATTTGGATTTGATTGCTGCAGCCGTTTAGGAGATGATAGTGGGGCACACACATAGATAGACAGACAGACACACATTTTCCCGAATTGATCTCATAAGTCTACTTTTTCCTCATTTTTGCAAAATGTGAAAAGTAGGCTAAAAATGCATAGAACTGAATCTTACTCCGAAATAAGTACCAATAAAAACCATACCGAAAACACCAGCGGCGACCATTTCAACAAAAGAAGCGAAAGCGCTATGGATAAAAAACGAATTAAGGTTCGCGTACATTAGGAAACAAAAAATCAACCATCAATGTACGACATTCAACTGCAATTAAGCAATTTCTGGCATGCATCCCAATGGAGCAGCTTCACAGAGTGACGCTGTCAGAACAAGAGCAACGAGGAAGCGCGAATCACTAGAACTTATTTTAAAAAGATTAGGAGTAACACAAAACAATGAACCCAACGCACGAGCTGAATCTACTTGACACTCAGGATGTGTCAGGACCGGGATTTTAACCTCATACTTTGAGACTTCCAGCTCCTCCTTTCCCCCCAGGGGCTCACATCTAGTGGTACGTGGGTTCGCGACCACGGGCTTCCAGCTGAGTCCGGCATTGCTTCCATTTACATTTGCCGGGCTCCTTTCCGTCTTTTTTCCTGTCGACCTATCTTGGTGAACTCTTGTTGTCTTCCGACCCCGACGGCTTTAGGGTATCCGAGGCCTAGGGATTCTCTTCCTTTTCAGCCTTATTTGGTCCTTCTCTCATCTTTCCTGGTACCCTCCTTTTGCGAGGGTTCAGGCTTCTTTTTCTTTTCACGTTATCTCCTGCCTTCTCCGCAAGGCCCTCAAGGAGGCAGGGTGTATGTACAGTAGCCCCACCACTTTTGGTGCATCCTGGATATTGCTTAACTTTCAGGGGCTCACGGCTGGTGAGTTCGGGAGTTGGCGACCCCGAGGGATTCCTGAACTGGGCCCGTTTTGTCCCCTTTTGCCTCTGGCCTTCGGGTGGACCCTCTCCTCTTTTCCCTTTCTTATCTGCCTTTCATGACTCTCCCTCTTTCCAAGTCCCTCAATCCGCATTCTTCGAGGGTTGAGGGCATTTCGTTTCTTCCTGTCCGTTATTTGCCTTATCCTTTATTAGTTTACCATCTAGTATATAAGTTTGTACTTGTATTAGTTATAGTTTTTATTCTCATCTCATCTTTCACTATCACCCCAACCATAAGGGGCCGATAACCTAGATGTTAGGGTCGTTAAAGCAACAATTATCATCATCATCATCATCATCATCAGCTCCTTCTTTACAGTTCTAGTATGTGTATTAACACCCACGGCTACTATGCGGGGCCGAGAGCTGACTGACTAGCCAAGCCTGGTAAAACAGACATTCGAGTTGGGAACTGCATGTCACAGCAATGCGGCCCTCGAGGCCGGATAAACTTTACAGGTCACTAGGATTAGAGTTGGAGTACCTCAATTTGCATTGGGAATCCTCAGCGCTGGGCCGTGTCACGTGACTTCCACTTTGCATTCATCAAAATTGGACAGCCAGGCGTGGCTGACATTCCCCCTGGAACACTTGATCCCGCCTGGAACACACAAATATAGCACAGCAATATTGCCATGACTCACGACACACTGTGACATACTGTCAAATTATATTTAACAGATTGAATGTGTTTGAGAACAAAACTATAGGGGTATACCGATGTTAGAATATGTTAAACAGATTGCCTGGAAAGAGCATGTGGTAGCTATAAACAAGAGTTTGGCGCTTTTCAGTCGGTGAAGACGACTGTACCCAAATGAGATGGGTTACTCTCTAATCTTGAAAAAAAAAAACAATACATGAGATTAATAAACACACTACAGTACAGCCGCCGAGTGTCCGGCTCGGACATTTCTCATGACGGAGGGAGACAGCGTTGCCAGTTGTGTACCGTGAAATATTAAACAGCGTGGACTACATAAAATATTTCACATGTTTTTAAATGAATTCTGACGAATCACTGACCATATTACTAAAGTAATACTTACAGACAGTTCACCGGTAAGTGTGCACACACAGGACAATAAAACAACAAACCTGTACTAGCACAAAGAGCAACAGAGAGCCCTTGCAACATCGAGCTAAATTTAAAGACCTGCTTACCGGGAAAGCCGCTGATTGGTACAGGTGACAACATTCTTCATGACAGTAACATGGAGGAAAGAATAAGAGGAGATGCCCTGAGCTCGTTTGTGTGAAGCCAAGCGCTGCAACCAAAGTGGGCGTAACCTTAACTCGTATTCGGTGTTCTGTGACTTGCATGGGGCATTGTGCATGGCTAAACCTTATTTTGGCCCTGGTTTTTATCGCGCTCCGGTTATGCAAATTTGGAAACGTAATAACAGTAGTGAAAAGTTATTAAACAAGATGTTCAGTAAAGAACATATAGCCTACTTTCTCCTAAATGCATGGGTATTGTTATAACTCTTTATCCTTTTCAAGGAGAATCACTGAATGTTGGTTGTAGTAGCTTGTTGAAATACAACGTGCTATAGGGATATTAAACATGAATATGAGGTGCCCTTTGCTAGTACTACCTCTGTAAAAAATCATTCAATTCGGTTTCACCGTGTTTGAATTGATCCGGGGAATGGATTTGCACACATACATGGCCGCTATTTGCAAACTATTGGGCTGATGACCTTGTAGTCAGTCATAAGATGCTTTCCACAAAAAGGCATGTTGTTGCAAAATCCGGTAGAGATCAAATTATTAGGATGGTCGAAATTTGATTTAAGCTTTTAACATTTGGGTGGCCGTCATTCCGTTTCCGTCAAGATGGCGGCGATATAAAACATGACACTGAGGTGCCTTTTGCTAGTGCTACCTCGGTACCAAATTTCGTTCAATTCGGTTTCACCGTGTTTGAATTGATAGGGGGAATCGATTTGCACACATACTTGGCCACCATCTGCAAACTATTGGGCTGATGATCTAGCAGTTTGGTCAGAATATGCTTCCCACATAAAGATTAGTTGTTGCAAAATTTGGTAGAGACTAGATTATTAGGTTGGTCGTAATAACATTTTACCCTTTAACATTTGGGAGGCCGCGATTACGTTTCCGTCAAGACGGCGGTGATATAAAACATGACACTGAGGTGGCCTTTTCTAGTGCTACCTCTGTACCAAATTTCGTTCCATTCGGTTTCACCGTGTTCGAATTAAGAGGGGGAATCGATTTTCACACAAATATGGCCGCCATCCACAAAATATTAGGCTATTGACCTATTAGTTTGGTCAAAGGATGCTCCCTCCATAATGGTATGTTGATGCAAAATTTGGTAGAGATCGGATGATTAGGTTAATCGTAAATTGATTTAAGCTTTGAATATTTGTGTGGCCGCCATTACGTTTCCGTCAAGATGGCGGCGATATAAAACATGACACTGAGGTGCCCTTTGCTAGTGCTACCTCTGTACCAAATTGTATTCCATTCGGTTTCACCGTGTTCGAATTAATAGGGGTAATCGATTTTGACACAAAGATGGCCGCCATCCGCAAACTATTTGGCTAATGACCTACTAGATTTTTCAAAGGATGCTCCCTTCATAAAGGTATGTTGTTGCAAAATTTGGTAGAGATCGGATGATTAGGTTAGTCGTAATTTGTTTTAAGCTTTGAACATTTGGGTGGCCGCCATTACGTTTCCGTCAAGATGGCGGCGATATAAAACATGACACTGGGGTGCCCTTTGCTAGTACTACCTCTGTACCAAATTTCGTTCCATTCGGTTTCACCGTGTTCGAATTAATAGGGGCAATCCCTTTTCACACAAAGATGGCCGCCATCCGCGAACTGTTAGACTGATGACCTATTAGTTTGGTCAAAGGATGGTGCCCCCATAAAGGTATGTTGTTGCAAAATTTGGTAGAGATCGGATGATTAGGTTAGTCGTAATTTGATTTAAGCTTTGAACATTTGTGTGGCCGCCATTACGTTTCCGTCAAGATGGCGGCGATATAAAACATGACGTGAGGTGTCCTTTGCTAGTGCTACCTTTGTACCAAATTTCGTTCAATTTGCGCTCACCGTGTTCGAATTGATAGGGGGGGGACACACATTCAGAGTACACACACTCACACACAAACACACAGACTCACACACACACATACACACACACAGACAGCCACACTTTTGTTTTCGCCCTGTAGTGATCTCATAAGTCTACTTTAATTTTTTTCAAAAATCGAAAGTAGGCTAAAAAACTCTTCAATTCTAATTTCAGCATGATTAGGCCTACCCTATATACCAAAAAAATAAAAATCATTCCTCTGCAAATCCCAAATTATCAAACAGCCGTCGGTCAATAATTACGGTAGGCCTACGTAATTAATCAATTCGAGGCTAGCCGTCAAGTTTCAACTCCCCCACACACACACACACAAAGAAAATACCGTACGGTACCGAAAAGTATAGGCTATACCGTATTTTAGTGCAAATATGCGTCCTTTTTTAATTGTTCTGTTTATTAATTTTTTAGGTTCGTATTCTTGAATATCAAAATGTGTACGACCAATGAGTGAAAGTGGCTGTGCTCGAAATTAGGCATAAAAACTGATGAATGCCTCAATACCAATAAAACATAAAACTCAATTTTGTGTAAATACTGTAATTAGTTCGCCATCATTAATTCCCAAGATGTTCCTTCTTTGGTATAGCTCGCATCTTCAGACACCTGTATTCAATTTAATCAGTGTTTCAGCTTATTATTACGTTTCGCCGCGTCTTCCTTACAAAACTAGCCTCGCAAAGGTGCTCTAATATTTATACACACATCAAAAAAGTTTTGCATCACCTCGGTTCCCAGATCTCCGGCATATAGACGTTGACTGTGTATATTGTATCCAAGATACAGTCCCTTTGACTGTTCATAGATGTCACTAAAACTGCTCAAAGATGTAAACAACCATGCATGAGCAGGGCCTATTAGACGGAGGGGGTACGACAGCCGATCAGTTCCAGTCATTCCACCAGGACGAAGGTACGCTGCTCATGTTGTCTGTAGTTCTACCATGCCTAGAAGGTCAATACCGCAGTTCGATCGCGTCCGCATTGTTACTTTGTGTCAAGAAGGGCTCTCAACAAGGGAAGTTTCCAGGCGTCTCAGAGTGAACCAAAGCGATGTTGTTCGGACATGGAGGAGGTACAGAGATACAGGAACTGTCGATGACAGGCCTCGCTCAGGCCGCCCAAGGGCTACTACTGTAGTGGATGACCGCTACTTACGGATTGCCGCTCGGAGGAACCCTGACAGCAATGCCACCATGTTGAATAATGCGTTTCGTTCAGCCACAGGACGTCGTGTTTCAACTCAAACTGTGCGCAATAGGCTGCATGATGCGCAACTTCACTCCCGACGTCCATGGCGAGGTCCAGCTTTGCAACCCCGACACCATGCAGCGCGGTACAGATGGGCCCAACAACATGCTGAATGGACCCCACGGAATTGGCATCACGTTCTCTTCACCGATGAGTGTCGCATATGCCTTCAACCAGACAATCGTCGGAGACGTGTTTGGAGGCACCCTGGTCAGGCTGAACGTCTTAGACACACTGTCCAGCGAGTGCAGCAAGGTGGTGGTTCCCTGATGTTTTGGGGTGGCATTATGTGGGGCCGACGTACGCCACTGGTGGTCATGGAAGGCTCCGAAACGGCTTTACGATACCTGAATGACATCCTCCGACCCATAGTGCAACCATATCGGCAGAATATTGGAGAGGCATTTGTCTTCATGGACGACAATTCTCGACCTCATCGTGCACATCTTGTGAATGCGTTCCTTCAAGATAACGACATCGCTCGACTACAGTGGCCAGCATGTTCGCCAGACATGAACCCTATCGAACATGCCTGGGATATGTTGAAAAGGGCTGTTTATGGACGTCTTGACCCACCAACCACTCTGAGAGATTTACGCCGAATTGTCGTTGAGGAGTGGGACAATTTGGACCAACAGTGTCTTGATGAACTTGTGGATAGTATGCCACGGCGAATACAGGCATGCATCAATGCAAGAGGACGTGCTACTGGGTATTAGATGTAGTGGTGTGTACTGCAATCTGGACCACAAATGCTGAAAGTCTAGCTGTATGATGGTACAACATGCAATGTGTGGGTCTCATGAGTAATAAAACGAGCTGAAATGTTGTTTGTGTTGATCTCTATTCCCTTTGTATTTAACGGTTCCGGAACTCTTGGAACCGAGGTGATGCAAAACTTTTTTTGATGTGTGTATTTAAATTGGCTTTTAAAACGATAACGCAGCTTATTTGTGCCAAGTACCGTGGTGTACAGAGTGTATTCTGCCTATCCAAGAAAAATCTTGACTTGTCATTGCAGTTTTATGTCACTAAAATCCATTACTAGTTGGAGTGGTGTACGGCTTTAAGCATAGGGACTGCCATTTTCTTGCAACCAAAGTGGGCGAGCCGTTTGGCTTCAACAGCTTGCGCTAGGCAGCGCAGCGAAGGCATCTCCTTCCTTTCATTCCTTCATGGGCAGTAAGCGACTTCGCTAACATAGGCGGAATTCCACTTCAATCGAAAAATTTAGGTTTTGTAACCGCAAAATGTTGGAATGACAAAATGATGCATAAAATTGCAAATAGGGTGTGGGACTTCCACGTTAGTAGTGTGTTTTGGCCGGTTCTAATGCCTCCACCTCCACACCCTCCACACAAGATGGCGGCGGTGCGATATCTCTCGAACGCATGGTTGGATTTTGACGAATGAGGTGTCATTGAACTCGGGCTGATATCCCCTTTCCAATGGACAACATGTTTCCACTCTAAAATAAACCCTACCCCTACTAGGGGGTGAAAATTTAATTTTTTTAGATAATCTCTCTTTCCAAGTTCAACATGTGAGAGTTTGAATGCCAATATGGAATTAAACGTTGTTCCGCAAACCAATAATCAAAGAGGGGCATGTTAGGCCTTGAGGCGAGAGCCCCTGTTATTGTTGAGCCCCTGCTGTCGGACCCCTGTTGATGGGTCATTGTTGACGAGTCATTGATGGCGGGTCATTGTTGACGAGTCCCTGTGGACGAGTCCTTGTTGACAGGTTATTGTTGACAGGTCATTGTTGACAGGTCATTGTTGACAAGTCATTGTTGACGGGTCCTTGTTGACAGGTCCTTGTGGACGAGTCCTTGTGGACGAGTCCTTGTTGATGAGTCCCTTTTGACTGATTCCTTTGGACCGATCCCTTTGGACTGGTTCCCACGCACTAGCCCATGCATTTATTTAAATTATGTCAAAGGGTCTGACTACATTTTGCGTGTAAAGCAGTGTGTTGAACTGACGTTGTTCACTAACCCCCACTACTATAATGTGATAACGATATGAAAGGAAAGTGACGCAATACATGTGAACATACAAGGGATCTAACTTGGTGGATGGATGTGTTCTAACGAGTCATTTGTAGTTGAAAGAGAATAATACATGTTCTTAAGTTGTTAAAACTGTGGAGAAGGTACGTGCAGTAAGACATCTTGTTATATTTCCTGTGTCATATTACAGACATGCCAGAGAGCGCGCAGATCTGTTGCTATGACTAACGCTGCAGTAATTTGAAACCGCAAGTGTTCATGAAGACAATGGGTGATGATCATGCAAAGTTAGCAGTTATTGGATATTATACAGGTGTTCCTTCCGGTGTCATGTTGCTGACATGCCAGAGAGCGCACACTGCTGTTGCTATGACTGACGCTGCAGTAATTTGAAACCTCAGGTGTTGATCAAGACAATGGGTGATGATCATGCAAAGTCAGCAGTCATTGGATACCACACAGGTGTTCCTGGACTCTCAGCTGTATTGGGAAAGGAATTGCAATGATCTGAAAAAAACTGCTGACATGAGCGATGAGAGTTTATATAAGAGAGGTGTCATATATTTCCCTACTGTCAGTCTTTATTACTCGCTTTGAGTGAACAGTGCTCTATTACTGCTCAAGAGTTGTATAAAAGCCTTTTTGGTAGAAAATCATTAAATTATTTTGCAAGGTAAGTACTTATTATTAATGGATTGTAGTCTTTTATTACTAATTGATGTTGAAGTTATTGATTGGAATGTATTTATTGATTGATTGATTGATTGAATGATTTGTTTACAGATAATTGGGTACCTGTAGGTTACCAGATTCCGACAATCTGTTCATTCAGTGGCAGCAGTTGATCAATAATAAAAAGGTAAGTGCCCCCTCTAATAACTTTTAAACAGTTAGAGTGATATTTTCCAATGTTCACCACTACATGTCAGTGAAAATGGTATATTTGGCAGTCAAAAGTAGGAACTACTTGACCATGGTGTGGAAAGCTAATTTTGTAGGTTAGATTTTGATTACCGCTCTATTAAGTCTGAATGTTCATTGCTAGGTGTCAGTGACAGAGGGAATATTTAAAGACTTAACCTCAGTTCACCTAACATAACCTAACTTTACCTAACTTAACCTTATCACGTGACATGTTTTACAAGTTTAAACTTGTTTTAAGACTGGCTATGACGTCACATTTAGCTCACTTAACTGAAGATCGCTGGTTTCTATCACGTGACATGTTCTACAAGTTTAGACTTATTTAAGTCTGGCTATGACGTCACACTTAACTCACTTAACTGGTGATCGCTGGTTTCTATCACGTGACATGTTCTACAAGTTTAGACTTGCTTTAAGACTGGCTATGACGTCACACTTAGCTCACTTAACTGGTGACCGCTGGTTTCTACCACTCTATCAAGTTCCAATGTTCACCGCTAGATGTCAGTGACAGTGGTATATAGTAACCCCCAGTTAGAACTACATGAAGTTAGACTTGCTAGGAGTTCACAGATCGATTTAAATACCCTGCTATAACCATTGACTGGAATGTAATAAAACTATTTATATTGTACTTTGTTTTATCATTTATTAACATATATGATTTCTTTCTTTTATAGGTAATTTTGAAAGTGATCATCATGTTCAAGTATGGTGACTGTAAGAAACAGTTCTCAAGACCTGACAACCTTCAACGACACGCAAATGCTAAACATGACATTAAAATGTTTGTGTGCAGTCATTGTGCTACCACATTTAACAGACAAGGATAGTCTTGCAGGTCATGTAAATTTAATGCATGTTAGTTCAGCACCTTTTTCATGTTCAGTTTGTGATCTTGGTTTTTCTGCTGTAAAGCGATATCAATCCCATATGGTTGAAGTGCATGGGGAACAACAGGAATTAAAAACTGTAAAACCATCAACTAGCACGGAAGCTTTAAATGAATGTGATGCTCAAAAGCGTAAACGTTCTCAAGATTGTGAAAATAGTCATGCAACAAAAAGAAAGAAGAATGGTGAACCTTCGATAACACATTGTAATGTATGTAATATTGATATACATTCTTCAATCATTCATGGACATTTACGCAGTATTCAACATAAAAATAACGCTTGCCATGAAAGAAATTATGGAAATATTCAACAAATTGGTAGTGCATTTAAAACTCGAATTGCTAGTCACAGACTTTATAGTGAAGAAAAAACTCTAAGTATTGAATCATTTTTAAAAAATGTTCAACCTACTGTGTTTGGCTTAGTAGAAAATGTTTTAGTAGAGCATAAAACAATTAAAATGAATTTTGAACTTTTTGGACTCTATGTAAAAACTGGGAGTGAAGGTGAAAGTATGGATATCAAATCCTTTAATATAAAAAACGTAATTGTTAGCGAATCAACTAATATTAGTGATATGTACCGAGACATTTCAAGTGCTATCATCATGAAGAGTGAAGAGTTCCAGGAAAGGGAGTACTTTATTTAGAAACCAACATGAATAAATATAACCCCCTTCGAGCATCATCATATATTGATTTGCCAGGATGGATTAAGCGAAAGAAAGCTGTTGTGAACGTTTTGAATAATGATGACGCATGTTTTGCGTGGGCTGTAACCTCAGCTCTCCATCCAGCCGTGAGGGACACGATGAGAACATCATCTTATCCTCACTATTCTTCAGTGTTAGATTTAAAAGAAATAGAATTTCATATGGCGATAAAAGACATTCAACGTTTTGAAGAGCTGAACAATGTAAGTATTAATGTTTATGGAATTGAAAATAAGAGAATAGTAGGTCCTCTATATTATACTCAGGAAAAAAGGATGCTCATGTAAATTTACTATACATAACCGAAGGTGAAAATGCTCACTATTGCTGGATAAAACATTTTAGTAGACTTGTTGGTAGTCAGCTATCAAAAAGAGAACATAAGAAGTGGTTGTGTGATGGTTGTTTACTATATTTCAGAAAAGAGGACCAACTAATTCAACACCAAAAATGGGGATGTAATCATGTGTGTACGGTATTACCGACTCCTAAAAATAACATTCTAAAATTTAAGGATTATGAGAAACAGCTTCGAGTACCATTTGTTATATATGCTGACTTCGAGGCTTTGCTAAAACCATTTAATACATGTTCATCGAATCCAGCCCAACCTTTCACCAACACTACTCACATTCATGAACCTTTTAGCTTTGCATATTATATTAAATGTAGTTACGATGACTCTTTAAATAAGTTTGAGCTGTATAGAGGACCTGATGCACCTAAAGTTTATATGGAAAGGCTTGAGAAAGATGCCATCCGTATATCCTCTATTTTAAATACGATCATTCCAATGGAGCCACTAACTTCATCAGAGCAAATTAATTTTGAGACTGAAACTAATTGTTTTATATGTGGTGAATGTTTATGTACAGACAGGGCTCGCGATCATGATTATTTAACAGGAAAATATCGTGGTGCTGCTCACCGAGAATGTAATTTAAATTATAGAGTAAGTAAATTCATTCCAGTCATTCTACACAACGGTAGCAAATACGATAACCACTTTATCGTTAAAGAATTTGGAGCTTCAGATGTGAAAATTGATGTGATTGCAAATAATAAGGAACAATACATATCGTTCACAAAATACATCAAAACTATCAATGAAAAACGATAAAACTGCGATTTTTTAGATTCTTTCCCGCTTTATGCCGAGTAGTCTTGATAAGCTGGCTAGTAATTTAAAATCAGATCAGTTTCATGAAATTCAACGTGTTTTTCCTAAAGAAGATGATTTTAATTTGATTCGTCAAAGGGGTATATTCCCTTATGAATATATTAACTGTGTGGAACGCCTTGAGGAGTGTTCTTAACCACCGAAAGATGCATTTTACAGTTCCTTAAACACAAGTCATATCAGTGATCAGGAATATTTACATGCACATCGTGTATGGACACAGTTCGACATTCAAACTTTAGGAGAATTTTCAGACATATATTTGAACACAGATGTGTTATTATTAGCAGATGTTTTTGAAAATTTTCGGAATGTTTGTATGAAAACTTATGACCTTGATCCTTGTCAGTATTTCACTGCTCCTGTGTTAAGTTTAAGTTCAATGTTGAAAAAAAAAACGAAAGTAAATTTAGAATTAATGACTGATATAGACATGATCAATTTTATAAAATCATCAATTCGAGGTGGATAAAGCCAATGTAGTGGACGGTACTCTAAAGCGAATAATAAATACATGCCTAGCAACAACCCTTGTGAAGAGTCAAAGTATATTGTCTACCTCTATGTAAATAACCAATATGGTTGGGCTATGAGTCAATATCAACCACTGAAAGATTTTCGCTGGCTGACACAACCTGAAATTGATGTCTTACATGTTGACACTCTTAATGAAAACGATGATAAAGGATATAATTTAGAGGTAGATCTTGAGTACCCTAAAGAGTTACATGGTGATCATAATGATTTACCATTTTGTCCTGAGAATATGAAATCTCCATACATCACATCACGAACAAAAATGTTAATTGCTAATGTAGATGATAAATGTAAATATGTAATACATTATCAAAACTTGAAACAGTGTCTACAGCATGGATTGAAATTAACTAAAATTCATCGCGTATTGCAATTTCATCAGTCAGCATGGCTCAAACCGTATATTGATCTAAACAATAATTTAAGAACACAGTCAACAAACGCGTTTGAAAAAGATTTTTATAAACTCATGTATAATAGTGTTTTTGGAAAGACTATGGAGAATGTTGATAAACGAGTTGATGTAAAGCTGATAACAAAGTGGGAGAATGATGGTAAATGGTATGGTGCGAGCAACTTAATAAGCAAGCCTAAGTTTCATAGCTGTTCAATTATTCATGAGGATTTAGTTGTAATACAAATGAATCGTCTTAAAGTAACTTACAACAAACCCATATATGTGGGTTACAGCATTTTGGAATTGTCTAAAACACTTATGTATGAATTTCACTATGATTATGTAAAGAAAAACTATCTTGATAATGCTAAATTACTCTACACATACACAGATTCTTTTATTTATGAGTTTAAAACTGATGATTTTTATGAGGATATCAAAACTGAGCTAAATGGGTTTGATACAAGTGACTACCCCGAGGATAATATTTACCATTTGCCTCTAGTAAACAAAAAGGTTCTTGGGAAATTTAAGGATGAATGTGCTGGTGTTATTATAGACACCTTTGTAGGCACAAAATCTAAATCATACAGCTATATGACAATTGATGATGTAGTAGTAAAAAAAAATTAAAAGGAGTGAAAAAGAATGTTGTTAGTAAAGAGTTAGATATAAGTGATTATAAAAACTGTATACTTAGTAACCCACCTGTATTATATAAGAAAATGTGTGTATTTAGAAGTAAAAATCATCAGCTACATACCAATTTGATGAACAAAGTTGCTTTAAGTAATGAAGACAACAAACGATTCATTATACCCAACACATTTGATACTCTTGCTTGGGGAAACAGTCGCATTACTTAACATAAGTCTAATGATCACTATATTGTAATATTTGTAGTGTGTTCTATATTGTAATATTTTTTGTAAAAACTGTAAGTAGAATGTATAATGTTAGGCTACTGTAGTTTAGTAAAAATAAGATAAGTAATACATTTTAGAGTAAAATGTTTGCTTTTTTATATTATGAAAAAGATTTTTAAAAATGTACAGAATGTGTGAACTAAACAAGGGGAATGTAAAAAATGTAAAGTGGAAATGGTAAATATCCATGTGTGAAAAAAAATGAAATGGCTATCACCATTTTTTTAATTAAAAGATATAGTGATCTGGTGAACCTTATTTTATTTCACAACAACAACAAAATGTACAGAATGTGTGAACTAAACAAGGTGAATGTAAAAAAATGTAAAGTGGAAATTGTAAATATTCATGTGTGAAAAAATGAAAATGAAGAAATGGCTATCACTATATTACAATTAAAAGACATTGTGATCTGGTAAACCTTGTTTTTATTTCACTACAAATAGGGTTTTTCAAAATAGAATACAAAGAAATACCAATTCCTCAATCCTTTTTATTGTTCATGTCCACTCATCATTAACTTTTCTTTTATAGCACTCACTACAATGAGGGCTGAGCCTGTATACAGGCATGCAAGTGCTGAAACCGCTGGATTAGCTTACTGGGATTGTTCCAGTAAATAAATTCAACAAATGATTTTAGGGGTAAACAAAGCTTTAGCATTATCATCATTATCATCATAGGCATTATCATTAGCATTATAATCATCATTATTATTACTATATAGTCCTTTTTGATCCTTTTGCAATACCACATTTTGCACAGTCTGTGTTGACTTTGATAGTGTTGGCAGTTTTTCAGACATTGAAAACTGTCCTAACACGTCTATCTGAGGAGATGATAAATGCTTTTTAACAAACAATCCACTATCTTGAGGTGCAATATCTTTTTTTCGGAATAGTGTTTTAGCATTTTGAATATTTTTTTAAAACAGCAACGATGTTTTATCTGTTACACTACATTGATGATCACTCACACTTAAGACCTCACTATTTTTACTTTTTAACTCACCTCGTCACTGTTTTGAACGATGTTTTGAACAACGCCAAATAACAGTTCTATTTTTATTGGTTCCTTTTACAATATAGGTACAAGGTATATAGGTATAAGTGGCTGCAAAGGTAGGTGCAAAAGTGGGTGCAAAGGTAGGTGCAAAAGTGGGTGCAAAAGTGGGTGCAAAGTAGGTGCAAAAGTTGGTGCAAAAGTGGGTGCAAATGTGGGTGCAAAGGTAGGTGCAAAAGTGGGTGCAAAGATGGGTGCAAAGGTAGGTGCAAAAGTGGGTGAATGAACAGATTGTAGGAATCTGGTAACCTACAGGTACCCAATTATCTGTAAACAAATCATTCAATCAATCAATCAATAAATACATTCCAATCAATAACATCAACATCAATTAGTAATAAAAGACTACAATCCATTAATAATAAGTACTTACCTTGCAAAATAATTTAATGATTTTCTTCCAAAAAGGCTTTTTACAACTCTTGAGCAGTAATAGAGCACTGTTCACTCAAAGCAAGTAATAAAGACTGACAGTAAGGAAATTTATGACACCTCTCTTATATAAACTCTCATCGCTCATGTCAGCAGTTTTTTTCCAGATAATTGCAATTCCTTTCCCAATACAGCTGAGAGTCCAAAGTACACTAGGAACACCTGTGTGGTATCCAATGACTGCTGACTTTGCATGATCATCACCCATTGTCTTGATCAACACCTGAGGTTTCAAATTACTGCAGCGTCAGTCATAGCAACAGCAGTGTGCGCTCTCTGGCATGTCAGCAACATGACACCGGAAGGAACACCTGTGTAATATCCAATAACTGCTAACTTTGCATGATCATCACCCATTGTCTTCATGAACACTTGCGGTTTCAAATTACTGCAGCGTTAGTCATAGCAACAGATCTGCGCGCTCTCTGGCATGTCTGTAATATGACACAGGAAATATAACAAGACGTCTTACTGCACGAACCATCTCCACAGTTTTAACATTTTAAGAACATGTATTATTCTCTTTCAACTACAAATGACTCGTTAGAACACATCCATCCACCAAGTTAGATCCCTTGTATGTTCACATGTATTTCGTCACTTTCCTTTCATATCGTTATCACATTATAGTAGTGGGGGTTAGTGAACAACGTCAGTTCAACACACTGCTTTACACGCAAAATGTAGTCTGGCCCTTTGACATAATTTTAATAAATGCATGGGCTAGTCCGTGGGAACCAGTCCAAAGGGATCGGTCCAAAGGGATCAGTCAAAAGGGACTCATCAACAATGACTCGTCCACAAGGACCTGTCAACAAGGACCCGTCAACAATGACTTGTCAACAATGACCTGTTAACAATGACCTGTCAAGAAGGACTCGTCCACAGGGACTCGTCAACAATGACCCGCCAACAATGACTCGTCAACAATGACCCGTCAACAGGGGTCCGACAGCAGGGGCTCGTCAACAATAACAGCGGCTCTCGCCTCAAGGCCTAACATGCCCCTCTTTGATTATTGGTTTGCGGAACAACGTTTAATTCTATATTGGCATTCAAACTCTCACATGTTGAACTTGGAAAGAGAGATTCTAAAAAAAAAAAAAAGTTCACCCCCTAGTAGGCGTAGGGTTCATTTTAGAGTGGAAATATGTTATCCATTGGAAAGGGGGTATCAGCCTGAGTTCAATGACACCTCATTCGTCAACCATGCGTTCGAGAGATATCGCGCCGCCGCCATCTTGCGTGGAGGGTGTGGAGGTGTTGGCATTAGAACCGGCCAAAACACACTACTCACGTTACATAGTGAAGACGCTAGAGAAGAATTACCCTGATGGAAAGTTTCAAGCTTCTATTAACTTCTTCTCACTGCCATAGGTTGGCTATATTGTTCTCTCTACCCCTCTTCTCCCACCATCACCAAACGTCAGAACCGGACACTCAGCGGCTGGACTGTAGGATGACCAGTTTCGATCGTCAAGCGATCATCATCAGATCCATTACACTTAGGCTATACAATCTATGTGTGAAAGTATGGGTGAAAATATTTACAATATGTACACTTATTTAGTTGCAGTATTACGTGTAGCCTATATATTGTAAATATTTTCACCCATACTTTCACATATAGATTGTATAGCCTAAGTGTAAAGGATTTGATGATGACCGCTTGACGATCGAAACTGGTCATCCAAGTGTATTTATTAATCTCTTGTAATTTCTTTCAGGATTATGAAATAACGCATCCCATTTGGATACAATCGTGTTGACCGACTGAAAAGCACCAAACTCTTGTTTACTAAGGCAACACTGAAAAATGCCTTCAAATACCATAATGATGTGGTTGCTATGTAGAGATGAAACGATTAACTCAGGACAGGGAGGCGTGGAGAGTTGCATCAAACCATATAAGACACCGAAGACTCAAACAACAATTCAACCGATCGATTTGAGTGTTTGTGTAATGAATCATCTTAATAATCCTAATCTATAGGGGCAGGTGACCTCACTATTCCGCCCTTAAAACAACAATAACTAATATTAATGTGCTGGTTTACATTTGAATCTATCCAACATTGCCACCACGCGAAATATTTCACTAGCACTCAATATCTACGAAACTGTTTCAACAATTGTTTGCTCTCAGGGAGAATTATATAGTGTTTTATTTCCACAGTTGGTAACAGATACATTTATTATGTTTAGGTTGGCAGCAGTGACCTAGAGACAGAGAGTGAAGTAGCCATCATGGCTGAATGTGTTTGTGTTTCGGAGCAACAGCTCCTTCGCATATCAAGTGTTGTGTCTTTTGTAACATGTACATTTTTGTAAATACAGTCCACTAGAGTTAATTCGTCATTTTCATTTATCCCCTGATGTTTCATCTGGGGCACGTATGTCGCAGACAGACATATGTTTTGGTCCAACACGGGCAGGATTCCCGCTATATCAACTGACGCCATGTGGTCTCGACAACCGCTAGAACTGCTGTATTTAAGTGAACCAGTGCGAAATACGTATGTAGAGACAATACTAGTACATTATTGTGAACAATGCAGGCGCAATTGCAATTTATTTATCAATGTTTGTGAGTTCGATCTAACTTATTTTGAAAAGTGAGCATTGTGGCTGCGAAACAAAGCCACCAGTGTGCTTTGGCTTCGTGTCGCTTCGGCTAGCATCGGTAAGCTTCGATACACGTGCTGATGGCAGTGCCAGCAGGCAGCGCCAGCAGGCAGCGCTCGCCAGCCTGTTTGATTCATGTTTACAACGCGGCTGTTGTAATACAAGGTTAATATTTGAATAAGTTAATTCATGCAGCGGGACTTGCAAAATTAATCATGATGAATTGTATATTCGTAAAAGCATATCCAGTATTGTGAAAGTTTCGGTGTGCAGTTGAAAGCATCAATGGACGCAGTTCCATTCAGTAGTGCAGCCTTCGATTCCAGACGGACACAGTTCCATTCAGTAGTGCAGCCTTCGATTCCTGACGGACACAGTTCCATTCAGCAGTGCAGCCTTCGATTCCTGACGGACGCAGTTCCATTCAGCAGTGCAGCCTTCGATTACTGACGGACGCAGTTCCATTCAGCGGTGCAGCCTTCGATTCCTGACGGACGCAGTTCCATTCAGCGGTGCAGCCTTCGATTCCTGACAGACGCAGTTCCATTCAGACGTCCTGACTTCGATATCCAACCGTTTGGTGACGACGCAGACTGAAAGAACCTCTACACCAGATAAGTTAACAAAGGCATTTCATAGCAATTCCTTCCCATACCAAGCAATCCTTCCTGTGCATGAACCATTTTAAGCATGTCTACTGAACGTGAGATAAAGTCACTGACCAAGCGCAGAGGTGTTCTCCGAGCATCCCTCACGAGACTCCATACCCAAATTAATGAATTTAATAATGAGACTCCTGCTGAAGTATTAAATGTGAAGAATGAACGTTTATTAGCTCTATTACCAGAATTTAATGAAATTCAAAGCAAATTGGAGGATTTGGATGACAAAAATCTTCATGAGCAGGTCCGGTGTGAATTCGAAGATGATTATGATGAACTTAGGGCTAAGCTACAACAGTTACTAAATACCCATTGCACACATGCCTCATCTGTCTCTAGCAACGGTAGAGAATCTACAAGTAGTAATACAGGTTCGTACAGTTTGCCCAAGATACGGTTACCAGAATTTTCAGGTGATGTTACACAATTCATGCATTTCCATGACCTGTTTGATTCATTAATACTGAAGAATCAGTCTTTGGGTAATGTTGAAAGGTTCCATTACTTAATGTCAGCACTGCGTGGCAATGCTCATCAACTCATTCAAAACATTCCTCTTACTGCAGATAACTTTGAGCTAGCTTGGGAAACGGTCTGCAAGCGATACCGCAATTCAAAGGTAATAGTAAATGCACATATCAAATTACTGTTATCGCCAGATATCGTCCAAAGGGAGTCATCTTCTAGTCTACGCACACTTTTGAATCAAGTTCAGTCCAATTTAAAGGCTGTTGAGTCTTTGAATTTGAATATTCCCCTACATGAAATCATAATAGGTCAAATCATACTTGACAAGTTACCTGAAGCCACACGTAAGCAATGGGAAATGAGCAACAAATCCAAGGAACTATCTACACTTACGGAGTTGTTAGAATATCTTGAAAGGCGGGCTCAAACCCTTGAATTAATTGATTTTTCACCTACTAAGGGTCACAGTGATAAGATCAGCAGATTGTCTCAAGATAAAACTTCTAAGCATGGTTTCAAGCATGAGAAACAACCATTTACAAGTAGTTCATACATTGCAATTAACAATAATTGTGAAGCCTGTAAGGGGCAACATCCAATCTTCAGATGTGATAAATTTTTAGGTTATGATGTTAATCGTAGATACAACCTAGTTAAGCAGCATAAGCTTTGCTACAACTGTTTGCATGAATCACACGCTATAAGTTCTTGTCCTTCGAAGTCAACATGCAAAACTTGCAACGGTCGTCACAACTCACTGTTGCATTTTGATTCAGGGAATCAGCAATTCAATGCCAACTCGTCTAAACAGTCTCAGCAAGGAGCTATCAGCAGATGCTCAAACCCCGAGTCCAACCAGGCTCACAATGCTCAAGTTCGTGGTAACTCCTCCAGTTATTGCACCATGAAACTCAAACCACAAACTCAAGTTCTACTTTCTACAGCAATTGTAAAGGTAAAGGATAGTGCTGGTAGGCTACACTTAGCTCGGTGCTTATTGGACAGTGGCAGTCAAAGCAATTTTGTAACCGAGAGTTTGGTTCAAAATTTGGGCTTAAGAAAGGCCAAGAATCTCACACCCATCGAAGGTATTTCTCAGTCCATGTCTGAAGCCAAGTATAGTGTGAGCGTTGAAGTGCATTCTTCCATAAGCAACACACGTCATAATGTTGAATGTCTGATCCTATCCAAAATTACAAGCGACATGCCTAGTCAGCAGGTACCCTATGAAGAGTGGGAGCTCCCTGATGATATTCAGTTAGCAGATCCAATGTTTTATGCCCCAGCCAAGATAGACATGCTTCTCGGTGCTGATGTATTCTTTAGAATTCTACAGAGGGGACACAGGACGAGACCAGGGAAGTTTCCAGTCCTACAAAACACAGATTTTGGATGGATTGTGTCAGGTTCATATGAATCCACCTCGAGAAATAGAAACAGTGCAGCAGGAACGTTTTTCCTTCGTAATGATGTTCACCTTCATAACCAAGTACAACGATTTTGGGAGATCGAAGAACTTCACGAGCCAGTCAAGTCGCAAGAAGAGATTGAATGTGAACAGCATTTTTCTGATCATGTGACACGAGATGCATCTGGGAAATACATAGTCAGACTACCATTTAAGCAGGATCCAAGTATATTAGGCAATTCTTTACAAACAGCTACTAGCAGATTTCAATACCTTGAGCGTAGGCTTAACAATGATACGCAACTGAAGGTAGATTATGACCAGTTTCTCACTGAATACCAGGAACTAGGTCATATGGATATTGTTAATTCTAGTATGGCAACATCGGTAGCATACTACATGCCGCACCATCCGGTATTCAAGAAATCCAGCACTACTACAAAAACTAGAGTTGTCTTCGACGCTTCTTGTAAATCGAGGTCAGGAAAGTCACTTAATGATATTTTAATGACGGGTCCTTCTATTCAACAAGATTTATGTTCGATTGTCGCTAGATTTAGAACTCACGCCATAGGCTTTACAGCTGACATCGAGAAGATGTACAGACAAGTTAAGGTTGATTCCAGAGACAGCAGCCTTCAACGCATCCTTTGGAGAGCTTCTCCTAATGAGCCTATCAAGCAGTACCAACTTCAGACGGTCACATATGGCACATCATCAGCTCCATTTCTAGCAATAAGATGTTTAAGGCAATTGGCATATGATGAGGGACAACAGTATCCGCAGGCAGCATCTGTCCTTCTTCGTGATTTTTATGTAGACGACTGCATTTCAGGATCAAGTAAGGTTGACAATGCATTACTCCTACAACGTGAACTGATCCAATTGTTATCCAAGGGAGGCTTCAAGCTCCGCAAGTGGTGCTCTAACCATCCAGCATTGTTAGAGGCGGTTCCAAAAGACTGCAGAGAAACGCAGCTTCCCCTTCAGATTGATTCTGGAGAAAATATAAAGACTTTAGGTCTACTTTGGCATCCAGCGACAGACAAACTACAGATATCCAGTGGTGTGCAGAAAGAACAAGGAAGTGGATCTCCAGTGACCAAACGCAAGGTGTTATCGATTGTGTCGTCAATTTATGACCCTATTGGGCTAATCAGTCCTATTGTCATCGCATTCAAGATGTTTCTGCAGCAACTATGGCAAGAGAAGATAGGATGGGATGATGAACTTCCAACGGAACTTCTTACAAGATGGCGTACTCTGCATTCTCAAATACCCTTGATTGACAATATATATATTAACAGATTTGTGCTTCAAGAAAATTGTACTCAGGTGCAGTTGCATGGCTTCGCTGATGCATCCTTGAAGGGCTACGGTGCATGTTTATTCCTACGCTCGTCAACAGATCAAGGTCACGTAATAACACATTTCCTGTGCTCCAAGTCCAGAGTGGCTCCACTGAAACAGATCACGCTACCCAGACTAGAGTTGTGTGCAGCTGTACTATTGTCACAAGTGGTTAAAAAGATGTGTCATGTTCTCAATATTGAATTCCATAGCATTCATCTGTGGACAGACTCAAAGATTGTTCTCGCATGGTTAGCAGGTGAACCGTCAAAATGGAAAACTTTTGTTGCGCACCGTGTGGCTGAAGTGCAAGGCAATACTTCAGTCAAGGATTGGAAGCACGTAGCATCAGCAGACAATCCAGCAGATCTAATTTCTCGAGGAACTGTTCCTACAAACCTTTTAAATAATCATCTTTGGTGGCATGGCCCTGAATGGCTACAGTGTTCGGAACGGAACTGGCCCACTTCCAGTGAACAACCTGAATCAGAGATTCCTGAGCAACGCAAGATAGTGCTTAGTTGTTCAGTCCACTGTAATCCTGCAGACGTGCTCACAAGATTTTCTTCCCATCTCAAGCTACAAAGAGTGTTAGCATACTGTTTAAGATTCGTGCACAACACTAAACACAAACCTTCAGAACGGAAACATGGTCCATTAACTATAGAAGAGTTGCAGCAAACTAACATGACATGTGTTAGACTAGTCCAGTCAATAGCATTCCGCGACGAAATAGCTGATCTTTTGAAACACAATGCAGTGTCAAGACGTAGCAAACTTCAAAGTTTAGTACCATTTTTAGACAAGGATCAAATCCTGAGAGTTGGAGGAAGACTAGAGAACTCCAATCAAGACTACGATTTCAAACATCAGATGATTTTGCCCGCTAAACATCAGTTTACTGATTTAATAATCAAGAGGGAACATGAAAGACTCCTACATTCAGGAAACCAGTTGACTTTAGCATCCATCAGACAGTGCTACTGGATCATCAATGGAAAGTCGGTGGTTCGAAGAGTTATTAACACTTGTACAAAATGCTTCAGGTTCAAAGCCAAAACTACACAGCAAGTAATGGGACAGTTGCCCTCAGTTCGTGTGTCTCAAGCAAGACCATTCCGCAACACCGGCACAGACTTCACGGGCCCTTTCTACTTGAAGATCGGCAATCCACGTAGCAAGACCATTGTCAAGGGTTACATATGCATATTCATATGTATGTGCACCAAGGCCATTCATTTAGAAATAGTTTCCGACCTAACCACTCAAGCTTTCCTCGCAGCACTCAGGAGATTCATCGCAAGAAGAGGATTATGCAGCAACATGTACTCCGACAATGGTACAAATTTCCAAGGTGCTAGTAGAGAGCTAAAGGAGCTCAAGAAATTGTTCACTCAGGAACGGACTAGAGAGGAGATCAGTAACTTCGCCAGTAGTTGTGGAGTTAAGTGGCATTTCATACCTCCTCATGCCCCTAATTTTGGAGGGCTTTGGGAGGCCGGAGTAAAATCCCTCAAACATCATCTAAGAAGAGTTCTCGGAACACTTCATTTCACATATGAAGAATTGGCTACATTAACTGCGCAAATTGAGGCTTGCTTAAACTCACGTCCCCTTCTAACCCTGTCATATGATCCTTCAGATGCATCTACCTTGACACCAGGTCACTTCCTTATAGGCGAACCCCTCACGACTCTTCCCGAACCCGATTTAACATTATGTAAACGGCCTTTGTTAACTAGATATAAGGTTCTGCAACAAAGACTCCAATCCTTTTGGAAGAGATGGTCATTAGATTACCTCACCCATCTGCAACAGCGCAGCAAATGGACGACCTCCTCCAGCAACGTATCACCAGGTACTGTGGTGCTGATACGGGAAGACAATGTTCCCCCACTCCAGTGGTCCCTTGGTGTTATCACAGAAGTGCATGGTGGTAAAGACAATGTGGTAAGAGTGGTTTCAGTGAAGTGCAACAGTGGTATTTTTAAACGACCAGTTTCCAAGGTAGCTCCGCTACCAATTGAGCAGACACATAATTTTGACTGATAATATGTCAGTGTTTTAACTTAGTGAATATTTTAGTGTTTTATGTCCTTGTCATTGGAACATTTCAGTGTTTCTATTTCAGATTATTGAAATCCATGTATTTCAAGGTGGGGAGTATGTTTGCTCTCAGGGAGAATTATATAGTGTTTTATTTCCACAGTTGGTAACAGATACATTTATTATGTTTAGGTTGGCAGCAGTGACCTAGAGACAGAGAGTGAAGTAGCCATCATGGCTGAATGTGTTTGTGTTTCGGAGCAACAGCTCCTTCGCATATCAAGTGTTGTGTCTTTTGTAACATGTACATTTTTGTAAATACAGTCCACTAGAGTTAATTCGTCATTTTCATTTATCCCCTGATGTTTCATCTGGGGCACGTATGTCGCAGACAGACAACAATCAAACCGAATTGTTGTGCAATTATAGAAGACTTAAGTACACACACGTGTCTAAAAGAAGACGATAAGCAAAAAAGAAAACCATTGTGGCCACGTAAAATTTAAATATATATAAAATGACTTTTCTAGTTATCGAATCATACTCAGAGCGAAGTGATATAAATTGTTATTCAATTGTTTGTAAGAATTCTAGATGGTGACAAGGGGAACTATTAAAAATAATATTTTCTATCGTATCCTGTTCAAGAGCTCCAATTGAAGCATAATGAACTTCTATCTTTATTTACTGTACTGAATTCTCCAACCTACTTTTCATTAATTATACAAGCAATGGTCATGACGTTCCTTAAAATTACAGAATGATGGATTCATTCATAATTAACTGATAACTTAATATATATATTCTTTATAGCCTATATACTGTATAATATATTCTATTACGTAAGTTTTCATTCTACTGTTGATGGTAATTCTTTGAAAGGAGTCTAGAATGTCCTATATTGCCCATGCATTTTTTTTTTTACTTTTAATTCCGCTTTCCTCAGAGACCATTTATAGGAACTAACTGAATATTTTCAAGGATATTCCATGAAGCCCTCTTCTTACTTTAGCACAAGATTTTTGAAAAATAAGTATATTTTTGATTTATCAATAATAGCGTAATTTTAACGGGATTTTCCATGTGTCAAAGTTAAACTTAAATACATTTAGAAACACTGATGTGTTAAATATTACACAGATAAATAAAAATTTCAGCTTTGTATCTTGAAATGTTCGGGAATAAAGGGAATGTTTATATTAAGAAATATATTTTAGTGAGAAACTTCCTCTACCTATTATTTAGTTATTGAAGTTTTAAGGGGTGGAACTACGAGGTCATCTACCCCCTTTCCCTACCTGGGAAAACGACGACAACTCTTCAACACCGCAACTCCAGTTTTGGTTTCTTGTTATCATTTTATGTCTATTGTCTAATACAGAGGAACATTAAAAACATCTACATAAGTGTATTTATTAATCGGATGAACTGGTGTGGGAAATTATAAGGAAATTGGCCTTAGAAAGATCGCGGATTCAAATCCGGCCGAAGTCGTCGGATTTTTTAAGAGCGTTAAAAATCCCTCAGTATGCCTTCCTTTGGAGGGGAAGTAAAGCTGGCGGCTCCATGTCATATATATTTATGGCTTGTAAAAGAACCTTCCAATAAGTACACTTGTGGAAGCTAAAATGTGTAGGTAAGTTTGATAACGCTATATTATTTCCAACGTTCGCCACCAGGTGCTGACTGTGATGGCATTTAGTAGCCACGTCCACCGCTAGGTGTCGTGCAAGGTAACAATTGGAAGCAAAAAAAAGGAACTACAGAACCTGAAAAAAATAAAGAATAATCGTGTGCAGTCCTTCTACCTGAATCACAGATAACACACACTAATACAGCCAACACAATTAACACCGGTTAACAGACAAATTCTACACACACCCAAAGTACACGGGACACCAGCCTCTGAACTAAGGAACCAACCAACAAACCGAATGGTCCTCAGCTTAATATGACGCATAAATTGAAATTTCGAAATTTTGAAAATTTTCGGTATTCCGAAGGGTTGACCTCGCGTCACCCCATAATCTGCAGGCCAAATGGCTGGTCAGCGGTCGCTTGGTAGGCCTAGGCCCTTTGTGGGCTGTAGTGCCATGGGGTTTGGCTTGGCTTCGTACAGTAATTTGTCAGGTAGAATTAATGTTGTTCGACGGTTTGAAGAACTCGATGTTTTATATCGCAATTGAGGGTCTACACATTGATTTAAGTAATAATTGGTTGACTAAGCCACAGTGAACCTTAAAGTGTTGAACGATCGCATTTCTCACAACATTGTTATTGCCAAACAATACCGAATGCAGAATATTTGCTACATATGCAATACATTTATTGCGACAAACCAATTGTGCGTCCCTTATTTAGTCACTCGTAAGCCTAATTAAGCACTTGAATATTTAGTCAACAGTATAAGAATAAATACAGGTAGGACTATTGAAAGTTTTGAATTTGTGTGAGGAAGTGTATTTTCTCTCTCACTGATTCTTGAATTTCACTGTCGATATTGGGAGTTACAAATCTCGATGTATTTCAATTTATGTATTAATGATTCAATATTCTTCCAGCCCACATAAATGAGACTCATTCTGTGGAAAACACTTGGCTAGGACGTTAATTAACGCTGTGCGTTGGAATGCTGAAGTGCTTCATTCTGTTCTTAATTAAAAAAGGCACTCCACATGTGGAACACAATGCACTGTTCCCAGGTTGAAAATTTATGTTTAATTTCATTTCGCATTGCCATGCTACGATATTTATGGAATAGGTTCAGCAGAGGATTAAATTAGATCTTTGAAAATATTTAAGTATGTTCATGGAAGAGCATATATTATGAGTGAGTCTATTAGATCATCCAGGAGGCATGTCTCACCTTCATGCCATATGTAATTATGTCCCACACGTGCTCCATGGGGTTGAGATCCTTTGACCTTTCAGGCCACGATAGATGAAGTAACACAGGCTGCTCGCCAGTGAGCAATGGAGTACTCGCCGCCTTGCGTGAGTAAACCTTCAACATGCAATACAGCTCTGCTGTGGGGGTTACCGTCACTGCACAGTGGATACATCACGACTGGCTGGAAGGGCGTAGACTTGTGCTATGACCTTCGCTCAGTTTTTTTTATATTTAGCGTATGGCGTTTAGTGCCAGGAGTGTCCGAGGACTTGTTCGGCTCACCAGTTTTGTAGCTGCTTCGAGACGGACACCCAATGGGTGAGCTACAAATACCCTTGGGGAGGGGAGTTGGAATGTAAGGACGAGGAGTTGGAAGGTAGCGGCTGTGGCCTATAGTTAGGGACCAACCCCGGAATTTGCCTGGAAGAAAGATGGGAAACCACAGAAGACCATCTTCAAGGTTGCCGGCGGGGTGATTCGAACCTCCTCGCCTCCCGGATGTGAGGGACTGCCAGCAGTCATGCCGTAACGACCACGGCTAACTCACCCGGTCTTCGCCCAGTGACGTATTGGCTACTACCCCCAGTCCCTCTCCAAGCTACTCCGAGCATCACTGCTGAGTACTCGCGTGTACGCAAACTGAAACTCGTGGATTTGGAACGGCCTGGTGTAACACATACGCACTGTAAGTTGGATTGCCTATAATAATAGGAGTTTCGGAAGAACTGGGCTGCAGTCTAAACCCTTGGTGTGTACACAACAACTCTGGTTAGGAAGTGTAATGAAACAATCGCGGCTACAGGCGATATGCGAATGTAAAGTTTGTGTTTCACTCTGTACATCATGGTTGGTTGGTTCGTTAGTTTATGAGCTGCGGCAACGTGGTCATGTAGCCCCGTGTACTTTGGGTGTGTGTAGAATCTGTCTGATAACCGGTGTTGATTGTGATGGCTGTATTAGTGTGTGTTATCTGTTTTAGTTCAAGTAATAATAATAATATCATATGGCCTCGGTGGCCGGGTGCAAGCTTTGTTATTTGACATCCAGAGGGTAGCTTGCATGTCGAATTTCATTGTTCCTTGAAGCACTATGAAAGTCAGGGAGGTTAGATATCTCAGCTCCTTGAACACTATAGCGCTTTCTGGTAGAGAATTGAGGAGCATTGTGTTGGCGGAAACTCCCGAGATTAATTTTGCCATTATGAACACGGCCTGCTGAATTCAAATGGGTTCTTTAACATGCCGACATCGTATGACATGAGTGTCTTACTTTTTGCTGCCAAATGCTACCGTCCATGACACCTAGCTTTCGGACTTGGCTACTAGATGGCATCGCAGTCAGCATCTGGCGGTGACATTGGAACTAATAGAGCTTTATCAATTCTAACCTACAAATTTTGTCTTCACACAAGTGTAGGTAGTGGAAGGTTCATTTTCATGCCATAAATCAATGACATGGGAACGCTGGCTTTACTTCCCCTCAGAAAGAAGGCATACTGAGGGATTTTTAATGCTCTTAAAATATCCAACGACTTCGGCCGCGTTTGAATCCGCGACCTTTGGCTTAGAAGCACAGCATGCTACCGACTACGCCACCGAAGCCGCTCTGTACATCATGTGGAGCAGGAATGTTCGATCAGGATTTGTAGTTTATTGCGTCCTATGGCATAACCCCAGGTCTAGATCTTGAAACGAGGTTGCAAACACACGTTGAATATATTCCCACTCAACTTACATCTTCGGACACGAATACTCTTTCTAAGACCTAAAAGTGCTTCTTTGCTACATACCCCCTTGCTTCATCCATTTCTGTCTCTCGACATCACTCAAAATGTTTTTGGCGATGAGCAAGTGTTAGAACCAAACAAGTAGAGCAACACGAAAACCTTCAATAACAGCTGATTGTTCACAGCTACTGCGGACACATGAAGGTCACGATAGTCAAGAAGTTAGAAGGAAGTGACCGTGGCTTATTGGAAGGTACCGTTGTTGGATTCAAGTGGATAAAATTCGAAAACCATGGACGGCTAATGGTAGAATCAAGTTAAGGTATTCACGTGAGTAATAGTGGGAAACCACGGACTTCCGTTTTAAGTACGGCTAATGGCAAGGTCAATTTAAGGTATCGTTCCAGCATTCTCCTGGTTAAAATAAATGGGAAATCATGGACTTCAATTTTAAGGAAGGAAATTGGTGAGACCAATTTAAGGTACCGTTCCACCAATTCCATGGATAAAAACAAGTAGTTCCGTGAAGAACTAAAGCCTATTTTCATATATCCTACTTATGTTAATTGCCTCTATCAACATACAAAATTTCAGTTTGATTGCTGTAATAGATTCGTCGATATTGAGATCCGATTGAATATTGTGGATGGTCGACATGTTGGCTTTTTAAATCTGTAGGTCATAGAGTTATGTACTGTTACATGAAGAGTATTGTGTACGTGTAGTATTCAAACTTCAATCGCATGATTAGGACACAAGAAGTAAAACAGAAATTTTAAAATTTCGCACAGCCGCCATCTTGAGGTTATATAAACAATTGAACTAAGTTAGATGTTGGTCCATTACAATGTATAAACATATACTGAACCAAGTTTTATTGGGATTGGTTGGTTAAATCGCGAGAAACGTCTATTTAAAAGTCGCGAATTCGCTTGGCCGCTATGTTGGTTTTGTAGTTACCAGAATTTCAAAAGTCACATAGTCTAGGTGAACTTCTAGTGAGATCCCTTTATCTCCTTAAAATATTCCAGGGTGATATCAGTAATAGTTTCGGAGATATTGAATATTGGTGAAATATTTCGCACAGCCGCCATGTTGGATTGGTGAGAGTTAATAAAATTTGAAGGGCATGGTCGGTGTGGTCTGGGATAGTGCTACGAACTTAGCGAGTTTCATTGATATCGCTCCAGCCGTTTAGAAGTTCTTAGGGGGAACACACACACACCATCACACATGCACACACAGACACACGGAGAAAAGGTGATCTCATAAGCTTTTTTTTTAAATGAAAATAGGCTAAAAAGTGTGAAACCATGGAGTACCATTTTAAGGACGGAAAATGGTGAGGCCTAGCTAGCTGCCTTTTGAGTGCAGATTGATATAAACTGTTGCGGTAGCCCTACTACTGTATGTTGTAAATATTATTTTGTCCAACCTATGTGGTTCCTCATTGAGAATTGCATGTGGTTTACTATTGTCACTGATATAACATTTTGCTAACAATGCTACAGTGTATGCAAAGAGCAAGTATTCGTTTTTCACCATCCTCTCCAATAACTGCTGAGTCTGTATCGACAGTCAAACAATATGTGGTTAATTTGGGCGTCAACAACAGCAATAGTGTCCTATTGTCCTTCTATTGATGATTTGTGATTGGGCGAGAGTTACTTTTAGCATGCAGTGGCAAATTGTGGAATCCTTTGCTTTCAACACAAACAGTCGAGGTTTGTAGAGATCACATCATGATAACTTTGAATTGGTGCAGTTATAGCAGCGATAAAGCAACGCCAACTCTGGAATACAGACGAAGAGAAGCTGAATATACTAAACTCTGCTTCGTAGCTAGGCGTGTTAACCTGTGAGACCCCCCAGGGGCTCACATCTAGTGCGACGTGGGTTGGCGACCACGGGACCCCAGCCGAGTCCGGCATTGCTTCCACTTACTTGTGCCAGGCTCCTCTCCGTCTTCTTTCCTGTCGACCTATCTTGGTCAACTCTAGTAGTGTGTTTGTACGGGTTCTGTGACCACCGCCACCGCTCCACCGCTGGAATACTAAAATGGCAATATCTCGCGAACCAATTAGGCTAGAGACTTGTACGAGGTGTCATTGAACTCGGGCTGACACCCCCTTTCCAATGGACAACATATTTCAACCCCAGAAATAAAATCTACCCTACTAGGGGGTGAAATTGTAATTTTTTAGAGAATCTCTCTTTCTAATTGCAACATGTGAGAGTTTGAATGCCGATATGGATTTAAACGTTGTTCTACATAAAGTGCATCTGTTCGGTGGATAGCCACTATGAATTAACATGCTTCTTTTTGCTTTTACGCATCCCCACTCATAGCTTTTGTAAGAGGGTGGGGGAGTGGATCCCTGTGGATGGGTTATTGTTGACAGGTCATTGTTGACAGGTCCTTGTGGACGAGTCCTTGTGGACAGGTCCTTGTGGACAGGTCCTTGTGGACGAGTCCTTATCCCTTTGGACTGATCCCTTTGGACCGGTCCCTTTGGACTGGTTCCTACGGACTAGCCCATGAATTTATTTAAATTATGTCAAAGGGCCTAACTACATTTTGCGTGTAAAGCAGTGTGTTGAACTGACGTTGTTCACCAGTCCCCCACTACTATAATGTGATAACGATATGAAAGGAAAGTGACGAAATACATGTGAACACGTGTGAGATGACCTTATTACCGTCCTCCTTGCGAAACAAGTCACATCCTGTTTTGGTTCATACGTGAGAAAATGCAAGTTCATGTGTAATATGACCTAACACACAAGTGTACACATGTGCACGTGCACGATAAGAGCTAACAAGTCACAACTTGCTTTGACAGTGGTGGGAATAAGGCTAGAGACATGTACGAGTAGTCAAATTACACCGGCAGACAACCCCTTTCCTATGGATAACTTATTTCCTCTCTAAAATAAAATCTACCCCTACTAGAGGGTGAAATAATAATTTTTAGGTAAAAGTCGCTTTCCATGAGCAACATGTGGGAGTTTGTATGCCAATATGAAATTAAACTCGTTCCACATAAAGTGCATGCATGCAACTGAATGCCGCTATGATTTATCATTTTTTGTTTTGTTTTACAAATGCGCAATTGTTTTTTTTTGTAAGAGGGCGGGCTTTTTGAATAATGATTTATAGATACGTTTTTTTTACAAATTAACCAAAGATCCAAAAACTAATAGGTCATCGGCCTTTTAATATCTTATGAACTAAGAAAGCTAGGGACTTGTATGAGGGGTCGTTGGACTTGGGGTGACGCCCTGTTTTTGAATGTATTATTCATTTTTTGTCAAAAGGGCCTAACTGCACTTTCGTTAATATCTCGCTAACTAATAATCACAGAGGGTCAAGTGAGGTGTCATAGAACTTAAAATGGCCAACCCCTCCCCATGACCAATGAATTTACCCCAAAATAAAACAGCAAGGTCATTAACCTAAGATTTTATCAACTAATAATCAGAGAGGGACAAGTAAGGTGTCACAAGACTCAGGATGGCCAACCCTTTTCCATGACCAACGAATTTACCCAAAATACCCAAAACAGCAAGGTCATTGACCTAGGATTTTATAAACTTATCAGTAGAGAGGGTCAAGTGAGGTGTCATAGGACTACGAACGGTTAACCCTTTCCCATGACCAATGAATTTACCACAAAAATCCAAAACAGCAAGGTCATTGACCTGAGATTTTATAAACTAATGATCGGATATCAACATGTGAGGTGTCATAGGACTTAGAATGGTCAACCCTTTCCCATGGCTAATGAATTTACCCAAAAATACCCTATACATCAAGGTCATCGACCTGAGATTTTATAAACTAATAGTCAGATAAGGACATGTGAAATGTTTACAGTGAGTGATGAAACATAGCTAGGTAGTGAAATAATTATTGTAGGCTAAATGTATGGTGACTGACAAATCTTTCACCATTGGAACTTGTTTTCAGATCAAACTGCGATACAGAGAGAGTATAGGCTGTAGGTATGGGATAATAAAATGACAAATGGTGTATACAAAATCTGATTTATCGATTCAAGAAATAAGAGTAGACAATCTTTAATTGATTGGTTAAAGAGGATAGCTAAGATCCAAAATGGTGACTATATCGAACTAAACTGATCCAAACTGAATCAAACCCAACTAAACCGAACTAAACAGAAGCAAACTTAATCAGAAACAAGTCAATGGTTTAAGTGTAAAACTTGTGGGTGAATGTGGTCATTGGTAATGTCAGAAAGGAAAGGGATAACGCTCTACCTATAGAGGGTAGGTAAAGATAGTGCATGATGCTAATGCACACACACAAGTACATGAAGCACACACAACTAACCTATACTGTCTTTATGGGTTGACTGTTAAAACTTGCTCAGTGGTTACTGGGACCTATTAGTTTTTGGATCTTTGGTTAATTTGTAAAAAAAAACGTATCTATAAATCATTATTCAAAAAGCCCGCCCTCTTACAAAAAAACCAATTTGTAAAACAAACAAAAAATGTTAAATCATAGCGGCATTCAGTTGTATGCATGCACTTTATGTAGAACGAGTTTAATTTCATATTGGCATACAAACTCCCACATATTGCACATGGAAAGCGACTTTTACCTAAAAATTATTATTTCACCCTCTAGTAGGGGTAGATTTTATTTTAGAGAGGAAATAAGTTATCCATAGGAAAGGGGTTGTCTGCCGGTGTAATTTGACTACTCGTACATGTCTCTAGCCTTATTCCCAGCACTGTCAAAAAAAGGTTGTGACTTGTTAGCTCTTATCATGCATGTGCACATGTGTACACTTGTGTGTTAGGTCATATTACACATGAATTTGCATTTTCTCACGTATGAACCAAAACAGGATGTGACTTGTTTCGCAAGGAGGACGGTAATAAGGTCATCTCACACGTGTTCACATGTATTTCGTCACTTTCCTTTCATATCGTTATCACATTATAGTAGTGGGGGACTGGTGAACAACGTCAGTTCAACACACTGCTTTACACGCAAAATGTAGTTAGGCCCTTTGACATAATTTAAATAAATTCATGGGCTAGTCCGTAGGAACCAGTCCAAAGGGACCGGTCCACAGGGATCAGTCCAAAGGGACATGGACTCGTCCACAAGGACCTGTCCACAAGGACTCGTCCACAAGGACCTGTCAACAATGACCTGTGAACAATAACCCATCCACAGGGATCTACTCCCCCACCCTCTTACAAAAGCTATGAGTGGGGATGCGTAAAAGCAAAAAGAAGCATGTTAATTCATAGTGGCTATCCACCTAACACATGCACTTTATGTAGAACAACGTTTAAATCCATATCGGCATTCAAACTCTCACATGTTGCAATTGGAAAGAGAGATTCTCTAAAAAATTACAATTTCACCCCCTAGTAGGGTAGATTTTATTTTTGGGGTTGAAATAAGTTGTCCATTGGAAAGGGGGTGTCAGCCCGAGTTCAATGACACCTCGTACAAGTCTCTAGCCTAATTGGTTCTCGAGATATTGCCATTTTAGTATTCCAGCGGTGGAGCGGTGGCGGTGGTCACAGAACCCGTACAAACACACTACTAACTCTTGTTCTCTTCCGACCCCGACTGTTTTAGGGTTTTCGAGGCCTAGGGATTCTCTTCCTTTCCAGCCTTAATTGGCCCTCTTCTCATCTTTCCTGATACCCTACTTCTGCGAGGGATCAGCCTTCTTTTTCTTTTCATGTTATCTCCCGCCTTCTGCGCAAGGCCCTCAAGGAGGCAGGGTTTGTATAGCCCCACCACCTCTGGTGCACCCTGGATATTGCTACACCCTCAGGGGCTCACGGATGGTGAGTTCGGGAGTTGGCGACCCCGGTGGGATTCCTGAGCTGGGTCCGGTTTCCCCCTTTGTTTCTTACCAGTGGGACGGACCCTCTCCTCTTTCACTTTCCCATCTGTCTTTTATGGCTCTCCTTCCTTCCAAGTCCCTCAATCCGCATTCTTCGAGGATTGAGGGCATTTCTTTTCCTCCTGTCCTTTCTTTGCCTTATTCTCCTTTAGTTTTCCATTTCTTCTTCTAGAATGTGGGTTAGTAGTTAGTTTTAGTTTTTCAGTTTGCATTACATTTTCATCTTCACGATCACCCACACCATCAGGGGCCAATAACCTGGGCCCCTTAAAACAACAATTATCATCATCATCATAACCTGCAGCAAGTCTGAAGATCCTCTGATGTTAGAATCTGGGCAGTGGCTCTCCTATGTGTTGGTTGGTTCCTTAGTTTAGGGGCTGCGACAACGCGGCCATGTAGCTCCCCTACATTCTGTGTGTGTGTAGAATCTGTCTGATACCCGGTGTTAATTATGATAGCTGTATTGGTGTGTATTATCTGTTTTAATTCAAGTAAGGACAGCAGACAGTAATTGCAAATGCTACCGTCCATGACACCTAGCTTGCGGACTTGCCTACTAGATGGCATCGAGTTAGCACCTGGCGGCGAACGTTGGAACTAATAGAGCGTTATCAATTCTAACCTACAAATTTAGCTTCACACAAGTGTAGTTAGTGGAAGGTTCTTTTACATGCCATAAATATATATGACATGGGACCACCGGCTTTACTTCCTCTCCGAAGGAAGGCATACTGAGGGATTTTTACCGCTCTAAAAATCCGATGGTTTTGGCCGGGATTAATCCCGTGACCTTAGACATAGTAGTTCAGTATGCTACCAACTACGCCACCGAAGCCCCCGGATATCCTGAGTGTGTTTTGTCCACACTCCAAACGCCGTGGCGCCTACCCAATTCCCACCCCCTAATATATACTATGACCCACACTACTAGCCGGTCCCCTGGTGTTGGAGGTAGTGCGCCTGCCTCTCTCTCTGAAACCACGGGTTCGTTTCCCGTCTCCGCCAAGGATTTTACCAACTTTTACCAAAAGGCTGAAACCGAGTGCTCTCAGCCACGTGATGACAATTGAGTACCTGTCTAATCAGAGAGGCAGCGCCCTGGTCAAGAAAACCAAGATTAATGGTTGAGGGGACTCAACGTGCTGACCACGCTTCACCTCACAATATTTAAGCCAACAGGGCTCGGCAGCGTTTGGTAGGGCAAAGACCTTCATGTGCTAACTGCCACAGGGTTTGTTTGGGGGCTGCGTAGCTCAGTCGGCAGAAGCGCTGATCTTCTGACTGAAAGGGAGTGGGTTGATTCCCACCCACGTTGTTGTTGTTGTTGTTGTTTGAGGGTTCAGTCTTTTGACTGGTTTGATGCAGCCCTCCATACCTCACTGTCCTTACATAGCTACCACACCCTCCAGCCGATGCAATCTGTTTAACATATTCTACACTTGGTCTACCCCTACAGTTCTTGCCCTTGTCCTTCCTTTCATAACTAAGCTTGCTATTCCTAGGTGTATTAGTATGTGTCCATCCCGGTCACTCCATGTGAGATCTGTGCTGGACAGAACGGAGGCAGACAGGTTTTTCTCCGGGTACTCCGGTTTTCCCAGTCATAATTTCATTCCAGCATCACCCTCCACTATCATTTCATTTCATGTCATTCATTTAATCATTGCCCCAGAGGAAAGCGTCAGGCCTCGGCAGCCGGCACAGTTCATATCCTCGCCGCTAGATGGGGGCTTCATTCATTCCATTCCTGACCCGGTCGGAGACTGGAAGCAGGCTGTAGATTTTCATTTTCATTAGTATTTGTCCTACCAACCTATTTCTTCTATTCATTAGCAGTCACCAGGAACATCTCTCCTCTCCCACTCACCTTAATACCTCTTCATTTATATCCCTATACCCATGTGATCATCATTCTCCTGTAACATCACATGTCAAACGCTTCAATTTTCCTCTTTTCTGCTACACCAATAGTCCAAGTTTCACTTCCATAGAGCGCCACGCTCCAGACAAAGGCTTTCAAAATGACTTCCTAATACCTAAATCTATATTCGATGTCAACAGATTCATTTTCTGGAGAAATGCTTTCCTTGTCTGAGCCAAGCTACTTTTTATATCCTCTTTGCTTCGTCCATCAATGGTTACTTTTTACCCTAATTAACAGAAGTCTCCTACTTCCTTTAGACTTTCACCTGCCAATTTGATGTCCATAGAGGTTTCTGATTTATTTCGGCTGCATTCCAATATTTTTGCTATACATTTATTAATTTTCATCATGAATTCTTTCCTCAAGACGGTGTCCATACCATTCAAAAACTCATTCAAATCGTCTGGCGTGTCAGCCAAGATGGGGATGTCATCAGAAATAATTCAGAGTTTGAAATTATTTCTCCTTGAATCTTCACTCCAACGTTAAATGTTTCTCCAATTTGGGTTTAAAAATAGAAGTGGTCCTGGGGTTCACTCAGTCTACAACAGAAATGAGCGCCTGTCAGCAAAGGCGGCCGGGCATGGAGCCTCTATCTTCCACAGCTACATGATATGGACGGAGTTGGCTACTACTGTCACCGCAGAATCATCAGTAGTTGTTAGACCAAATGAACATACACCCAAATACACGGGACTGAATGTAAATATGTAACAAGAAAGAATTAATAACAAAATGGGTAAACCAAACACCCCTTCTAGTTTTGCTGATGAGGGAATCCAATAGACGTCTTCTCAGCTGCCCACATGAGGTTGGTTGGTTGGCTCCTCAGTTTAGGGGCTGCGACAACGCGGTCATGTAGTCCGGTTACTTTGGGTGTGTGTAGAATCTGTCTGATAACCGGTGTTAATATTGTGCCGGCTGTATTAGTGTGTGTTATCTGTTTTTAATTCAAGTAAGGACTTAAGACATTCCATTTTCAAATAGTTCCTACTTCTGCTACCAAACGCCACCGTCAACGACACCTAGTTCTGAACTTGGTTACTAGATGCCACCGTAGTTGGCTCCTGGCGACGAACGTTGGAACCTAAGAGCGTAAGTGAAATCTAACCTATAATTTAGCTTCACATAAGTGTAATTAGTGGAAGGCCATACATCTAAGACATGGGACCGCCGGCTTTACTCCCATCCGAAGGAAGGCATACTGAGGGATTTTAACGCTCTTAAAAATCCAATGACTTCGGCCGGGTTTGAACCCGCGACCTTGGGCATAGAAGCTCAGAATGCTACCAACTACGCCACCGAAGCCTCGTGAGGCTCAGATAATCATGTTTCAGCTCTCAAATTAGAATTAAATTACTTAGCCAAGAATTGAACCTAGGATGTTTGAGGCAAGAGTGTCAATACGAACCTCTAGATGTGTGCCAACACATGAACCAACTGTGCTCTCTCCCCACCACCCCTACCAAAGATGAACTGTTTGTGAGCAGTACTAGTGAAGGTGATACCCTATAGAGTACAGCAGCGTCTTCTAATAACAAGCTGTGGAATGTTTAATATGGGAAGCTCCCTAATCACTCTCCGCCCAGCTATTCCTCTCAAGTTTAGTATTGTTAAGGGTGCTTCACTCGGAGAGTTAATAGCAGTTATAAATTACCTCGTCATATACGGTTCGGTTGTATACGGAAGTGCTTGAAGGTCCTGAAGCTGTGTGCTGTTCGACGAGGCCTGCCCAAGATCACAGAAGGTGACAGTATTTCATCAAGTGAAGGAAATTAGGAACTTAACAACAATACAATGACTACTGAGACCAATTTTTAATTTATAAGAAAACGATTTCTGTCCATTTGTAAGTGTTAATTGACTGTGCCACAGATTGTGAGGTTGAATCCTGGTGGAAAAAGTTGGTATCCCCCAGCCATTCCTCTCAAGTTTAGTATTGTTACGCGTGCTTCACTCGGAGAGCTAATAGCAATATCGGTAGATTTACCGCCATGCCAAGGAGTCCTATCAGGACAATATTACGACACGCCAATGTCTCTAAAACCGCAACAGTTCACAAAACGATGATAAACATTCAACATTGTTATTCTTCTTCCTCTTCTTCTTTCTTCGAATGAGCCACTATGGACTACGTAGGTTAACCAAAATGGTTTTCAGCTTCATGAGTTGGGATTGGTTTCACGTTCTTAAGAGTCTTCTTCCTAGCCCAAATCTCCTTCATTTTCTGGCATTGTAGTTGTTTAGCTGCTTCCGATCTCTTTGGTCTCTGCCCTTACTTAAGTTTAATCTGTTGGTCTTCTTTTAACATTTTCCGGAAAGCTTGTCTGTCTTGTATAACGGATTCAGAGAAGTTAAACGTTTGCAGATCTTGTTTAACTTGCTGGTACTGCCCCCGAAAATTGAATTATTCTGGGACAAAATGAGAGTATTTTCCGTCCCCATGATAAAATTTAACCAGCAAATATAAATTCTGGAAGTGTGACACAGGAGGGTAGGGTTACAAGCTCGAGGCCGTGGGAGAGCCCGATCACGAGACAGATTGCACAATAGACGCTTCTAGAAGGCTGAAATTGGCATAGCAACAGTGAGTTTGGAAATTAATATTATAAATATTGTTATAAATTAAGCTATTGGATCCCAGCCCAGAGCCAATGAGAAGAGATCTTATTGAAGACGGGATCAACTTCAACTGCATAATTTGGTGAAATTATGCATTTAGGACCTTAGAAGAAGATTTTCTTATTTGGTAATGAAGAGAATATTAAAAGAAATTATGTCTGATACTTTAAAAACCGCAGATCGGTTAATCTACGCAGTAATATGCATTAGTGATCTACGCGCTAAAATTATGGTGGGAGATTGATATGGCCGCCAAAATTTCGACTTGGAGGGGGAGATCCAAGGATCGAAGTTCTTATTCCAGCTGTCTTTGAAGAGTGAGGAAGTGTTTTTACTGGTTTAACGGAGATCCCAAGGTTTTGTCCGAGTGCGACGACTGTCGACTTGTGGAGACGCGAGGATAGCTAAGTAGATCGTAGGAGATTACCGCACTTCCATTTTATGTGAAATTGTGAGGAACATTGAAATTAGTATATCTCTTATAAAATTGAGATTTGAGTTCAACTAAGTGTATATATATATATATAAAGAACAGGTCGAATACTACATTTTGTTGACAGACGAGCGTTCTAAAATTTACCGTTTCGACAATATAAGCCAGTTAAAACAGATTTTCAAATGTGTTGGAAATAAAGCTGAATATCATTTTAGATAATTGCACTCATTCCAGGTTCCGTATTGACCATGTTAACATGAAGTATAACATAAATTTCTCGCCAAATCAATACTTTTTACTTACTTAAAAATTCTATAGGTACATGTTTCGAAAACACACAATGTTTTCTTCCTCAGCCCACTTATTGGTGTTAAACATCATAAAACATCGATAACCTCACTAAATAACAAAAACACAGTTCACATTTCTTCTCTTGTTCTTACTTTGTTAGGCCTGTGTCATTCGACACATTAATGTCACTCACGGAATAAACACTTTTAGTTGAAGTAATGAATATTGACACATTTACTCATTGCTAGTTTCAACGTGGGTTGCTGAAATGCACTCAAGTGTCGTATAACCTTGCCAAAAGCGGAGAAAACAACTAACCAGCACCCAGGAAGGTAATTGGGTGTGGCGTTAAAAAAAAATCGAGTCAGGAATGTATGTTGGAATTAAACTATTGCGGTGGGGGTTGAGGAGGTGGTTTGCGTTTTGTATTATTATTTAAATAATCTGCTAATAAATCTAACAATTCATTCGTTTCAAAATTAACCTCGTTTAGATTATTGCAATCGTTTGACCTCTGATAAGTAATGATATGAATATTTTCCAAAATATTCATATAGCTGCCCTTCGATGCGTAATGCAAAATTTTGACGTCATTATTTATGTCCGTGAACTTATGTCCTGTTTCTTCCATGTGTACCGCCATGGCTGAAAACTTCCTGTGTTTTGTGGCCGAAACATGCTCAGCATAACGAGTACGTATGCTCCTACCCGTCTGTCCCGCGTAATTTGAATTGCAAAAATTACATCTGAGCTCATAAACTCCCGATTTTAAATGTTTATCACTACTGTTGACTTTATTGGAGTTGAAAAATTTGTTGAAATTAGAATTATTGGTTTTAAAGGCGACGTTCATATTGTGTTTCTTTAGGATGTTGGTTACTGTGTAAATGCTTCGATTTACGTAGGTGAAGGTGGCAAGTGCTTTCTTTGTTGTGTCCTCTCTAACTAATTTTGTTAAGGGTCTGTTTTTCAACTTGTAAATTAATCTGCTGACATAATTGTGGTTGTAACCATTGAGTTTAGCTATTTGATATATAATGTCAATTTCTTGCTTCCGGTCATGATCAGAGGAAGGGATAATTAACGCTCTATTAATGAGGCTTATGAACGTTGCATTCTTGTGTCCGTCCGGATGGTTAGAATCCTGCCGTATAACAGTACTCGTTTGCGATGGTTTTCTGTAAACTTTAAAATGCAGACGATTGTCTTTTTTAATCACAGTTATATCCAGATAATTGATTTTATTATCGACTTCTGAATCTAAAGTAAATTTAATATTGCTGTCAATTATGTTCAAATCATCCAATATTTGCTCTATCGCTTGAACTTGGTTATTGATAATGATGAAGATATCGTCTACATATCTTCCCCAGAAAACGATGCCACTAATTTGGTTAATAATTTTCTCATGTTCAATGTGGTCAAGGTAAATGTTGGCCAAGACACCCGATAATGGAGATCCCATTGCAAGGCCTTCGGATTGTTTATACATTTTCTTGTTGAACAAAAAAAAATGTTGTTGTCGGTGACAAAGGTTAAAATTGAAATAAATTCCTCGATTTCCACTTTAGATAATTCACTACTGTTAATTAATCTATCCTGAATGATCTTGATCGTTTTCTTGACCGGGATATTAGTATACATGTCTTTAATGTCGATCGAATGCATAGTGTTATTCTCGTTTATTTTCAAGTCTATGGTTCTTTCACAGAAATGCATGGAGTTAACGAAAGAACAGTCGGCCTTGAGTTTGTAGTGTTTATTAAGAAACTGTTGGGCAAATTTCGCTAGTTTGTACGTTGGGCTATTCCTGAAGTTTACAATAGGCCTAATAGGGGTGCTAGGTTTATGAATTTTCGGAAGAGATCTCAAAGCGGGAATGCCGGGGTTCATGCTTACTAGCTTATCTGCTTGCTTTTCATCTAAAATAAAAATAGTGTTCTTCAAAAGTTGTTTCAAACGTTTCTGAATGACGTTGGTAGGGTCCTTTTTGACTTCTGTGAAATTGCCAGAATTAAGAAACTCGATTGTTTTATGGACGTAATCGTCTTCGCTCATTAATACTGTTGTGTTGCCTTTATCTGCGTTGGTTATAATAATGTTGTTGTCATTGATTTTGGTGATGAGACTTTTGAACTTGTTGTTTAAATCGCAACATATATTGATCTTTTTCTTGCTTGAATTAATTATCTTCTTAATTTTCTTATTAGTTTCAAACCTAACGGCATTTTGTTCTTCAATGGGCAGTTTCCTAATGGCTGTTTCAGCTTCGGCTACTAGGACGGTTAGATCGTTTTTATTTAGCTTTTGCTCCCAGTTGTGTTTGGGACCCTTTTGGAGAATCTCTAGATCGCTCTGGTGGAAATTGACATTAGTTAAGTTTATAACTGGGCTTTGGAAAATATGGCAATTGTTCACATCAGGTGCGTTTTGGTTACTGGGCATTTTCTGCCAGTTGACTAAATAAAAGAATTTATTGTTTAAAGTATTGACCTTTTTTATAACGCAAGAGTGCGTTATATGACTCACGATTATTTGTTAGTTATCCCATTCTTTCTTATCTAAAGAATTAGCTGCCTCTAAGTGGGCGCGGTATAAGGCATTACTGATGTAGTTCTTTTTCATGAAAAGAAACTTTATTTCACGACTAAGAATTTTGTTATTCACCAAGAATTGAGTATGTCTTTCGTATGGGTTGGAATGCCCTTTTCTTTGGTAGCCCTTAAGATGTTGAGGAATTAATTTGTGTTTCTTGCATTTCTTAAGAAAATCGATGTCCTTAATGACGTTAGCCAATTTAACTTTCAGATCTTTGTATTTGTATTTTAACCTGTTGGCCTGGCTAGCCTTATACTTAATTGCACTCATTCCAGGTTCCGTATTGACCATGTTAACATGAAGTATAACATAAATTTCTCGCCAAATCAATACTTTTTACTTACTTAAAAATTCTATAGGTACATGTTTCGAAAACACACAATGTTTTCTTCCTCAGCCCACTTATTGGTGTTAAACATCATAAAACATCGATAACCTCACTAAATAACAGAAACACCGTTCACATTTTTTCTCTTGTTCTTACTTTCTTAGGCCTGTGTCATTCGACACATTAATGTCACTCACGGAATAAACACTTTTAGTTGAAGTAATGAATATTGACACATTTACTCATTGCTAGTTTCAACGTGGGTTGCTGAAATGCACACAAGTGTCGTATAACCTTGCCAAAAGCGGAGAAAACAACTAACCAGCACCCAGGAAGGTAATTTGGTGTGGCGTCATGAAAATAAATCGAGTCAGGAATGTATGTTGGAATTAAACTATTGCGGTGGGGGTTGAGGAGGTGGTTTGCGTTTTTTATTATTATTTAAATAATCTGCTAATATATCTAACAATTCATTCGTTTCAAAATTAACCTCGTTTAGATTATTGCAATCCTTTGACCTCTGATACGTAATGATATGAATATTTTCCAAAATATTCATATAGCTGCCCTTCGATGCGTAATGCAAAATTTTGACGTCATTATTTATGTCCGTGAACTTATGTCCTGTTTCTTCCATGTGTACCGCCATGGCTGAAAACTTCCTGTGTTTTGTGGCCGAAACATGCTCAGCATAACGAGTACGTATGCTCCTACCCGTCTGTCCCGCGTAATTTGAATTGCAAAAATTACATCTGAGCTCATAAACTCCCGATTTTAAATGTTTATCACTACTGTTGACTTTATTGGAGTTGAAAAATTTGTTGAAATTAGAATTATTGGTTTTAAAGGCGACGTTCATATTGTGTTTCTTTAGGATGTTGGTTACTGTGTAAATGCTTCGATTTACGTAGGGGAAGGTGGCAAGTGCTTTCTTTGTTGTGTCCTCTCTAACTAATTTTGTTAAGGGTCTGTTTTTCAACTTGTAAATTAATCTGCTGACATAATTGTGGTTGTAACCATTGAGTTTAGCTATTTGATATATAATGTCAATTTCTTGCTTCCGGTCATGATCAGAGGAAGGGATTCTTAACGCTCTATTAATGAGGCTTATGAACGTTGCATTCTTGTGTCCGCCCGGATGGTTAGAATCCTGCCGTATAACTGTACTCGTTTGCGATGGTTTTCTGTAAACTTTATAATGCAGACGATTGTCTTTTTTAATCACAGTTATATCCAGATAATTGATTTTATTATCGACTTCTGAATCTAAAGTAAATTTAATATTGCTGTCAATTATGTTCAAATCATCCAATATTTGCTCTATCGCTTGAACTTGGTTATTGATAATGATGAAGATATCGTCTACATATCTTCCCCAGAAAACGATGCCACTAATTTGGTTAATAATTTTCTCATGTTCAATGTGGTCAAGGTAAATGTTGGCCAAGACACCCGATAATGGAGATCCCATTGCAAGGCCTTCGGATTGTTTATACATTTTCTTGTTGAACAAAAAAATGTTGTTGTCGGTGACAAAGGTTAAAATTGAAATAAATTCCTCGATTTCCACTTTAGATAATTCACTACTGTTAATTAATCTATCCTGAATGATCTTGATCGTTTTCTTGACCGGGATGTTAGTATACATGTCTTTAATGTCGATCGAATGCATAGTGTTATTCTCGTTTATTTTCAAGTCTATGGTTTACAATTGTCACTGATATAACATTTTGCTAACAATGCTACAGTGTATGCAAAGAGCAAGTATTCGTTTTTCACCATCCTCTCCAATAACTGCTGAGTCTGTATCGACAGTCAAACAATATGTGGTTAATTTGGGCGTCAACAACAGCAATAGTGTCCTATTGTCCTTCTATTGATGATTTGTGATTGGGCGAGAGTTACTTTTAGCATGCAGTGACAAATTGTGGAATCCTTTGCTTTCAACACAAACAGTCGAGGTTTGTAGAGATCACATCATGATAACTTTGAATTGGTGCAGTTATAGCAGCGATAAAGCAACGCCAACTCTGGAATACAGACGAAGAGAAGCTGAATATACTAAACTCTGCTTCGTAGCTAGGCGTGTTAACCTGTGAGACCCCCCAGGGGCTCACATCTAGTGCGACGTGGGTTGGCGACCACGGGACCCCAGCCGAGTCCGGCATTGCTTCCACTTACTTGTGCCAGGCTCCTCTCCGTCTTCTTTCCTGTCGACCTATCTTGGTCAACTCTAGTAGTGTGTTTGTACGGGTTCTGTGACCACCGCCACCGCTCCACCGCTGGAATACTAAAATGGCAATATCCCGCGAACCAATTAGGCTAGAGACTTGTACGAGGTGTCATTGAACTCGGGCTGACACCCCCTTTCCAATGGACAACATATTTCAACCCCAGAAATAAAATCTACCCTACTAGGGGGTGAAATTGTAATTTTTTAGAGAATCTCTCTTTCTAATTGCAACATGTGAGAGTTTGAATGCCGATATGGATTTAAACGTTGTTCTACATAAAGTGCATCTGTTCGGTGGATAGCCACTATGAATTAACATGCTTCTTTTTGCTTTTACGCATCCCCACTCATAGCTTTTGTAAGAGGGTGGGGGAGTGGATCCCTGTGGATGGGTTATTGTTGACAGGTCATTGTTGACAGGTCCTTGTGGACGAGTCCTTGTGGACAGGTCCTTGTGGACAGGTCCTTGTGGACGAGTCCTTATCCCTTTGGACTGATCCCTTTGGACCGGTCCCTTTGGACTGGTTCCTACGGACTAGCCCATGAATTTATTTAAATTATGTCAAAGGGCCTAACTACATTTTGCGTGTAAAGCAGTGTGTTGAACTGACGTTGTTCACCAGTCCCCCACTACTATAATGTGATAACGATATGAAAGGAAAGTGACGAAATACATGTGAACACGTGTGAGATGACCTTATTACCGTCCTCCTTGCGAAACAAGTCACATCCTGTTTTGGTTCATACGTGAGAAAATGCAAGTTCATGTGTAATATGACCTAACACACAAGTGTACACATGTGCACGTGCACGATAAGAGCTAACAAGTCACAACTTGCTTTGACAGTGGTGGGAATAAGGCTTGAGACATGTACGAGTAGTCAAATTACACCGGCAGACAACCCCTTTCCTATGGATAACTTATTTCCTCTCTAAAATAAAATCTACCCCTACTAGAGGGTGAAATAATAATTTTTAGGTAAAAGTCGCTTTCCATGTGCAACATGTGGGAGTTTGTATGCCAATATGAAATTAAACTCGTTCCACATAAAGTGCATGCATGCAACTGAATGCCGCTATGATTTATCATTTTTTGTTTTGTTTTACAAATGCGCAATTGTTTTTTTTGTAAGAGGGCGGGCTTTTTGAATAATGATTTATAGATACGTTTTTTTTACAAATTAACCAAAGATCCAAAAACTAATAGGTCATCGGCCTTTTAATATCTTATGAACTAAGAAAGCTAGGGACTTGTATGAGGGGTCGTTGGAATTGGGGTGACGCCCTGTTTTTGAATGTATTATTCATTTTTTGTCAAAAGGGCCTAACTGCACTTTCGTTAATATCTCGCTAACTAATAATCACAGAGGGTCAAGTGAGGTGTCATAGAACTTAAAATGGCCAACCCCTCCCCATGACCAATGAATTTACCCCAAAATAAAACAGCAAGGTCATTAACCTAAGATTTTATCAACTAATAATCAGACAGGGACAAGTAAGGTGTCACAAGACTCAGGATGGCCAACCCTTTTCCATGACCAACGAATTTACCCAAAATACCCAAAACAGCAAGGTCATTGACCTAGGATTTTATAAACTTATCAGTAGAGAGGGTCAAGTGAGGTGTCATAGGACTACGAACGGTTAACCCTTTCCCATGACCAATGAATTTACCCCAAAAATCCAAAACAGCAAGGTCATTGACCTGAGATTTTATAAACTAATGATCGGATATCAACATGTGAGGTGTCATAGGACTTAGAATGGTCAACCCTTTCCCATGGCTAATGAATTTACCCAAAAATACCCTATACATCAAGGCCATCGACCTGAGATTTTATAAACTAATAGTCAGATAAGGACATGTGAAATGTTTACAGTGAGTGATGAAACATAGCTAGGTAGTGAAATAATTATTGTAGGCTAAATGTATGGTGACTGACAAATCTTTCACCATTGGAACTTGTTTTCAGATCAAACTGCGATACAGAGAGAGTATAGGCTGTAGGTATGGGATAATAAAATGACAAATGGTGTATACAAAATCTGATTTATCGATTCAAGAAATAAGAGTAGACAATCTTTAATTGATTGGTTAAAGTGGATAGCTAAAATCCAAAATGGTGACTATATCGAACTAAACTGATCCAAGCTGAATCAAACCCAACTAAACCGAACTAAACAGAAGCAAACTTAATCAAAAACAAGTCAATGGTTTAAGTGTAAAACTTGTGGGTGAATGTGGTCATTGGTAATGTCAGAAAGGAAAGGGATAACGCTCTACCTATAGAGGGTAGGTAAAGATAGTGCATGATGCTAATGCACACACACAAGTACATGAAGCACACACAACTAACCTATACTGTCTTTGTGGGTTGACTGTTAAAACTTGCTCAGTGGTTACTGGGACAAGATGGTCGCTACACACAACAAGCGTTAAATACTTGAGGCTAATAATCTACACACACACACACACACACACACACACAAACACACACTTGTTCTAAACTAAACCGTCTTGCTGACAGTGCTCACACTGTAGGCAAATGACAGAAATGCTTGCTAACAGAAATACAATCATTTCCGGTTGTCTAATGTTACCAGCTAACCATTTTGTGCTGCAGTGGCGAGCACATGTGCCACTTACACTAGAGATTTTAACTTGATTTCAAGCTCTAAGTCCTAGAACGAATCAATCTAAGAAAAAAGGGCATGGTGGCGCAGTGGTTAAGCTGTTAGCCTTTCACTAAAGTGGACTAGGGTTTGATTTCAGGTTAATACGCATGTCATAAACATATAAAAAGCAGAGATAATGTTTTAAACCGATTACACTCGTCTCTTTTGAAATTATTACTTGGATTACAAATACAAAGGTGGACTGGCTGTGATATACAGTTAATGCTGCCTATCGCACACTAGCTGTAAGGAAGCCATATGTAGAGCTATATGTAGAGAACTACCTAGCGATTTCATGAACTGGTATAGCTATGTCGCATAAACGGTGCAGGATACAATCCAGCAACTATAATTCGTATCTTGTGGAACAGAGAAAATGCACTTTTGCCTTGATGGATAACAAATGTGTGCAGACGAAAGACTTACGCATTAGCCTAGCAAGGGGTTATAACCACGAGGAGGAGGTGTGATTTCTATATTTTATTGTTTAGAGACATTGCTTTTGTAACCAGTAAATTTAATTGATTTAGTATTTTGTCAATATTTATTTTTGTAATTGTAAATAGTTAATTTTTTTAAATAGTGGAAACCATTTATTTTTGTAATGGTAAATGTTAAATGTATAATTAAAGTTCTTTGGGATGAGTGTGCAGGTCAATGATGCTTTTAGGGATAAATAGAGTGGTTGTGTGTTTGTTCTCAAAGACAGGCAAGGTTGTGTGGATGTATGACTACACAGAAAGAGAGAGAGAGAGTGTAGAAACAGCCTTACCTGCAGTAGTAATAGTAGACCTCTATGTTTTGTATACACATAGACAGACTGTACGATCGCAATGGCCAAGCACTCACTTTAACACCATTTACAAAATCTTAAAATTAAAAAATCATGTTTCGCAAATAAGGACTTTTGACATAAACAAAATAAAAATAAAATGTGTAAACAACAAATTGGAAAATCCATGTTTCCATATCATGAAATTCAAAAACTTTAAACTGACATTTAAAAGAAATGCAAATGGAAAATTGACAAATTGTAATGTGTGAAATGTGAAAATGAACAAATGGCTATCATTATTTTAAAAAAATGGTGCTGTATGGTTGAGGTGTGAATCAAACCCTACTTATTTTGGACCACCCGAGACTGAGTATACTTGTTTTAGTCCTCATACCACTTTTAAAATTTTGTGTTAAAGCTAGGAATTGAACCTAAGAGCTTGAAGGGGGAGACAACGGTTTATGTTAAACAGATAGCCTTGAATGTAGGATGTGGTAGGTATATAGAGATGAAACGATTAGCTCGGGACAGATAGGCACTGAGATCTGCACCAAACCAGTCAAAGGACTAAAGACTCAAACAACAACATGTACGTTCACCAAAATAATGTTTTGTAACGGTAAATGTTAGTCAACGAACAGTAATGCATTACTAAAACCCATGACACGATACCTAAGAGCTTTTCTAAAATGATTTTAAAATGCCTTTAACCCTATATTGAACACCCAGTTCACAAGACTCATAACTGCAATGTTATGGTAAAACAAAACAAAATCTATATTTCAAAACAAGCAAGTGGTTTAGTCAATGTATACTGGAAAAAGTTTTGTAAACACTCAAGTCCTCAAGACCAATTAAATTAGTAACTGTCAGGTTGGCCGAGTGGTTAAGGTGTTTGACTTAAGATCAAATTTCTGTATAAGGAAGCAAGGGTTCGAATCCCTTACCTGACATATCTATTGCCCTAACATGGCTTGGCCACACTGTATTATTATGATACTCGGTACACAAACCATAGATATAGTGTATTGTTTAAGACCACTCTCTTTCTGAACATAGTCAGAGACTGTTGATGGTTAACAATTGTATTAATAGTGGGACATGGGGATAGCAATTAAGAAAAAACAGCCAATACCCATTCAATATTTTTATTCATATTTTTTACAATAGTTACACACTGAATACAACATTTTATCCCTTTACCATTGTTTGATATAGATTTTAAACACAACGCTTGTTGTAGATCCTTTTACAACTTTCTCCAGGTACTCTTGTTCTTAAAAACTGGGGAAGCCGCAATGGTTTTATAGACATTAAACCCTCATTCTCTTCTTTTTGATCATCATCATCATCATCATCATCATTATAAATATTATCTTTATAATTATTATAGTCATTGTCACCATCATTATCATCATCATCATCATCATCCTCAGCATCACTAGAACTATCCAATTCCTTTTTTTCCTTTTCAAAAGGGACCTCTTGAAGAGTCTGTCTTGCTTTTGATAGTGTTACGGTTTTATTGAACGTTGACAACTGTCCTAACATGACTTTTTGAGGAGATAAATGTTTTTTCACTAGGAAGTCACTATGTAGAGTAACACTATGTTTTTGTTGGACTTGCTTTTTCTTGTTCTTTTGATCATGTTTTGTTAACACTAACGGTGTTTCATTTGGTATACCACATTGATGAATACCCACACTTAAGACCTCACCATGTTTACTTTTTAGATGACCTAGACATTTTGTTGTTCTTTGTTTTGAGCACTGCCAAAATATGATGCCATTCGCATTTTCTCGCTTATAGTTATAAGAGTACCCATGATACAGGGCACGTGGTTTACCTTTATTGGTTATAGTATATTCCATAGTAGCCACTGACTTGTATAGTCGATCCGCCTACTACAAAGGTCTGAACACTTGTGGTGAAAGAATGATGTTGTGTTGACGTTTTATGCAGGATAATGTTGGTGGCATATGCGGGTAGCTTATGTGGGTGGCTTATGTTGATGACATGTATTGTTGGCTGATTTTGGTAGCTTATGTAGATCGTTTATGGTGGTGGCTTATGTTGGTGGCTTATGTTGGTGGCTTATGTTAGTGGCTTATGTTGATGACATATGTTGGTGACTTATGCTGATAGCTTATGTTGGTGGCTAATGTTGATGACATATGTTGTTGGCTTATGGTGGTGGCTTATGTTGATGGTTTATGTTGCTGGTCTATGTTGATGGTTTATGTTAATCGCTTAGGTTAATGTCTTAGGTTGATGGCATAAGTTGATGGCTTATGTTGGTGGCTTATGGTGGTGGCTTATGCTGGTGGCTTATGGTGGTGGTTTATGGTGGTGGCTTATGTTGATGACATATGTTGGTGACATATTGGTGGCTTATGTTGGTGGCTTATGGTGGTGGCTTATGATGGTGGCTTATGGTGGTGGGTTATGGTGGTGGTTTATGGTGGCTTATGGTGGTGGCTTGTGGTGGTGGCTTGTGGTTGCTTATGATGGTGGCTTGTGGTGATGGCGTATGGTGGCTTATGGTGGTGACTTATAGTGGTGGCCAATGTTGGTGGCTTATTTTTGGTGGTTTACGTTAATACCTTATTTGTAATGGGTTATTTGACAAGTTATTGTTGTCAATGTATTTAGAGGATTTTTCTCTTGGTCTTGGAAATTATCTCAACCCTTTTTTTATGGTAGCATAATGCTTACCGCCATGTTTGTAAGCAACAACAACACACTAAAATTCCAAGAATCCAAAGTACTCTAAGGTTAATGATTGTCTCTCAACTCCATTCAACGTCTAGTCAAAAACATTATATATTTTCACATTTTTCAAAAAAGGTAAATTGGGAAAGTAGGCTATATGTTTAAACTAAAAATCATATCAAATCATATGCTAACTCCAACACCTACGTCTATCCCACTCTCAGTCAAAAAATATAATATTCTTCTTTGGGATGAGTGTGCATGTCAATGATGTTTTTAGGGATAAATAGAGTGGTTGTGTGTTTGTTCTCAAAGACAGGCAAGGTTGTGTGGATGTATGACTAGACAGAAAGAGAGAGAGTGTAGAAACAGCCTTACCTGCAGTAGTAATAGTAGACCTCTATGTTTTGCATACACATAGACAGACTGTACGATCGCAGGGATCAGTCCAAAGGACCCGCCCACAGGGACCCGTCAACAAGGACCCGTCCTGCGGGACCCGTAAAAAAATGACCCTTCAAAAAGGACCCGTCCAAAGGGGGCTGGTCAACAGGGACCAGTCCAAAGGGATACATCAACAGAGATCAATCAAAAGGGGTCAATCAACAGGATTCAATCAAAGGTTAAGTTAAGCTACTGCAGCCATTTTGGAACTTTTTGATCACACCTCGTAGGTTAGGTTAGGTTGAGTTAAGCTACGACCATCTTGGAACTTTATGATCACACCTCGTAGGTTTAGGTTAGGTTAGACTAGGTTCAGTTAAGCTATGACCACCATCTTGAAAAATTTTTGATCGTGCCTCGTAGGTTTAGGTTAAGTTAGGTTAGGTTAGGTTAGGTTAAGTAAAGCTACGGCCGCCATCTAGTTAGGTTAGGCTAGGTTAAGTTAAGCTACGGCCGCCATTTTGTTAGGTTAGGCTATGTTAAGTTAAGCTATGGCCGCCATCTTGTGAGGTGGGGAGGTAAAGTGGATATAGACCCCCCCCCCCAAAAAAAAACCTACTGCACCGTTTTTGTCCTAGGGACCTGAAATTTATGTTTTGGGTAGAGGGGGCTAAAGACCTTTCATTTTCGTTAAACAAACTTTTTTGTAAAATTCTTAGTTCCCAAAATATAGACAATTTTGAAAATTGGACTTTTTTGGAAAAACTGAAAAAATGTTAAGTTTTGTTCTACCAATTAAGGACATAAAAGCCATTGGTTTGAGTCTATATATGACCTTTTAGGATGATTAGTTTTCAAAATATCGCCTACTTTTCAAATTGAACATTTTTTGGATTTTGTCCCAGGGACCTGGGACTTGGTTTGTGGGTAGTGGGGGACAATACCTGTCATTTACGTTAAACAAACTTTATTGTAAAATTCCTAGTTTCCAAAATATAGCCCCGTTTTAAAATGAAAATTTTTGGAAAAAATGTCAAAATTTCCATATTTTGTTCTTACGATTAAGGATATAAAAGCCATTGGTTTGAGTCTATATATATGACTTTATAAGATGATTAGTTTTCAAAATATGGCCTACTTTCCAAATACTGTGTTGGAAAAATTTGAAGAATATTATATTTATTGACTGAGAGTGAGATAGACGTAGGTGTTGGAGTTAGCATATGATTTGATATGATTTTTAGTTTAAACATATAGCCTACTTTCCCAATTTACCTTTTTTGAAAAGTGTGAAAAATATATAATGTTTTTGACTAGACGTTGAATGGAGTTGAGAGACAATCATTAACCTTAGAGTACTTTGGATTCTTGGAATTTTAGTGTGTTGTTGTTGCTTACAAACATGGCGGTAAGCATTGTGCTACCATAAAAAAAGGGTTGAGATACTTTCCAAGACCAAGAGAAAAATCCTCTAAATACATTGACAACAATAACTTGTCAAATAACCCATTACAAATAAGGTATTAACGTTAACCACCAAAAATAAGCCACCAACATAGGCCACCACTATAAGTCACCACCATAAGCCACCATAAGCCATCACCACAAGCCACCATCATAAGCCACCACAAGCCACCACCACAAGCCACCACCATAAGCCACCATAAACCACCACCATAACCCACCATCATAAGCCACCACCATAAGCCACCATCATAAGCCACCACCATAAGCCACCAACATAAGCCACCAACATAAGTCACCAACATATGTCATCAACATAAGCCACTACCATAAACCAACACCATAAGCCACCAGCATAAGCCACCAGCATAAGCCACCACCATAAGCCACCAACATAAGCCATCAACTTATGCCATCAACCTAAGACATTAACCTAAGCCATTAACATAAACCAACAACATAGACCAGCAACATAAACCATCAACATAAGCCACCACCATAAGCCAACAACATATGTCATCAACATTAGCCACCAACATAAGCTATCAACATAAGTCACCAACATATGTCATCAACATAAGCCACTAACATAAGCCACCAGCATAAGCCACCAACATAAGCCACCGACATGAGCCACCACCATAAACCATCAACATAAGCCACCAAGATCAGCCAACAATACATGTCATCAACATAAGCCACCCACATAAGCCACCCGCATATGCCACCAACATTATCCTGCATAAAACGTCAACACAACATCATTCTTTCACCACAAGTGTTCAGACCTTTGTAGTAGGCGGATCGACTATACAAGTCAGTGGCTACTATGGAATATACTATAACCAATAAAGGTAAACCACGTGCCCTGTATCATGGGTACTCTTATAACTATAAGCGAGAAAATGCGAATGGCATCATATTTTGGCAGTGCTCAAAACAAAGAACAACAAAATGTCTAGGTCATCTAAAAAGTAAACATGGTGAGGTCTTAAGTGTGGGTATTCATCAATGTGGTATACCAAATGAAACACCGTTAGTGTTAACAAAACATGATCAAAAGAACAAGAAAAAGCAAGACCAACAAAAACATAATGTTACTCTACATAGTGACTTCCTTGTGAAAAAACATTTATCTCCTCAAAAAGTCATGTTAGGACAGTTGTCAACGTTCAATAAAACCGTAACACTATCAAAAGCAACACAGCCTCTTCAAGAGGTCCCTTTTGAAAAGGAAAAAAAGGAATTGGATAGTTCTAGTGATGTTGAGGATGATGATGATGATGATAATGATGGTGACAATGAATATAATAATTATAAAGATTATATTTATAATGATGATGATGATGATGATGATCAAAAAGAAGAGAATGAGGGTTTAATGTCTATAAAACCGTTGCGGCTTCCCCAGTTTTTAAGAACAAGAGTACCTGGAGAAAGTTGTAAAAGGATCTACAACAAGCGTTGTGTTTAAAATCTATATCAAACAATGGTAAAGAGATAAAATGTTGTATTCAGTGTGTAACTATTGTAAAAAAAAACTAAATGAATAAAAATATTGTATGGGTATTGGCTGTTTTTTCTACTATCCCCATGTCCCACTATTAATACAATTGTTAACCATCAACAGTCTCTTACTATGTTCAGAAAGAGAGTGGTCTTAAACAATACACTATATCTATGGTTTGTGTACCGAGTATCATAATAATACAGTGTGGCCAAGCCATGTTAAGGCAATAGTTGTGTCAGGTAAGGGATTCGAACCCTTGCTTCCTTATACAGAAATTTGACCTTAAGTCAAACACCTTAACCACTCGGCCAACCTGACAGTTACTAATTTAATTGGTCTTGAGGACTTGAGTGTTTACAAAACTTTTTCCAGTATACATTGACTAAACCACTTGCTTGTTTTGAAATATAGATTTTGTTTTGTTTTACCATAACATTGCAGTTATGAGTCTTGTGAACTGGGTGTTCAATATAGGGTTAAAGGCATTTTAAAATCATTTTAGAAAAGCTCTTAGGTATCGTGTCATGGGTTTTAGTAATGCATTACTGTTCGTTGACTAACATTTACCGTTACAAAACATTATTTTGGTGAACGTACATGTTGTTGTTTGAGTCTTTAGTCCTTTGACTGGTTTGGTGCAGATCTCAGTGCCTATCTGTCCCGAGCTAATCGTTTCATCTCTATATACCTACCACATCCTACATTCACGGCTATCTGTTTAACATAAACCTTTGTCTCCCCCTACAAGCTCTTAGGTTCAATTCCTAGCTTTAACACAAAATTTTAAAAGTGGTATGAGGACTAAAACAAGTATACTCAGTCTCGGGTGGTCCAAAATAAGTAGGGTTTGATTCACACCTCAACCATACAGCACCATTTTTTTTAAATAATGATAGCCATTTGTTCATTTTCACATTTCACACATTACAATTTGTCAATTTTCCATTTGCATTTCTTTTAAATGTCAGTTTAAAGTTTTTGAATTTCATGATATGGAAACATGGATTTTCCAATTTGTTGTTTACACATTTTATTTTTATTTTGTTTATGTCAAAAGTCCTTATTTGCGAAACATGATTTTTTAATTTTAAGATTTTGTAAATGGTGTTAAAGTGAGTGCTTGGCCATTGCGATCGTACAGTCTGTCTATGTGTATACAAAACATAGAGGTCTACTATTACTACTGCAGGTAAGGCTGTTTCTACACTCTCTCTCTCTCTTTCTGTGTAGTCATACATCCACACAACCTTGCCTGTCTTTGAGAACAAACACACAACCACTCTATTTATCCCTAAAAACATCATTGACATGCACACTCATCCCAAAGAACTTTAATTATACATTTAACATTTATCATTACAAAAATAAATGGTTTCCACTATTTAAAAAAATTAACTATTTACAATTACAAAAATAAATATTTACAAAATACTAAATCAATTAAATCTACTGGTTACAAAAGCCATGTCTCTAAACAATAAAATATAGAAATCACACCTCCTCCTCGTGGTTATAACCCCTTGCTAGGCTAATGCGTAGGTCTTTCGTCTGCACACATTTGTTATCCATCAAGGCAAAAGTGCATTTTCTCTGTTCCACAAGATACGAATTATAGTTGCTGGATTGTATCCTGCACCGTTTATGCGACATAGCTATACCAGTTCATGAAATCGCTAGGTAGTTCTCTACATATAGCTCTACATATGGCTTCCTTACAGCTAGTGTGCGATAGACAGCATTAACTGTATATCACAGCCAGTCCACCTTTGTATTTGTAATCCAAGTAATAATTTGAAAAGAGACGAGTGTAATCGGTTTAAAACATTATCTCTGCTTTTTATATGTTTATGACATGCGTATTAACCTGAAATCAAACCCTAGTCCACTTTAGTGAAAGGCTAACAGCTTAACCACTGCGCCACCATGCCCTTTTTTCTTAGATTGATTCGTTCTAGGACTTAGAGCTTGAAATCAAGTTAAAATCTCTAGTGTAAGTGGCACATGTGCTCGCCACTGCAGCACAAAATGGTTAGCTGGTAACATTAGACAACCGGAAATGATTGTATTTCTGTTAGCCAAGCATTTCTGTCATTTGCCTACAGTGTGAGCACTGTCAGCAAGACGGTTTAGTTTAGAACAAGTGTGTGTTTGTGTGTGTGTGTGTGTGTAGATTATTAGCCTCAAGTATTTAACGCTTGTTGTGTGTAGCGACCATCTTGTCCCAGTAACCACTGAGCAAGTTTTAACAGTCAACCCATAAAGACAGTATAGGTTAGTTGTGTGTGCTTCATGTACTTGTGTGTGTGCATTAGCATCATGCACTATCTTTACCTACCCTCTATAGGTAGAGCGTTATCCCTTTCCTTTCTGACATTACCAATGACCACATTCACCCACAAGTTTTACACTTAAACCATTGACTTGTTTTTGATTAAGTTTGCTTCTGTTTAGTTCGGTTTAGTTGGGTTTGATTCAGCTTGGATCAGTTTAGTTCGATATAGTCACCATTTTGGATTTTAGCTATCCTCTTTAACCAATCAATTAAAGATTGTCTACTCTTATTTCTTGAATCGATAAATCAGATTTTGTATACACCATTTGTCATTTTATTATCCCATACCTACAGCCTATACTCTCTCTGTATCGCAGTTTGATCTGAAAACAAGTTCCAATGGTGAAAGATTTGTCAGTCACCATACATTTAGCCTACAATAATTCTTTCACTACCTAGCTATGTTTCATCACTCACTGTAAACATTTCACATGTCCTTATCTGACTATTAATTTATAAAATCTCAGGTCGATGACCTTGATGTATAGGGTATTTTTGGGTAAATTCATTAGCCATGGGAAAGGGTTGACCATTCTAAGTCCTATGACATCTCACATGTTGATATCCGATTATTAGTTTATAAAATCTCAGGTCAATGACCTTGCTGTTTTGGATTTTTGGGGTAAATTCATTGGTTATGGGAAAGGGTTAACCATTGGTAGTCCTATGACACCTCACATGACCCTCTCTACTGATAAGTTTATAAAATCCTAGGTCAATGACCTTGCTGTTTTGGGTATTTTGGGTAAATTCGTTGGTCATGGAAAAGGGTTGGCCATCCTGAGTCTTGTGACACCTTACTTGTCCCTCTCTGATTATTAGTTGATAAAATCTTAGGTTAATGACCTTGCTGTTTTATTTTGGGGTAAATTCTTTGGTCATGGGGAGGGGTTGGCCATTTTAAGTTCTATGACACCTCACTTGACCCTCTGTGATTATTAGTTAGCGAGATATTAACGAAAGTGCAGTTAGGCCCTTTTGACAAAAAATGAATAATACATTCAAAAACAGGGCGTCACCCCAAGTCTAACGACCCCTCATACAAGTCCCTAGCTTTCTTAGTTCATAAGATATTAAAAAGCCGATGACCTATTAGTTTTTGGATCTTTGGTTAATTTGTAAAAAAAACCGTATCTATAAATCATTATTCAAAAAGCCCGCCCTCTTACAAAAAAACCAATTGCGCATTTGTAAAACAAACAAAAAATGTTAAATCATAGCGGCATTCAGTTGTATGCATGCACTTTATGTGGAACGAGTTTAATTTCATATTGGCATACAAACTCCCACATGTTGCACATGGAAAGCGACTTTTACCTAAAAATTATTATTTCACCCTCTAGTAGGGGTAGATTTTATTTTAGAGAGGAAATAAGTTATCCATAGGAAAGGGGTTGTCTGCCGGTGTAATTTGACTACTCGTACATGTCTCTAGCCTTATTCCCAGCACTGTCAAAAAAAGGTTGTGACTTGTTAGCTCTTATCATGCATGTGCACATGTGTACACTTGTGTGTTAGGTCATATTACACATGAATTTGCATTTTCTCACGTATGAACCAAAACAGGATGTGACTTGTTTCGCAAGGAGGACGGTAATAAGGTCATCTCACACGTGTTCACATGTATTTCGTCACTTTCCTTTCATATCGTTATCACATTATAGTAGTGGGGGACTGGTGAACAACGTCAGTTCAACACACTGCTTTACACGCAAAATGTAGTTAGGCCCTTTGACATAATTTAAATAAATTCATGGGCTAGTCCGTAGGAACCAGTCCAAAGGGACCGGTCCACAGGGATCAGTCCAAAGGGACATGGACTCGTCCACAAGGACCTGTCCACAAGGACTCGTCCACAAGGACCTGTCAACAATGACCTGTGAACAATAACCCATCCACAGGGATCCACTCCCCCACCCTCTTACAAAAGCTATGAGTGGGGATGCGTAAAAGCAAAAAGAAGCATGTTAATTCATAGTGGCTATCCACCTAACACATGCACTTTATGTAGAACAACGTTTAAATCCATATCGGCATTCAAACTCTCACATGTTGCAATTGGAAAGAGAGATTCTCTAAAAAATTACAATTTCACCCCCTAGTAGGGTAGATTTTATTTTTGGGGTTGAAATAAGTTGTCCATTGGAAAGGGGGTGTCAGCCCGAGTTCAATGACACCTCGTACAAGTCTCTAGCCTAATTGGTTCTCGAGATATTGCCATTTTAGTATTCCAGCGGTGGAGCGGTGGCGGTGGTCACAGAACCCGTACAAACACACTACTAACTCTTGTTCTCTTCCGACCCCGACTGTTTTAGGGTTTTCGAGGCCTAGGGATTCTCTTCCTTTCCAGCCTTAATTGGCCCTCTTCTCATCTTTCCTGATACCCTACTTCTGCGAGGGATCAGCCTTCTTTTTCTTTTCATGTTATCTCCCGCCTTCTGCGCAAGGCCCTCAAGGAGGCAGGGTTTGTATAGCCCCACCACCTCTGGTGCACCCTGGATATTGTTACACCCTCAGGGGCTCACGGATGGTGAGTTCGGGAGTTGGCGACCCCGGTGGGATTCCTGAGCTGGGTCCGGTTTCCCCCTTTGTTTCTTACCAGTGGGACGGACCCTCTCCTCTTTCACTTTCCCATCTGTCTTTTATGGCTCTCCTTCCTTCCAAGTCCCTCAATCCGCATTCTTCGAGGATTGAGGGCATTTCTTTTCCTCCTGTCCTTTCTTTGCCTTATTCTCCTTTAGTTTTCCATTTCTTCTTCTAGAATGTGGGTTAGTAGTCAGTTTTAGTTTTTCAGTTTGCATTACATTTTCATCTTCACGATCACCCACACCATCAGGGGCCAATAACCTGGGCCCCTTAAAACAACAATTATCATCATCATCATAACCTGCAGCAAGTCTGAAGATCCTCTGATGTTAGAATCTGGGCAGTGGCTCTCCTATGTGTTGGTTGGTTCCTTAGTTTAGGGGCTGCGACAACGCGGCCATGTAGCTCCCCTACATTCTGTGTGTGTGTAGATTCTGTCTGATACCCGGTGTTAATTATGATAGCTGTATTGGTGTGTATTATCTGTTTTAATTCAAGTAAGGACAGCAGACAGTAATTGCAAATGCTACCGTCCATGACACCTAGCTTGCGGACTTGCCTACTAGATGGCATCGAGTTAGCACCTGGCGGCGAACGTTGGAACTAATAGAGCGTTATCAATTCTAACCTACAAATTTAGCTTCACACAAGTGTAGTTAGTGGAAGGTTCTTTTACATGCCATAAATATATATGACATGGGACCACCGGCTTTACTTCCTCTCCGAAGGAAGGCATACTGAGGGATTTTTACCGCTCTAAAAATCCGATGGTTTTGGCCGGGATTAATCCCGTGACCTTAGACATAGTAGTTCAGTATGCTACCAACTACGCCACCGAAGCCCCCGGATATCCTGAGTGTGTTTTGTCCACACTCCAAACGCCGTGGCGCCTACCCAATTCCCACCCCCTAATATATACTATGACCCACACTACTAGCCGGTCCCCTGGTGTTGGAGGTAGTGCGCCTGCCTCTCTCTCTGAAACCACGGGTTCGTTTCCCGTCTCCGCCAAGGATTTTACCAACTTACATGAGGCTGAAACCGAGTGCTCTCAGCCACGTGATGACAATTGAGTACCTGTCTAATCAGAGAGGCAGCGCCCTGGTCAAGAAAACCAAGATTAATGGTTGAGGGGACTCAACGTGCTGACCACGCTTCACCTCACAATATTTAAGCCAACAGGGCTCGGCAGCGTTTGGTAGGGCAAAGACCTTCATGTGCTAACTGCCACAGGGTTTGTTTGGGGGCTGCGTAGCTCAGTCGGCAGAAGCGCTGATCTTCTGACTGAAAGGGAGTGGGTTGATTCCCACCCACGTTGTTGTTGTTGTTGTTGTTTGAGGGTTCAGTCTTTTGACTGGTTTGATGCAGCCCTCCATACCTCACTGTCCTTACATAGCTACCACACCCTCCAGCCGATGCAATCTGTTTAACATATTCTACACTTGGTCTACCCCTACAGTTCTTGCCCTTGTCCTTCCTTTCATAACTAAGCTTGCTATTCCTAGGTGTATTAGTATGTGTCCATCCCGGTCACTCCATGTGAGATCTGTGCTGGACAGAACGGAGGCAGACAGGTTTTTCTCCGGGTACTCCGGTTTTCCCAGTCATAATTTCATTCCAGCATCACCCTCCACTATCATTTCATTTCATGTCATTCATTTAATCATTGCCCCAGAGGAAAGCGTCAGGCCTCGGCAGCCGGCACAGTTCATATCCTCGCCGCTAGATGGGGGCTTCATTCATTCCATTCCTGACCCGGTCGGAGACTGGAAGCAGGCTGTAGATTTTCATTTTCATTAGTATTTGTCCTACCAACCTATTTCTTCTATTCATTAGCAGTCACCAGGAACATCTCTCCTCTCCCACTCACCTTAATACCTCTTCATTTATATCCCTATACCCATGTGATCATCATTCTCCTGTAACATCACATGTCAAACGCTTCAATTTTCCTCTTTTCTGCTACACCAATAGTCCAAGTTTCACTTCCATAGAGCGCCACGCTCCAGACAAAGGCTTTCAAAATGACTTCCTAATACCTAAATCTATATTCGATGTCAACAGATTCATTTTCTGGAGAAATGCTTTCCTTGTCTGAGCCAAGCTACTTTTTATATCCTCTTTGCTTCGTCCATCAATGGTTACTTTTTACCCTAATTAACAGAAGTCTCCTACTTCCTTTAGACTTTCACCTGCCAATTTGATGTCCATAGAGGTTTCTGATTTATTTCGGCTGCATTCCAATATTTTTGCTATACATTTATTAATTTTCATCATGAATTCTTTCCTCAAGACGGTGTCCATACCATTCAAAAACTCATTCAAATCGTCTGGCGTGTCAGCCAAGATGGGGATGTCATCAGAAAAATTTCAGAGTTTGAAATTATTTCTCCTTGAATCTTCACTCCAACGTTAAATGTTTCTCCAATTTGGGTTTAAAAATAGAAGTGGTCCTGGGGTTCACTCAGTCTACAACAGAAATGAGCGCCTGTCAGCAAAGGCGGCCGGGCATGGAGCCTCTATCTTCCACAGCTACATGATATGGACGGAGTTGGCTACTACTGTCACCGCAGAATCATCAGTAGTTGTTAGACCAAATGAACATACACCCAAATACACGGGACTGAATGTAAATATGTAACAAGAAAGAATTAATAACAAAATGGGTAAACCAAACACCCCTTCTAGTTTTGCTGATGAGGGAATCCAATAGACGTCTTCTCAGCTGCCCACATGAGGTTGGTTGGTTGGCTCCTCAGTTTAGGGGCTGCGACAACGCGGTCATGTAGTCCGGTTACTTTGGGTGTGTGTAGAATCTGTCTGATAACCGGTGTTAATATTGTGCCGGCTGTATTAGTGTGTGTTATCTGTTTTTAATTCAAGTAAGGACATTAGACATTCCATTTTCAAATAGTTCCTACTTCTGCTACCAAACGCCACCGTCAACGACACCTAGTTCTGAACTTGGTTACTAGATGCCACCGTAGTTGGCTCCTGGCGACGAACGTTGGAACCTAAGAGCGTAAGTGAAATCTAACCTATAATTTAGCTTCACATAAGTGTAATTAGTGGAAGGCCAAACATCTAAGACATGGGACCGCCGGCTTTACTCCCATCCGAAGGAAGGCATACTGAGGGATTTTAACGCTCTTAAAAATCCAATGACTTCGGCCGGGTTTGAACCCGCGACCTTGGGCATAGAAGCTCAGAATGCTACCAACTACGCCACCGAAGCCTCGTGAGGCTCAGATAATCATGTTTCAGCTCTCAAATTAGAATTAAATTACTTAGCCAAGAATTGAACCTAGGATGTTTGAGGCAAGAGTGTCAATACGAACCTCTAGATGTGTGCCAACACATGAACCAACTGTGCTCTCTCCCCACCACCCCTACCAAAGATGAACTGTTTGTGAGCAGTACTAGTGAAGGTGATACCCTATAGAGTACAGCAGCGTCTTCTAATAACAAGCTGTGGAATGTTTAATATGGGAAGCTCCCTAATCACTCTCCGCCCAGCTATTCCTCTCAAGTTTAGTATTGTTAAGGGTGCTTCACTCGGAGAGTTAATAGCAGTTATAAATTACCTCGTCATATACGGTTCGGTTGTATACGGAAGTGCTTGAAGGTCCTGAAGCTGTGTGCTGTTCGACGAGGCCTGCCCAAGATCACAGAAGGTGACAGTATTTCATCAAGTGAAGGAAATTAGGAACTTAACAACAATACAATGACTACTGAGACCAATTTTTAATTTATAAGAAAACGATTTCTGTCCATTTGTAAGTGTTAATTGACTGTGCCACAGATTGTGAGGTTGAATCCTGGTGGAAAAAGTTGGTATCCCCCAGCCATTCCTCTCAAGTTTAGTATTGTTACGCGTGCTTCACTCGGAGAGCTAATAGCAATATCGGTAGATTTACCGCCATGCCAAGGAGTCCTATCAGGACAATATTACGACACGCCAATGTCTCTAAAACCGCAACAGTTCACAAAACGATGATAAACATTCAACATTGTTATTCTTCTTCCTCTTCTTCTTTCTTCGAATGAGCCACTATGGACTACGTAGGTTAACCAAAATGGTTTTCAGCTTCATGAGTTGGGATTGGTTTCACGTTCTTAAGAGTCTTCTTCCTAGCCCAAATCTCCTTCATTTTCTGGCATTGTAGTTGTTTAGCTGCTTCCGATCTCTTTGGTCTCTGCCCTTACTTAAGTTTAATCTGTTGGTCTTCTTTTAACATTTTCCGGAAAGCTTGTCTGTCTTGTATAACGGATTCAGAGAAGTTAAACGTTTGCAGATCTTGTTTAACTTGCTGGTACTGCCCCCGAAAATTGAATTATTCTGGGACAAAATGAGAGTATTTTCCGTCCCCATGATAAAATTTAACCAGCAAATATAAATTCTGGAAGTGTGACACAGGAGGGTAGTGTTACAAGCTCGAGGCCGTGGGAGAGCCCGATCACGAGACAGATTGCACAATAGACGCTTCTAGAAGGCTGAAATTGGCATAGCAACAGTGAGTTTGGAAATTAATATTATAAATATTGTTATAAATTAAGCTATTGGATCCCAGCCCAGAGCCAATGAGAAGAGATCTTATTGAAGACGGGATCAACTTCAACTGCATAATTTGGTGAAATTATGCATTTAGGACCTTAGAAGAAGATTTTCTTATTTGGTAATGAAGAGAATATTAAAAGAAATTATGTCTGATACTTTAAAAACCGCAGATCGGTTAATCTACGCAGTAATATGCATTAGTGATCTACGCGCTAAAATTATGGTGGGAGATTGATATGGCCGCCAAAATTTCGACTTGGAGGGGGAGATCCAAGGATCGAAGTTCTTATTCCAGCTGTCTTTGAAGAGTGAGGAAGTGTTTTTACTGGGTTAACGGAGATCCCAAGGTTTTGTCCGAGTGCGACGACTGTCGACTTGTGGAGACGCGAGGATAGCTAAGTAGATCGTAGGAGATTACCGCACTTCCATTTTATGTGAAATTGTGAGGAACATTGAAATTAGTATATCTCTTATAAAATTGAGATTTGAGTTCAACTAAGTGTATATATATATATATATATATATAAAGAACAGGTCGAATACTACATTTTGTTGACAGACGAGCGTTCTAAAATTTACCGTTTCGACAATATAAGCCAGTTAAAACAGATTTTCAAATGTGTTGGAAATAAAGCTGAATATCATTTTAGATAATTGCACTCATTCCAGGTTCCGTATTGACCATGTTAACATGAAGTATAACATAAATTTCTCGCCAAATCAATACTTTTTACTTACTTAAAAATTCTATAGGTACATGTTTCGAAAACACACAATGTTTTCTTCCTCAGCCCACTTATTGGTGTTAAACATCATAAAACATCGATAACCTCACTAAATAACAAAAACACAGTTCACATTTCTTCTCTTGTTCTTACTTTGTTAGGCCTGTGTCATTCGACACATTAATGTCACTCACGGATTAAACACTTTTAGTTGAAGTAATGAATATTGACACATTTACTCATTGCTAGTTTCAACGTGGGTTGCTGAAATGCACACAAGTGTCGTATAACCTTGCCAAAAGCGGAGAAAACAACTAACCAGCACCCAGGAAGGTAATTGGGTGTGGCGTCATGAAAATAAATCGAGTCAGGAATGTATGTTGGAATTAAACTATTGCGGTGGGGGTTGAGGAGGTGGTTTGCGTTTTGTATTATTATTTAAATAATCTGCTAATAAATCTAACAATTCATTCGTTTCAAAATTAACCTCGTTTAGATTATTGCAATCGTTTGACCTCTGATAAGTAATGATATGAATATTTTCCAAAATATTCATATAGCTGCCCTTCGATGCGTAATGCAAAATTTTGACGTCATTATTTATGTCCGTGAACTTATGTCCTGTTTCTTCCATGTGTACCGCCATGGCTGAAAACTTCCTGTGTTTTGTGGCCGAAACATGCTCAGCATAACGAGTACGTATGCTCCTACCCGTCTGTCCCGCGTAATTTGAATTGCAAAAATTACATCTGAGCTCATAAACTCCCGATTTTAAATGTTTATCACTACTGTTGACTTTATTGGAGTTGAAAAATTTGTTGAAATTAGAATTATTGGTTTTAAAGGCGACGTTCATATTGTGTTTCTTTAGGATGTTGGTTACTGTGTAAATGCTTCGATTTACGTAGGTGAAGGTGGCAAGTGCTTTCTTTGTTGTGTCCTCTCTAACTAATTTTGTTAAGGGTCTGTTTTTCAACTTGTAAATTAATCTGCTGACATAATTGTGGTTGTAACCATTGAGTTTAGCTATTTGATATATAATGTCAATTTCTTGCTTCCGGTCATGATCAGAGGAAGGGATAATTAACGCTCTATTAATGAGGCTTATGAACGTTGCATTCTTGTGTCCGTCCGGATGGTTAGAATCCTGCCGTATAACAGTACTCGTTTGCGATGGTTTTCTGTAAACTTTAAAATGCAGACGATTGTCTTTTTTAATCACAGTTATATCCAGATAATTGATTTTATTATCGACTTCTGAATCTAAAGTAAATTTAATATTGCTGTCAATTATGTTCAAATCATCCAATATTTGCTCTATCGCTTGAACTTGGTTATTGATAATGATGAAGATATCGTCTACATATCTTCCCCAGAAAACGATGCCACTAATTTGGTTAATAATTTTCTCATGTTCAATGTGGTCAAGGTAAATGTTGGCCAAGACACCCGATAATGGAGATCCCATTGCAAGGCCTTCGGATTGTTTATACATTTTCTTGTTGAACAAAAGAAATGTTGTTGTCGGTGACAAAGGTTAAAATTGAAATAAATTCCTCGATTTCCACTTTAGATAATTCACTACTGTTAATTAATCTATCCTGAATGATCTTGATCGTTTTCTTGACCGGGATATTAGTATACATGTCTTTAATGTCGATCGAATGCATAGTGTTATTCTCGTTTATTTTCAAGTCTATGGTTCTTTCACAGAAATGCATGGAGTTAACGAAAGAACAGTCGGCCTTGAGTTTGTAGTGTTTATTAAGAAACTGTTGGGCAAATTTCGCTAGTTTGTACGTTGGGCTATTCCTGAAGTTTACAATAGGCCTAATAGGGGTGCTAGGTTTATGAATTTTCGGAAGAGATCTCAAAGCGGGAATGCCGGGGTTCATGCTTACTAACTTATCTGCTTGCTTTTCATCTAAAATAAAAATAGTGTTCTTCAAAAGTTGTTTCAAACGTTTCTGAATGACGTTGGTAGGGTCCTTTTTGACTTATGTGAAATTGCCAGAATTAAGAAACTCGATTGTTTTATTGACGTAATCGTCTTCGCTCATTAATACTGTTGTGTTGCCTTTATCTGCTTTGGTTATAATAATGTTGTTGTCATTGATTTTGGTGATGAGACTTTTGAACTTGTTGTTTAAATCGCAACATATATTGATCTTTTTCTTGCTTGAATTAATTATCTTCTTAATTTTCTTATTAGTTTCAAACCTAACGGCATTTTGTTCTTCAATGGGCAGTTTCCTAATGGCTGTTTCAGCTTCGGCTACTAGGACGGTTAGATCGTTTTTATTTAGCTTTTGCTCCCAGTTGTGTTTGGGACCCTTTTGGAGAATCTCTAGATCGCTCTGGTGGAAATTGACATTAGTTAAGTTTATAACTGGGCTTTGGAAAATATGGCAATTGTTCACATCAGGTGCGTTTTGGTTACTGGGCATTTTCTGCCAGTTGACTAAATAAAAGAATTTATTGTTTAAAGTATTGACCTTTTTTATAACGCAAGAGTGCGTTATATGACTCACGATTATTTGTTAGTTATCCCATTCTTTCTTATCTATAGAATTAGCTGCCTCTAAGTGGGCGCGGTATAAGGCATTACTGATGTAGTTCTTTTTCATGAAAAGAAACTTTATTTCACGACTAAGAATTTTGTTATTCACCAAGAATTGAGTATGTCTTTCGTATGGGTTGGAATGCCCTTTTCTTTGGTAGCCCTTAAGATGTTGAGGTATTAATTTGTGTTTCTTGCATTTCTTAAGAAAATCGATGTCCTTAATGACGTTAGCCAATTTAACTTTCAGATCTTTGTATTTGTATTTTAACCTGTTGGCCTGGCTAGCCTTATACTTAATTGCACTCATTCCAGGTTCCGTATTGACCATGTTAACATGAAGTATAACATAAATTTCTCGCCAAATCAATACTTTTTACTTACTTAAAAATTCTATAGGTACATGTTTCGAAAACACACAATGTTTTCTTCCTCAGCCCACTTATTGGTGTTAAACATCATAAAACATCGATAACCTCACTAAATAACAGAAACACCGTTCACATTTTTTCTCTTGTTCTTACTTTCTTAGGCCTGTGTCATTCGACACATTAATGTCACTCACGGAATAAACACTTTTAGTTGAAGTAATGAATATTGACACATTTGCTCATTGCTAGTTTCAACGTGGGTTGCTGAAATGCACACAAGTGTCGTATAACCTTGCCAAAAGCGGAGAAACAACTAACCAGCACCCAGGAAGGTAATTTGGTGTGGCGTCATGAAAATAAATCGAGTCAGGAATGTATGTTGGAATTAAACTATTGCGGTGGGGGTTGAGGAGGTGGTTTGCGTTTTTTATTAGCCTATTTTCAATTTTGAAAAAATAGGCTTATGAGATCACCTTTTGTCCGTGTGTGTGTGCGTGTGTGTGCGTGTGTGTGTGTGTGATTCGTGTGTGTGTCCCCCCCTAATAAAATCTAAACGGCTGGGGGTGATTTCAATGAAACTCGGAAAGTTCATAGCACTATTCCCGGCGACCTCGACCGTATCCTTCAAATTTTGTTACGACTCACCAATCCAACATGGCGGCTGTGCGAAATATTTCACCAGCATTCAATATCTCCGAAACTATTACCGATATTACCCTGACATTTTCTATGGTGATAGAGGGAAATACTATAAGTTCACTTATGTGACTTTTGAAAACCTGGTAACAACAAAACCAACATGGCGGCCAAGCGAATTTGCGACTTTTAAATAGACGTTTCTCGCGATTTGACCAACCAAACGCAATGAAACATGGTACAGTATATGTTTATATACATTGTAATGCACCGACATCTAACTTAGTTCAATTGTTTACATAATCACAAGATGGCGGATGTGCGAAATATTTCACCGGCATTCTATATCTCTGAAATTATTAGCGGTAAACCCCTGAAATTTTGTACGGAGATAAAGGGCACTTCTGGAAGTCCATCTATAAGACTTTCAAAAACCGGTTAACTACAAAACGAACATGGCGGCCAAGCGAATTTGAAAATTTTAAATAGACCTTTCTCGCGATTTAATGTTCCAAGCGCACCGAAACCTGGCACAGGAAATATTTATACACATTGTAATCCACTGGTATCTAAATTAGTTCATATGTTTACATAACCTTAAGATGGCGGCAGTGCGAATTTTAAAATTAAGATTTTATTTATTGTGATGTAGTCATGCGATCGAAGTGAAAGTTTGAATAATGAACCTACGCAATAATTTTCCTTTAATGGTACATGACTCTATGGCCTATACATTTAACAATCCAACATGGCGACCATCCGAAATATTTAGACGATACTGAATATCTACGAATCTATTTTAGCAATCAAACTGCATTTTTTAATGTTCATAGGGGCTATGAACTTAAGTTCACCTATAGGACTTTAAATAACCTGGTGATCACAAATCCAACATGGCGGTGACGCGAATTATAAATATTCACATGGACGTTTCTCCGAATTTAACCATCCGCGTGCAGTGAAACTTGGTACAGTAAATCCTTATACGAATGTTAATCCACTGGCATCTAATTTATTTCAATTGTTTCCATAAGCTCAAGATGGCAGCTGTGAAAAATTTTTAAATCTCCTTGTTTTTTCTTGTGTCCTAACTATGCGATTGAAGTTTGAATACTACACGTTCACAATAATCTGCATGTAACATTACATAACTCTAGGACCTACATATATAAAATCCAACATGGCGACCATCCGAAATATTTAGTCGGTTCTCAATATCTACGAAACTATTACAGCAATCAAACTGAAATTGTGTATGTTGATAGTGGCAATTAACATAAGTAGGATATATGAAAATAGGCTGTATAGTTCTTCACGGAACTACTTGTTATTATTTAAATAATCTGCTAATATATCTAACAATTCATTCGTTTCAAAATTAACCTCGTTTAGATTATTGCAATCCTTTGACCTCTGATACGTAATGATATGAATATTTTCCAAAATATTCATATAGCTGCCCTTCGATGCGTAATGCAAAATTTTGACGTCATTATTTATGTCCGTGAACTTATGTCCTGTTTCTTCCATGTGTACCGCCATGGCTGAAAACTTCCTGTGTTTTGTGGCCGAAACATGCTCAGCATAACGAGTACGTATGCTCCTACCCGTCTGTCCCGCGTAATTTGAATTGCAAAAATTACATCTGAGCTCATAAACTCCCGATTTTAAATGTTTATCACTACTGTTGACTTTATTGGAGTTGAAAAATTTGTTGAAATTAGAATTATTGGTTTTAAAGGCGACGTTCATATTGTGTTTCTTTAGGATGTTGGTTACTGTGTAAATGCTTCGATTTACGTAGGTGAAGGTGGCAAGTGCTTTCTTTGTTGTGTCCTCTCAAACTAATTTTGTTAAGGGTCTGTTTTTCAACTTGTAAATTAATCTGCTGACATAATTGTGGTTGTAACCATTGAGTTTAGCTATTTGATATATAATGTCAATTTCTTGCTTCCGGTCATGATCAGAGGAAGGGATTCTTAACGCTCTATTAATGAGGCTTATGAACGTTGCATTCTTGTGTCCGCCCGGATGGTTAGAATCCTGCCGTATAACTGTACTCGTTTGCGATGGTTTTCTGTAAACTTTATAATGCAGACGATTGTCTTTTTTAATCACAGTTATATCCAGATAATTGATTTTATTATCGACTTCTGAATCTATAGTAAATTTAATATTGCTGTCAATTATGTTCAAATCATCCAATATTTGCTCTATCGCTTGAACTTGGTTATTGATAATGATGAAGATATCGTCTACATATCTTCCCCAGAAAACGATGCCACTAATTTGGTTAATAATTTTCTCATGTTCAATGTGGTCAAGGTAAATGTTGGCCAAGACACCCGATAATGGAGATCCCATTGCAAGGCCTTCGGATTGTTTATACATTTTCTTGTTGAACAAAAAAAAAATGTTGTAGTCGGTGACAAAGGTTAAAATTGAAATAAATTCCTCGATTTCCACTTTAGATAATTCACTACTGTTAATTAATCTATCCTGAATGATCTTGATCGTTTTCTTGACCGGGATGTTAGTATACATGTCTTTAATGTCGATCGAGCATGAGCATGTTTCGGCCACAAAACACAGGACGTTTTCAGCCATGGCGGTACACATGGAAGAAACAGGACATAAGTTCACGGACATAAATAATGACGTCAAAATTTTGCATTACGCATCGAAGGGCAGCTATATGAATATTTTGGAAAATATTCATATCATTACTTATCAGAGGTCAAAGGATTGCAATAATCTAAACGAGATTAATTTTGAAACGAATGAATTGTTAGATTTATTAGCAGATTATTTAAATAATAATAAAAAACGCAAACCACCTCCTCAACCCCCACCGCAATAGTTTAATTCCAACATACATTCCTGACTCGATTTATTTTCATGACGCCACACCCAATTACCTTCCTGGGTGCTGGTTAGTGTTTTCTCCGCTTTTGGCAAGGTTATACGATACTTGTGTGCATTTCAGCAACCCACGTTGAAACTAGCAATGAGTAAATGTGTCAATATTCATTACTTCAACTAAAAGTGTTTATTCCGTGAGTGACATTAATGTGTCGAATGACACAGGCCTAACAAAGTAAGAACAAGAGAAGAAATGTGAACGGTGTTTTAGGTAGATTTCATTAGAAAGCTAACTATTGCAATGGGTCCCATGTTTCGACTTCCGGAAAATTTCGACATATCTTCACGTTTCACATCCTCCAGACCCCAAAACCACCGTCAGTTCAAAAGTTTATATATAATTTATGTATATATGTATCTATATATATATATATATATATATATATATATATATATATCAGTTTTGGACACATATATAGGATGGATGAGAACAGACTCACTAAGAAGATTTTCAATATCGTGAATGCAAGTAAATTAAAGACCAGTTGGATTAAAGAAGTACATGAAGACATGGAATTACTTAAAATCTCTGAAGACGACATTAAGAACAGAGAACAATTTAGAAATAAAATCAGAAACACGAAAATTGTACAAGTTTCAAGGAAAGATACATCAGGGAAAAAATGGACAGAGGAAAGGAAGAAAAAGCACAGTGAACTAATGAAGAGGTTTTGGGAAGAAAAGAAGAGAGGAAAAGGAAGTGAAGCTGTGATTGGCTCAAGTTCTCACGCTCTCCTGAAGGGGAATAATCGGAAATAATAATAATATATCAGTTTCTTGTGGACACGATAACTGCCGTAATTTTGTACCAATCACTTTGAATTTTTTACATAATATGTATCCCTATAAAATCTCGGTCGAGTTCGTTAATGAGCAAAATCGGTCGAAGGGGGTGAAAATGGGGGGCTTTTTTCGAAAAAGTGAAATTTCGCTATAACTCTCTTAATACGTGAAATATCGAATCCATTCAAAGTTCATAATATGTGTCGGATAAGTGCCAAAAATTTATGTCAAATAAGTTTTTTGATAGCACCAACCATTGACCAAAGGGGTGGAAAAAAGTGGGTTTTTCGGGAAACATTAATCATATCTCTCTTAATAGGCACAATATCAAAACCGTACAAAATGGACAATATTCCTCCAATAATTACCTAAAACGTTTGTCTGAAAGAATTTTTGATATGACCCACCATTACGCCACGGGGTGAGCAAAATGATTTAAATGATAAGAAAATGCCGAGTGCCAAGAGAGGTTGCCATGACAACTTTACTTTTAATTGATAAGGGATGAGCCATCAGCAGTTGCTATGACAACGCCACTGCACGAGATAACATTCAGTTTTCCATCTGTCTGTGGGAAGCGACTTCGGTATCCGAACTGGTAGCATGCTGAACTTCTATGCCCAAGGTCGCGGGTTCAAACCCGGCTGAAGTCGTCAGATTTACTAAGAGCGCTAAAAACCCAGAGTTTGCTTTCCTTCGGAGGGGAAGTTCCAACGTTCGTTGCGAGTTGATGGTTCCGGTGGCATCTAGTAGCCAAGTTCACAGCTAGGTGTCGTTGATGGTTGTATTTTAAGTAGATTTCATTAGAAAGCTAACTATTGCAATGGGTACCATGTTTCGACTTCCGGAAAATTTCGACATATCATCGCGTTTCACATCCCCCAGACACCAAAACCACCGTCAGTTCAAAAGTTTATATATAATTTATGTATGTATATATATATCAGTTTCTTGTGGACACGATAACTGCCGTAATTGTGCACCAATCACTTTGAATTTTTTACCGAATATGTATACCCATAAAATCTCGGTAGAGTTCGTTACTGGGCTAAATCGGTCCAAGGGGATGAAAATGGGGGACTTTTTTTTCGAAAAAAACGAAATATTGCTATAACTCTCTTAATATGTGAAATATCGAATCCGTTCAAAGTTCATACTATGTGTCGGATAAAGCCCAAAAAATTATGTTTGAAGAGTTTTTTTTATAGCACCAACCATTGACCAAAGGGGTGGGAAAAATTGTTTTTTTCGGGAAACATTAATCATATCTCTCTTGAAAAATGAAAATCCACAGCCTGCTTCCAGTCTCCGACCGGGTCAGGAATGGAATGAATGAAGCCCCCATCTAGCGGCGAGGATATGAACTGTGCCGGCTGCCGAGGCCTGACGCAGTCCTCTGGGACAATGATTAAATGAATGACAGATGAAATGAAATGATAGTGGAGAGTGTTGCTGGAATGAAATGTTGACAGGGAAAACCGGAGAAAAACCTGTCTGCCTCCGTTTTGTCCAGCACAGATCTCACATAGAGTGACCGGGATTTGAACCACGGACCCAGCGGTGAGAGGCTGGCGTGCTGCCGCCTAAGCCACGGAGGCTTACCATATCTCTCTTAATAGGCACAATATCAAAACCGTACAAAATAGACAATATTCCCCTAATAATTACCTAAAACTTTTGTCTGAAAGATTTTTTGATATCACCCACCATTACGCCAAGGGATGAGAAAAATGATTTCGGAATTATAAAAAAAATAAAAAATGCCAAGAACTATCAGTGGTTGCCATGGCAACTCTACTAAATTGATGAGGGATGAGCCATCAGACGTTGCCATGACAACGCACTTGCGCGAGATCAGATTCAGATTTCCATCTGACTAACTGTGAAGCGGCTTCGGTGACGTAACTGGTAGCATACTGAACTTCTATGCCCAAGGTCGCGGGTTCAAAGCCGGCCGAAGTCGTCAGATTTTCTAAGAGCGCTAAAATCCCTCAGTATGCTTTCCTTTGGAGGGGAGGTTCCAACGTTCGTTGCGAGTAACTGATTGCGGTGGCATCTAGTAGCCAAGTTCACAGCTAGGTGTCGTTGACGGTAGTATCTGGTAGCAACATTAGGAACTACTGCTTGAAATTGAGCGTCTGCATTCCTTACCTGAATTACAGACTAATACAGACATCACAATTCACACTGTTTATCAGACAGATTCTACACTCACCCAAAGTACACGGGGTTACTTGACCGCGTTGTCGCAGCCCCTAAACTGAGGAACCAACCAACATCTCTGCGGGAGATATAATTTTGCGTGAAGAAGTAACAGACCGTTACATAGTTACACATCAGTGTCGAAACCTTGTATAAGGACAGTGTGACCACAAGTATAACAAGATGTTCAGTAAAGAACATATAGCCTACTTTCTCCTAAATGCATGGGTATTGTTATAACTCTTTGTCCTTTTCAAGGAGTATGATTGAATGTTGGTTGTAGTAGCTTGTTGAAATACAACGTGCTATAGGGATATTAAACATGAATATGAGGTGCCCTTTGCTAGTGCTACCTCTGTACCAAATTTCGTTCAATTCGGTTTCACCGTGTTTGAATTGATAGGGGGAATCGATTTGCACACATACTTGGCCACCATCTGCAAACTTTTGGGCTGATGTTCTTGCAGTTTGGTCAGAATATGTTTCCCACATAAAGATATGGTGTTGCAAAATTTGGGAGACTAGATTATTAGGTTGGTCGTAATTACATTTTAGCTTTTAACATTTGGGTGGCCGTGATTACGTTTCCGTCAAGATAGCGGTGATATAAAACATGACACTGAGGTGCCCTTTGCTAGTGCTACCTCTGTACCAAATTTCGTTCCATTCGGTTTCACCGTGTTCGAACTGATAGGGGGAATCGATTTCCACACAAAGATGGCCGCCATCCGCAAAATATTAGGCTGATGACCTATTAGTTTGGTCAAAGGATGCTCCCTCCATAAAGGTATGTTGTTGCTAAATTTGCTAGAGATGGGATGATTAGGCTAATCGTAATTTGATTTAATCTTTGAACATTTGTGTGGCCGCCATTGCGTTTCTGTCAATATGGCGGCGATATAAATCATGACACTGAGATGCCCTTTGCTAGTGCTATCTCTGTACCAATTTTCGTTCCATTCGGTTTCACCGTGTTTGAATTAATAGGGAGAATCTATTTTGACACAAAGATGGCCGCCATCCGCAAACTATTAGGCGAATGACCTATTCGATTGGTCAAAGGATGCTCCCTCCATAAAGGTATGTTGTTGCATAGTTTGGTAGAGATCGGATGGTTATGTTAGTCGTAATTTGATTTAAGCTTTGAACATTTGTGTGGCCGCCATTACGTTTCAGTCAAGATGGCGGCGATATAAAACATGACACTGAGGTGCCCTTTGCTAGTGCTACCTCTGTACCAAATTTCGTTCCATTCGGTTTCACCGTGTTTGAATTAATGGGGGGAATCGATTTTGACACAAAGATGGCCGCCATCCGCAAACTATTAGGCTAATGACCTATTCATTTGGTCAAAGGATGCTTCCTCTCTAGAGGTATGTTGTTGCAAAATTTGGTAGAGATCGGATGATTAGGTTAATCTTAATTTGATTTAAGCTTTGAACATTTGTGTAGCCGCCATTACGTTTCCGTCACGATGGCGGCGATATAAAGCATGACACTGAGGTGCCTTTTGTTAGCACTACCTCTGTACCAAATTTCGTTCCATTCGGTTGCACCGTGTTCGAATTAATAAGGGGAATCGATCTTCACACAAAGATGGCCGCCATCCGCATACTATTACGCTGATGACCTATTAGTTTGGTCAAAGGATGCTCCCCCCATAAAGGTATGTTGTTGCAAAATTTGGTGGAGATCGGATGATTAGGTTAGTCGTAATTTGATTTAAGCTTTGAACATTTGTGTGGCCGCCATTACGTTTCCGTCAAGATGGCGGCGATATAAAACATGACACTGAGGTGCTTTTTGTTAGTACTACCTCTGTACCAAATTTCGTTCCATTCGATTGCACCGTGTTCGAATTAATAGGGGGAATCGATTTCACACAAAGATGGCCGCCATCCGCAAACTATTACGCTGATGGCCTATTGGTTTGGTTAAAGGATGCTCCCTCCATAAAGGTATGTTGTTGCAAAATTTGGTAGAGATCGGATGATTAGGTTAGTCGTAATTTGATTTAAGCTTTGAACATTTGTGTGGCCGCCATTACGTTTCCGTCAAGATGGTGGCGATATAAAACATGACACTGAGGTGTCCTTTGCTAGTGCTACCTTTATACCAAATTTCGTTCAATTCGCATTCACCGTGTTCGATTTGATAGGGGGGGACAGACATTCAGAGTACACACACTCACACACACACAGACACACACACACACACACACACACACACAGACTCACACACACACATACACACACACACACAGACTCACACACACACATACACACACACAGACAGACACACTTTTTTCGCCCTGTGTTGATCTCATAAGTCTACTTTCATTTTTTGCAAAAATCGAAAGTAGGCTAAAAATGGACTCCAAATGACAAGAAGGTTACCTCATCATAAGACAATAAAATGTTTAAAATATGCATAAAATGACGAAAAAAAAGTTAATTAATCTCCAATTATAAAATACTTTCACGCAACTAATGAGGTCTGATCCTTCTACGAAAACCTGCATATTCTGCCTATTTTCGCCTATCCCCAAGTTTGTCCGGTGAAATCTACCTTCGCCTTCCGGCGTGCCGAGAGGACTTTTTGTTATTTAGTGAGGTTATCGATGTTTTATGATGTTTAACACCAATAAGTGGGCTGAGGAAGAAAACATTGTGTGTTTTCGAAACATGTACCTATAGAATTTTTAAGTAAGTAAAAAGTATTGATTTGGCGAGAAATTTATGTTATACTTCATGTTAACATGGTCAATACGGAACCTGGAATGAGTGCAATTAAGTATAAGGCTAGCCAGGCCAACAGGTTAAAATACAAATACAAAGATCTGAAAGTTAAATTGGCGAACGTCATTAAGGACATCGATTTTCTTAAGAAATGCAAGAAACACAAATTAATTCCTCAACATCTTAAGGGCTACCAAAGAAAAGGGCATTCCAACCCATACGAAAGACATACTCAATTCTTGGTGAACAACAAAATTCTTAGTCGTGAAATAAAGTTTCTTTTCATGAAAAAGAACTACATCAGTAATGCCTTATACCGCGCCCACTTAGAGGCAGCTAATTCTATAGATAAGAAAGAATGGGATAACTACCAAATAATCGTGAGTCATATAACGCACTCTTGCGTTATAAAAAAGGTCAATACTTTAAACAATAAATTCTTTTATTTAGTCAACTGGCAGAAAATGCCCAGTAACCAAAACGCACCTGATGTGAACAATTGCCATATTTTCCAAAGCCCAGTTATAAACTTAACTAATGTCAATTTCCACCAGAGCGATCTAGAGATTCTCCAAAAGGGTCCCAAACACAACTGGGAGCAAAAGCTAAATAAAAACGATCTAACCGTCCTAGTAGCCGAAGCTGAAACAGCCATTAGGAAACTGCCCATTGAAGAACAAAATGCCGTTAGGTTTGAAACTAATAAGAAAATTAAGAAGATAATTAATTCAAGCAAGAAAAAGATCAATATATGTTGCGATTTAAACAACAAGTTCAAAAGTCTCATCACCAAAATCAATGACAACAACATTATTATAACCAAAGCAGATAAAGGCAACACAACAGTATTAATGAGCGAAGACGATTACGTCAATAAAACAATCGAGTTTCTTAATTCTGGCAATTTCACAGAAGTCAAAAAGGACCCTACCAACGTCATTCAGAAACGTTTGAAACAACTTTTGAAGAACACTATTTTTATTTTAGATGAAAAGCAAGCAGATAAGCTAGTAAGCATGAACCCCGGCATTCCCGCTTTGAGATCTCTTCCGAAAATTCATAAACTTAGCACCCCTATTAGGCCTATTGTAAACTTCAGGAATAGCCCAACGTACAAACTAGCGAAATTTGCCCAACAGTTTCTTAATAAACACTACAAACTCAAGGCCGACTGTTCTTTCGTTAACTCCATGCATTTCTGTGAAAGAACCATAGACTTGAAAATAAACGAGAATAACACTATGCATTCGATCGACATTAAAGACATGTATACTAACATCCCGGTCAAGAAAACGATCAAGATCATTCAGGATAGATTAATTAACAGTAGTGAATTATCTAAAAGTGGAAATCGAGGAATTTATTTCAATTTTAACCTTTGTCACCGACAACAACATTTTTTTGTTCAACAAGAAAATGTATAAACAATCCGAAGGCCTTGCAATGGGATCTCCATTATCGGGTGTCTTGGCCAACATTTACCTTGACCACATTGAACATGAGAAAATTATTAACCAAATTAGTGGCATCGTTTTCTGGGGAAGATATGTAGACGATATCTTCATCATTATCAATAACCAAGTTCAAGCGATAGAGCAAATATTGGATGATTTGAACATAATTGACAGCAATATTAAATTTACTTTAGATTCAGAAGTCGATAATAAAATCAATTATCTGGATATAACTGTGATTAAAAAAGACAATCGTCTGCATTATAAAGTTTACAGAAAACCATCGCAAACGAGTACAGTTATACGGCAGGATTCTAACCATCCGGGCGGACACAAGAATGCAACGTTCATAAGCCTCATTAATAGAGCGTTAAGAATCCCTTCCTCTGATCATGACCGGAAGCAAGAAATTGACATTATATATCAAATAGCTAAACTCAATGGTTACAACCACAATTATGTCAGCAGATTAATTTACAAGTTGAAAAACAGACCCTTAACAAAATTAGTTAGAGAGGACACAACAAAGAAAGCACTTGCCACCTTCACCTACGTAAATCGAAGCATTTACACAGTAACCAACATCCTAAAGAAACACAATATGAACGTCGCCTTTAAAACCAATAATTCTAATTTCAACAAATTTTTCAACTCCAATAAAGTCAACAGTAGTGATAAACATTTAAAATCGGGAGTTTATGAGCTCAGATGTAATTTTTGCAATTCAAATTACGCGGGACAGACGGGTAGGAGCATACGTACTCGTTATGCTGAGCATGTTTCGGCCACAAAACACAGGAAGTTTTCAGCC